>PPNS03000031.1:0-115741 GCA_003708225.3 Williopsis suaveolens | reverse complement strand
TATTTGGGAGAATTACCGTATCTGTTCAGCACTTGGATCCATCCGCACTCCACGGATGTTAAGGGGCCCCATTCGCAATTCATTACGGATGTCCCCAATTGTGACATCCGTTGCAGGTCTAATCATGATCAATCATCAATCATCAATAATGGATCAAATTTCTGATTTCAAACTGGTTACTGTAGACAGTAAAACCCAAGTGATCGTCTTCATCTTCCATATAGAGAGGAATGTCGAAATCGTCCATATGTGTTGTGATTTCAGCGAGTTTCTTTCTTACACAATGAATCTATGACTCTGGAGTCTGGAATTGACTTTTGATAACTATTAACTATTAACTGTACTGACTCACTGACTCCTGTGTGCAAATGAATTATGAGACTCTCAAGCGTCCTGGCAGACAAGCGATCTTGCTTATGACTCTTGTCTCTCTCGACGGCCTGCTAGTATTGTGGCGCATTGAAGCTCCGGCAGGATTTTTTGTCTCTCTCTCCCCCCCCCCATTGAGATAAAGCTACCACTAAGAGTCTAAGTATTGATTGAACCACGCCTCGTGACGAGAGTACGCCAAATCTTCACCACGCGATTCCAGACAATTCATTACATGGTTGACGAGCTGACGAGCTGGTCTTCAATATCGCTATCAACAAGTTTGAATTTTCTGTGTTCCTTGCTCTCCTGGATGCTTTCCAGAGCCACCCAATACCTAGAATCGGAATTCATCTTCGCCAGCTTATTTGAAGCACATCTTGAAGATGCTTCTGGTATCTCATTGCAGTAAATTGGATTCAATTGTAGTTCTCTTGTATCGTGGATCAAGTACATTACTCTGGTACATACTACATTGCATCCATACGATTATCATTAGAACTGTTCTTCTCCAATTTCTCACAGGCTATGTCTATTGATTTTCTGGACCCTTCTGGCATAATCGTAAATTGCTCTTGATCTTGTATCAATAATCATTCGAGAAGCAATTTGGTTTGTTCCACTGTTTCAGACTCCTTTATGTCTTTTAATAATTCATCAATCATCAATATAGGAGAGTACATTAAGAGCATCTGAGGTCATACTTTGAGGCTTGTTAGACCTGCAAGTGAACTTGTAGAATGTTTCAAGAATACCTTGCATCAAGCTCAAGATATTCCAGTCTGACTTGGATGGTCATAGGTAGATATTAAGCGGTGGAATCTCTCCAAACGACACAGTTGAACCAACAGCACGAAGCTGTTCTATGAACTTGTCATCAACTAAGATAGTTATTCCTCAAGAAGAAATTTGAGGTGCTTTGAGAGATGATACCAATTCAATAGTTGAGAGGAACTGCTTCACCAAGTCTGACCTTCACCTGGCGGTCTAAAAGATCTGCTCCAAGGGTTGGATATCTCTTCAAACTTAGTGCTTACCGCGATAGGGATAAAACATCCTAATGGTTGAAGCAACCTTACGCACCTCGGGTGAGACCTATTGAAACTCCATGTAAGGACACAAAGTTGTGGTAACCAGCAAAAATATGATATGGCTCAAACAAGGGCTCAGTCGTTACTTGTGAAAGGGCTCGCTAATCCAGAGATTAAATCTTTTCCGTGGTCAAGTTTATAATCTTCATACAGCCTTCATTATAGATAAGTTATTTGCAGCTTCATCGGTTGTCATGTTGGTTGGTTTAAAACTTGATGTTATTTAAGGAAGGAGAAAACACCCTCTGCTAAATTGGCCCCGGATTTTCTCCTTCATTGCATTTCCTTGATCGAAGATTCTTTTGGCAAGAGGTACACTGTTGGCATTATGGAATATTTGTTCCAAGAATTTTCAATAATTTTTACAAATGTGGGTTCTCAAACAAGGTGATTGGAAGAATATGGAATTAAGAGCCTCACAATTGCATCACTAAGTCTTTGGTTCCATGGGTCCTTGAAATTTTCGCGCTATATTGTAGTCCAATAAGCGGTTATTTCTTAATCGTTCATATCTCTGACCTACATTTGTCCCACAATCACGGTGTGATAAGGGAAGTTCTGTGATATTCGGTATTCACTTATCTCTGTTCTGTTTCAATGTCAGGAGGTGAATCAACTGTACTGGGTAGGTATTTGCTATTTATAAAGATAATCGCATTGACTCTGTGGCATTTTTCTTTTTTCATTGGTTTTAACATTTAGTTTTAGAAATTTCAAAGCCATTTTGAGAGGTAGTAGCCCATAAGGTAAAATGTTATATTGTTGGATGTCTCGTGGCTTATCGAACCCCTATCACTTGTGCGTTGGGGCTGTTCTTATCTCGCGTTCGCGAAAATAACGGCTTTGGCGAAAAGTGTCGGTGAAGTTTATGGAAGTGCGAATGGAGTGTATTCCTCAGAGACAAGCCAGGGAATTGCGATTATTTGTTGAATTACCTATCAGGTCATAAATAACTTTGCAACCCACCATATGACGAGTTTATTAGCAGATATTGCACTATCTTCGCCTTTGTGCAAGTCCGCCCTGTTGGCCTTTGGCGCTGGACCGTTGAAATTTCGTTTTGACTCCATTCGCAAATTTTTTTTGAGTCGGTTTTATCTGAATGCGTCAAGACTCAACCATCAGAACTATGGGAGATTCTTGATCTATAGAACAGCTTGTGATATGGATTACGTATATATCTCTTTTCAGAAAATATCAGTAGACATCAACGGTATTTGGTTCCATTCACGCCCACGAGATCAGCCTATTGAATCAAAATGATTTCAGTATATCCACACTAGGGTCCAGGCTTCGCCACAAACCAATACGGTGTACCAAGAACTTTAGCCCTTTCACTCTAGCCAATTATAACCGAGTTCCCAGACCTGGAAAATTTTTTATCACAAAACGACCAACATCTGCGTTTGTGTCAACCGGTTTTGGCGTAAATCTTCGCTTTCTTGTTGCATAAATCTGCCACAAAAAGACGATGAAATAACGCAAAAATTGCGAACAAATATCCTATTTGGACTGCTCAAATCCCGGCCGGAAACCAACCTCACAGAGAACGGGGAATACTAAGCATCACAAAGTTGTTTTATGTGTTTAGTGACTGTTGGTGGGAATAATTTTGTTATTATTGGTGTGAATTCAGAAGCAGATGTGTTAACCATTCTACACTATCCAAATTTGGGAGATAAACACAGTTAGAGTTCCCCTGACCTTAGAAAGCCAATTACCCATGGAGGTATTGCTTCGGTATGACGGCATTCAGACAATTGAACTAATTAAAAGGACGTTCTTCGATGAACTCAATTGATCTTTTTAGCTCTTGATGAGCATTGATAGCAACCAGAATTTACGGCCTATAAAAATGATGGTATGACTTTCCACTCTTCCCCAGATTTCCCAATGACCTAGGTGAGATTGCATCCATTGCATAAAGATGGGCAACCATCCACAAAGCTGAAGTTTTAGAAGTCACCGTAGTCAGTCATTGCCCCGCATGTGCCACAAACAGGCCCCTATAGCATCTCTTGTTTTGGGCCCTCTTTCAGCACATGATCATGGGATGTGTCATTAGCCAGTGCTTATGTTGGCCTACGATTCATGAAAATGCTTGGGAATTGGGAGGAATTGATTACATGGCACTTGTTCTAGTAGCTTCTTAGACATGCACCTCCAATAATAGCACCCATTGTATTTTGATCCATCCACAACTTTCCTGTTAAACAGAGAAGATGGCAATGCCGTCGTGGGGTGCTCAATGTGTCACACTGTGATTGTGTCACGTAACGAAACTGCGCAAAAAGTGGCGCAAGCGAAGTCAGAACGACATGTTTGAAGCGCCAAATTGCATAAGGAAAAGAAAAAATTTTCGCCAATCCGTAGGAAGATATCTTCTAGAAGGAAAGGGGAAAACGGATAGTTTCAGTTGCTGTCTTGTAATTTCAATTCCAGCAATTGACTTAGATTGTTTTAGACTATAGATTCAATGGCTACTCATACATCACTACCAATGTATCTACGCCACTCGCTCCTGTTTAGACTTTCACATTAAGAGACACCGTGTAAACGGCGGCACCTGCGCTGCCGGATGCCCCACTGCATATGCTTTCGCAACTTTGGCGCAATCGTTGACCAAATCAAGTAACTGTGCAAAAAAGAAAAGACAGATGATTTCTTTTCTCTCACGGGCCCATTGGGCCATATATATATAGCTGTGACTGCGCTTCTCGATTGTTCCACTTCCTCTCTCGAGAGAGTAACTATCTCTATAATATCAAATCGGGTTATTGCTACAAATTCAGTGTGATATCAAGTCAACATTACACAGAGTCAAACACAACACATACAATCTCATCGCAACCGCACACTTTTGGCAGATTTTTAAGACATAGTTTTATAATGTCTTCTGGCATCTCATTCAGAGTCATGACTCCAGATATCAAGATTAATACTGAGGAAGAGGCCTCCGTCGGTCCAATTGAGAGAAAGCTCTCCAAGTCCTCAATCACGAGAGGCGATGATCAATCTATCCCATCTCCTCCGTTGTCACCTTATCTCTCCACAGATTCCGGTTCATCTTCTGCCCTTAAATCTCACATTCCAACAGTGCAAGGTCTAGGTTTCAAGCAATCACATGATGCCGTTGAGACTATCATCATGATCAAGAATACTGAGAACAAAGAGTTCCCTGTGAACGACTTTGAGAAGTTCCCAATGGTTGTCAATGCTTGGAGCCGCGTTGGTCACAACTATAAGAGATCTCAACTGAGTTTCTTGAGACAGTACACAAATCTTTCTAACGACTCTAGAGGGGCTTCTAAGACTAATGGACAGAGAAAGTATGCCCCAAGAAGAATTCATAAGCCGATAAACTACTACAATGACAACTACAACTCCGATTCTGACTACAGTTCCCAATTTGAGAAAGTGAGAACTCGTCGTATCGTTAAGGAGTCATCTCAGGTTTTGGACTCTGATATCTCTAACATATCTACTCCTTCACCAGTGAAGAGAAGAAAACCAACTTCTTCACCGGCTGTCAATGTCCATATCGATTGGGAATCGGTTCCAGATTTCTCACCAGACACTGCCACATTACCAAGCAACAATAGATGTATGAAAGTTGAATGGAAGGGCCAACCGATGGACTTGAAGAATGACCCATTGGTTAATAAGTTACATCCAGCCGAAGTGACATTGGCTTCGATCTTGAGATTGCCTTGTAACTTGTACTTGGATTCCAAAAGAAGATTGTTTGCTGAGAAAGTTGCACGTTTGAGAAAGGGTCTCCCATTCAGAAGAACAGATGCTCAGAAATCATGTCGTATTGATGTTAATAAGGCATCTAGATTGTTTGCAGCTTTCGAGAAGATTGGCTGGTTGGAAGATGACTTGTTTGACAAGTACTTGTGATCGAGCAGGTCAACTTGCATAATGCATATCTAGGATTTTACAATGTGGGAATTTATCAAGGAGTTTCTTTTTCTTCATTATGAATTTTGAGTTTTGAGTTTCAAAGGGGGTTTTATGCTACGGTTTTATAGGGTTGTCACATTGGTCGGTTAACAGGTGTCACTAATTCTGGGGATTTTATGTTCTATGTTTTGTTTATTGGGTTGTTTCTATATCTTGATGGTTATAGGTCTTGTTCTACTATGGGTTTTCCTTCATTCAGATTTTGTATTCTCTTTAATTGATAATTTGTTGTGAGAAGTCAAACGTAGTTCCAACTCTCATCGATAACATGTCAAAACTTGGGCCCTGAAGGCATCCATATCGTTATCCCATTGCCTTGCAGCAGTTGGGTTCATTGGTGACAGAGTATTGGGAGTCTCCAACAAGGATTGTAAAGAGATCAAGACCGTTTGTGTGGTATAAACAGCGGACCACCTATCTTGCAAAATGTCGAGACAAATATGGCCAAGGTCATCAACGTTTGGATGCCACATTGGAGAAGTGAACCTGATATAGGGAGGATTATAAGGATAATCATCTGGAAACTCAATCAACACTTTGAACTTGAGTTTATCATACACGGACTCTCTTGGACCTTCAATGGTACCAATCCATCTAAACATGTTGGAGTCAGATTCTGGGAATGCAGAGATTCCAGGAGGAGAGCTTATCATCAAATGGCCCAATTCAGCCTGCATCCTCTTGGTGCGAAGGTCTCTGCTGGTCTGTTGAGCTGGAGACATTGAAGTGTGATGTGTGATGTGTGATGTGTGATGTACCTGTACAGAGTGATATGATTACCAGATACCCTTGATCTAATGAACGACAAAATAGATAGGCAGAACAAAGACAAGTGGATTCGAAAAGGTGACTTCAGCAATAAAAGAGGTTAAATTTGTACATGGTTGGCTTTGTGGCCGACTGGATTTGAACAGCTGGAACAAATTGGGCACAGTAGTAAGAAAACTCATCTTGAACGGAGTGAAGGGAACTGGACACCCTAATCCCACTGTGTAGAGCTTATAGGATGATGTATTCTTCAGACGCTGTAAAAATTGCTCTCTCTCGCATCCTGTTAACAGTCCCATCACCTTATCAATCCTCACTTCTTGACACTCATACGATTGTTCGTGTTTGTGTCCATGTCCCTGTTTGCTTTTGTGTTTGTGTTTGTGTCTGGACTCCTAGCTCTCTTATCCCCCACCCCCCAGGAAACGCACTTGCATTTTCCATCCCCAAAGAGGATATTTTCCCAAAACGCGCTTTTCCAGGTGGGTTAACCCGCGAAACTTTCCTCTTTCGGAGTTCACTCCACCCTGCTGTGCTGCGCGCACCAGCGGCCAAGCGCGAGGGCTGGCGCGATGTCAGAAACATCAACAGAGTAAAAGGGCGGGCCCTGGTGGAGTTTAGTAGAGAAACTTTTACTTGCTACACCAGGTTTAAAGAGAAGGATATACACAACCCTGCCAGCACGGAAGACTCTCAGAGAATAGAACGGTACTCGGTGGACGATTCACTGCACAAAGCACACAACAAGCGCTTCACAACAGGGGAGACACAGATAGGGACTGCCCCCCACTTGAGTTTCTTCACCACATTCGCTTCTATCCCAACTACACTACGGCGGCTTGTTCTTTCCAAGGAGGGCTTCTATTGGAACATCTTTGAAGGATCATTCAGGCACAGACACCTACACCCCGTACAAGAGCCCCTCCGTTCGCTTGCCCATATCTCACGGCCCACGCGCGCTACGGCACATATTTCACAAGCTGATCCCTCGGTTATCTGTGCTAATTTATTACTGATTGCTTGACAATACACTCTACCTTGGCTCATCACTGAGAATATCTGAGCTCTTGAGCGTGTTTTACGGTCCTTAGAGCATTTCTGTCTGGTTGCTATCGCCTTACCAACATCTCGCTATCAAAACCGCGGAGGTTCGACGCTTGGAACGAATCGGCTATACGACAGATTTGGTACTATATACTCATTTCCATTTGAGTTCCACTGCCCCCCTCCCCCGCCATTTCTTCTGTTAACAGCTGATCATTTCCCTGTCTGACGCGCTCACTTTTTACGCAATGTCCCACAACTCACCAACAGCGTCAGAGCTCAACAACTATCAGTCCGGGCAGAGGTCTCCATTCGACTTGGGCTCCTCTCCCTTGGTCTCTTCCTGGGGTACTGAGGCCACATATCAACAAGATCAACAGAATGGTTCTCTGTCCGCGGACCTATATGATCAGATTTTGGCACAGGTTCCAGATGAACAGATCCTGGCTGGACTCCATCATCAATCACAGATGTTACAAAACTCTCAAGGCAATAATGCTGGACAGATAACCCCAGAGAGCTCAATATCTGGGAATGAAGAAATCACATTGGAGAACCTGTTGGAAGATGATCCATTGCTATCCTTCACGACTGCGCTGGATAGACAAAGATCTAATGACACAATCATAGAGGTATCCTCTCCAATAACAAATGAATCGGATGAGTTTGTCATACCGATGGACAAGCTCAAGAATTTGACTCTTCACGCTAACGATAGTACCTCGAGTGTTCTTCAACAATCGCATCCGGTGCAATTGAGTCAGACGGTATCCAACAGCCCAAGCGTGAACCATCCGGCTATATTCATGCATGCTAATAACTCTGTGCCGAATCTGTCTCGAAACAACTATTCCATTGGTCAAGATCAGGCGGGTCCTATCGCACCAATGTTCATGCCAGAGTTTGAACAAGAACTAATTGTACCACCGAGCGGCAACATGAAAGCACCAATTCCAATGAATGGAGAACTTAACACACAACAGATCCAAGCTGCTGCTCAGCTTCGTATGCAGTTTCAAAACAACGCTATGGTCCATAATCAGCAGCAGAAGCCGCAACCAATATCGACGCATGTCCCACAGCATCCGATATCACATTCTATTCCACCACAAGCTAATCTGATTCCAATCGCACCGCGTGTTCCTTCGATGCAACAAGTTCCGGTCCAGCAACATATGTATCATCGAGTAATGTCTCACCCTCCACATCCTCAGCCAATGGCTTTCCAACAAGCAACGTTTCCAATGCAGGAAGGTGGTTTAATGATTGATGCTCCGCAGACAATACAGACATCTCCAGCACTACATGAGCATGTCGTTGCCAAAACACCGCGCAAGCCTCCAATCGTTAAATCACATTCTACCACAAAGTTACAGAAGACTAAGAAATCATCGATCTCTGGCGCTTCTAAGGCTCCTTTGAAGTTGATAAAATCTAAGAGTTTCCTCAACAGTGGCTCTATAACAAAAAAGATACCGATGTACCAGACATTGGACTTCTCAAGGACAATTGTGATGCAAGCACCTGATAATCCAAAGATTGGGCCAGGCTTGAAGGCTCATGGAATGATAAAGAACTATGAGTTTGTGTATGAGCCTGGTGATGGCAAGATCTCGTCTCCAAGACGTGCATCCGCAAGTTCTACCCCTACTGTGAACAAATTCACATTTGCCAAACCACCAACAATAGATGGAACTGTATCAAACTATTCACCATCTCCAACCACATCCGATACATCTGGTCATAGCCCATTGACATTCTCAAGCCAATCTCAACAAAGTCCTGCCTTGTCTAGTTTGAGCAAATTTGGATCCGATCGAGTGAGTCCAAAAGGTGGTGAACATACCATAACGTTAAATAATCCACCAAAAATGAATAGGCAGTCTCCAAATACATCATCCCCACCGTTTGTTATGAAGGATATGAAATCTGGTATGCTGAGGATCAAGACGACCAAATGAATGGTTTGCTTTCACTTTCCTGAAGTTGATATGAGTACGCAATAATGTTACGTGACATCTTTTGGTATAAATTACATTCTCTAGTAGATAATTAAAACCCATATATTCTAGTGTACAACAACCGAAATCACAGAAAACAGTAAAACCAATGCAAAAATACGAAAGACAGAGAGACATGCAATTTCAACGACGTTCAGTCTTACCCATACCACGCTTACCACTGAACAAGTGCTTTGGCATAGTGATACCAATGTGACGATCAGATTCACCTTGTCTAGCTTGTCTGTTACGCTCACGTCTCTCCATCTTGGCCATTCTTTCAGCCTTAGTTCTCAAAGCACCATCAGCAACACCATCTTGGAGACGATCGGTCTTATAAGCTGGTTGTTTCTTAGATGATGATGAGACGCTCTCTTCATAGAGGACGTCGGCACCAGTCTCGGTGTATCTCTCGGCCAACTTGGCATTCTTCTTGGCTTGTAAAGTGGACAAGTCGTGACCAAGAGACTCCATATGAGACTCCATCTCTGCAAAGGACTTGGACATCTTGGAACGGGGCATGGTACCACCATTCTTCAAGGCTTTTCTGTTTCGAGCCGCGTTGATCATCATCTGTTGCTTCTCTCTAATCCATTGTGCCTTCTCATGGATCTCCTCGACTTCCTCGTCCTCAATCTCAGAATCAGAATCGTAGAAACCTTCCTGTTCTAAGCGTTCCTCTTCTTCTTCCAGAGCTTGCAATTTAGCAGCGATATCAGCGTCCAAGAAATCGTAAACGTTCTTACCATCCAAGATCTCTGGCATCTTATCATCCTTCCATTCATCATCTTCAAGTAAGTACTTGTCATGCAAGTTGATGTTGAACACACCGGCACCACCGTTCTCCTCTTCGATATCACGAGCCAACCTACGTCTGTTTGGATCTTCTGGGTCATATCTGGCCAAGGCCTTTGCACCTTCAGGAATGTAGGCCTCTCTCTTGAGATCATCTCTTGGAGCTGGTCTAGAGACATGGATCTTGTTCAGGACATTATTGACACGGGCAGTACCCTTCAACTTCTGTTCGATTCTGGAAGCTAACAACTTCTCACAGGCTTTGTTTCTCACTTGCATGACATTGTCTTCCTCGTGACAAGAAGCGGTCATAATCTCGACACCTGGGACAGAAGTCAAAGACTTAAGCAATTCTTGACGTTCTGGGTCCAGGTCCTCTGGCTTGAGGATATCGGTCTTATTTATCACGACAAGCACGGATTTGTTAGCGAACAATGGCTTGATGGAGTGGAACAATTTAACTTGCGCCTCAATGGAGAAACCACATTGCTCAGAGATATCCATGAAGTAAAGCACTGTGGAACGCAGATGAGCAATAGCATAGATAGATTGCATCTCAATGTTGTTCATCTCTTCTGTTGGTCTATCCAAGATACCTGGAGTATCAATTGCTTGGAATCTCAAGTACTTGTAATCGAAATGACCAACGTACAAGGACTTGGTGGTGAAAGCATATGGTTGCACCTCGACATCAGCTTTGGTGATACAGCGTAAGAAAGAGGACTTACCAACGTTAGGATAACCGCAAATCAACAGAGTTCTGGTGTTTGGATCAATAGATGGTAAACGACCCAAATGTTGTCTCACTTGCTCAAGATAAGCGAATGGATCTTTCAACTTCTTCATGATGGTGGCCATTCTACCCAACGCGGCTCTCTTCAACTGCTTACACTGGAAAAGCGATTGACCAAACTTCAACAATCTGATGTAATCTCTCGAGACCTGTTCAATCAAAGTTCTTGCCCTTGAAACAGCAGCAAGAGAAACTTTGTAATGGTTCTTTTCATACAACGTATCCATCAAGTCTCTGTGGAATGGGTGCACGTCATCAATCTTTGGGAACCCCTTGAGGATATCATCGAACTTCTCTTCAAACCCTTCAGCTGTGAACTTGACCTTTCTCATATAAAAGGCTCTGATTCTCTGGATGCTGAAACCAGGACGGATCACCGTCGGGGTCTTTCTCTGTGTTCTGTTCAGCACAATGTCCAACATCTCGTTGGACGTTGGCACCGTCGGGATATCCTTCCAGGTGAGCTGCATTGCTATATTTGATATTCTTTACGAGAAGGTGATTTAGAAAAGTTTTTGGTTTAACCTGGCATAAAAAAAAATTGCACTTTCTGAAAATTTTCCTTCGCAGGCGGGAAAAAAGGTGATGAGGTTACCCGGCTGTGTCGGAATATTTTCTGTGAAAGTCGGAATCTGTTCGGAACTTGAAACGCACGTCGGAATTGTCAGCCTTTGTTCGGAATCGAAGCTTCTTCAGCTTTCCATTGCTGGAGACATATGCCTCAGAACAGGTCCAAATGCTCAGGTACAGAACACTCGCTCGTGGTATCAAGACTGTACATAACGAGCTCAAGTTCGGGAATGATGCCCGTCTGTCATTGCTTCGTGGTGCCTCCAAATTACACGATGCCGTTGCATTATCATTGGGCCCGTCTGGTCGTAATGTTCTTATGGAGCAGAAGTATAATGCACCAAAGATCACCAAAGACGGTGTCTCCATCGCTGAGGAGGTCAAGATGAGCGATAAGTTCGAAGACTTGGGCGCTCAGTTATTGAAAGACATCACACAGAAGGCCAATTCGGAGTCTGGGGATGGTACCACTGCTAGTACAGTATTGGCATATTCAATCCTAAGCGAAGCGATTAAAAGAGTGAGTTCTGGGTGCGATGCCAACGATGTGAGAAAAGGTGTGCTTCTGGCAACGAATAAAGTTGTGGAATACTTGGAAGCAGTGAAGAAAGAGGTCTCAAGTGGTGAGGAATTGAAACAGATCGCTGTGGTTAGTTGTAATGGTGATGAGCACTTGGGTTCCTTGATCTCTGATGCAGTGGAGGCGGTGGGAAAAGACGGCATCATCTCCATCGAGAAGGGTAATAAACTGGTGGATGAGCTCGAAGTAAAGAAAGGCATCAGATTCAGCGAAGGTTTCATCAATCCACAATTTGGTAATTTGAAGAACCCAAACGCTAAAGTCGAACTCGAAAATCCACTGATCCTTCTCCATAGAGGTGATATAAAGCATTCACAGCATATCTTACCATCATTGTCACATGCGCAGAGAGAAGGTCGCCCATTGCTCATAATCTCTGAAGGCTTATATGGTGATGCACTGGCTATTGCGCTATTGAACAAACTAAGAGGACAAGTCAGCGTCGTTGCAGTCCGTGCTCCTGGCTTTGGTGATGCCAGAATCGACTATTTCCACGACCTAGAGGCCACCACTGGTGCCACTTTGGTAGACATTGAAACCGGTGTCGTCGCTAGTACTGCCACAAGGCAGTTATTCGGTGGAGCTTCGTCAGTAACCATATCAGCCAATGAAACCGTAATAGTTGGCGGTAAAGGTGACCCTGAGGCTGTGAATGAACGTGTGGAGATCATGAGGCACAGACTGGATCAACAAGATCTGAGTGTTGGTGACCGTGAACAGATGAGTGAAAGGCTAGCCAAATTGACAAGTGGTGCTGCTGTAGTTCGCGTTGGAGGTGGCTCTCAGTTGGAGGTGAAAGAGAAGAAAGATCGATTAGATGATGCCCTGGGTGCCACGTATTCTGCTCTGAAGAATGGGTTTGTTCCAGGTGGTGGGGTTGCCTTGTTCAAAGCTTCTAAGGCATTGGAGTCTATGGATACCGAAGGTTTATCGTTTGATACCAAAGTCGGATTGCAAGTGGTCCAGAGGGCGCTTGCTGAACCGTTCAACAGAATCATGAGTAACTCAGGCATTGATGGATCAAATCTCCTGAGTAAACTAGGTGCTGAATTCAGTATCGGTGTGGATGCAAGAACTGGAGAGGTTGTTGATATGTATCAGGCTGGTATCATTGATCCATTCAACACAGTCAAGGGCTCTTTGACTAACGCTGCCGGTGTGACAAGTCTGTTGGCAACTACTGAGGTGGCTATCATCAGGGTTCTTGGTAATATTGAAGGTTTCGACGGTCATTAATAGCCGCTTTTGTATATAATGCATATTGCTACACATAACCCTGAACAAAAACGTTTCTTAAGTTTATAAAGGACCACCACCATAGATACCTTGAGAGCTGAATGCCTGTTTGATCTCCTTAATGGACAGTCCCTTGTGTAAGGCCAATTGCAAGAGCAACTTACACTTTTGAGAATTCAAATAACCACCAGCGATTGCACCTTCAAAAGGTCTACCTTGATCCACTTTTGGTAAGTTTGCACTAGAGACACAACCATCCTGTGATCTCTTTGAGTACACCACTGGAATGTGGTATTTATGCCATACGTATTTCAAAACTTCGTTTGTTTCGTCAGAGAGGGAACCGGCACCAGAAGTGGCAAGAACGATGGCCTTGACATCCATTTGTTCCACCACTAATTCGATCAACCTTGGATTGAAACCCTGACAGTTATAGAGTATAGTGACTTCTGGCAATTCATAGCGTCTCTTTGCGGAGACTGGATCACTTGAAAATTGCAAATTTTGAGTCAGCTTGTTTGAATCAATGTCGATATAGAGAGAAGAAGGACGGGAACGTGGATAGTAGAAATTCACACTATTATAAACAAATTGACCCAAATAGCCTTGACCAACAGACTTGAAAGTGTCGAGGGTATTGGCATTCGATTTTGTGATGTAGAATCCAGAGCCGATGGAGTCGTTAAGAACGACAAGGACACCACGGCCATGAGAATCTGGATTAGCTGCCACGGCGACGGCTTGATACAAATTGAAAGTTCCATCTGCAGATATGGAAGAGGATGGACGCATGGAGCCTGTCATAACAATGACGATATCTGGGTAATTTATGGTCATTTCCAAAAAGAAAGCGGTCTCTTCAAGGGAATCAGTGCCATGAGTAATAACAAACCTCTTGATACCATCTTCTTCATATGATCTCTTGATCTCACGATGGAGAAGCAACAGATGTGTAGCGTTCAATTCTTTGGAGTCCAAATTCACAATCTGCTGGTACTTCAGATGGGCAATCTGAGATAATCCAGGAACAGATTGGATGAGATCCTCAATGGTCAAATCGACTTCATATCCACAAGTTTGTAAATTCGAATCAGTCTTAGCAGCGATGGTGCCACCTGTACCCAGTACTTTAACCACCGGCAGCGAGCTATTGTGGGAGTCCACATCGATCTCTCTGGTGGCGCGAGAAGTTGTAATTGAAATGGAGTCGTTGGACGTTGTTCTGATGATTGACATGGTGAACGGTTCCTCTAGGATGTCTGTGTCTTTGACTGAATCCATGATTTGACAAAATTTTTCTGTCTCTTTCCGTGTTTAATTGACCACTTCCAAAGTCTATGGCACTTTCTTGAACTCTTTTGATGCCGCATCAGTCCCTCTGTAGGATCCCGCTAACGGCTCGTGATACTGCGGTGCCGGAGATTTCATCTTCGCGAATGTCCGCGAAGGCATTCTATAAAACGAGTTCGCGGTACTTCCGCGAATATTTCCCGTTTCGCTTTGGGTCCACATCAAAGACGTGTTAGTCACCACCCGCACAGACTCACTGATAGGTTCATCGGCTTCGGGTGCACACTTCCGTGCAATAGCTGTCAAATGACCTTGAAAATTATTAAAGAGAGCATTAGTCGCTGATATGTTATGCTCTGAAGGTTAGGACAGCTAATAAGAATGGAATGGCTAATATGAGTGGACTTCTTCATCATCAAGAGGAAGCGATATCATCGACCTCATCGCTGAGCTCTTCTGATCGGCACAATACAGATCCGGTGCCCATCGTTTCTGGACCAGATCCACAGGTTTTACAGAAAACTTTCACAGGGGCATCAGTCCAGTCCAGGCTATCAAATAAGACATTGCAGAGACCACGGAACGAGCGTCGTGGACTGTTAGCGCAGGTCACACTAATACCTGAATTCCATGATGCTAGAGACTACCCGATGGCTTTGAAAACGGTATTGGTCCTAGTTATAGCAATAGCTGCTATGATCGGACCTATGGGCACATCCATAGTGTTCCCAGCTATTGACAGTATGATTGAAGACCTCAACACCACCTCAATAATGGTCAATGTCTCTGTGGGTATCTATTTATTGGCACTTGGTATTTTCCCCTTATGGTGGTCAAGTTTTAGTGAAAGGTTGGGAAGACGAACAGTATACATCGCAAGTTTTACAATGTATATCGGATTTGCTATTGGTGCTGCGCTATCGCCCTCAATCAGTTCCCTTATTGTATTCAGAGTATTGACTGGTGCTTGTTCAGCGAGTGTCCAGGCCGTTGGAGCAGGTACAATATCAGATTTATTTCCACCTGAGCAGCGAGGAAGAGCAATGGGTTATTTCTACTTAGGAGCTCTGGCAAGTCCATTGGTCAGCCCAATTATTGGATCATTACTGTTGCTCACGTGGGATTGGAGATCAACACAGTGGTTCACAATGGGTCTTGCTGCAGTGATTGACTTATGTATAATCCTACTATTACCGGAAACTCTGAGAGAGCAGAACAACAAGACCACAATTGCCAGAATCCTACAAGAGAGACGTATGAACAAAGAAGTTGATGATCGTGACGAAGAGGAGAACATCATTGAACGTCTCTCTACAAGATTGTCAATACGAGCAGAACATGGTAACCCAGAGACCATGTCCGTGGTGGAAACTGTCGACAGGGAAAGATTGATGGAGGTAGAAGAAGCTGATGAGAAGCGTTTGGAACTGGAAATCTCAGAATCACTAAAACACAAAAACCCATCTAAATGGAGTCGTTTCAAGAGACAATTCTACGAGTTTGTGCTAAGACCTTTGAAAGCGGTATATTTCTTGCAATATCCTCCAGTGGCACTATCCATATCATTCTCTTCATTGACTTTTGCCGTATTATACCTCATGAACATGACGCTTCAATACGAATTTTCAAGAGCACCATATAATTGGAGACCATTGTTTATCGGGTTGGCATACATCCCCAATTCAGTCGCGTATATTATCGCATCGATATACGGAGGAAAATGGACAGATAAGTTGTACAAGGACTACGTCAAGAAACAAGGCTTTGCTTCAGCAGAGTCACGTATTTCTTATAACATGCTCAGTGCAGTTATTTGTTACCCTGTTGCCCTCCTTATCACCGGTTGGTGCTTCCATTATCATACTTTCTGGGTCACTCCGTTGATAGGGACAGCTATCTTTGGATATGCCACTATGATGACCATTGGACCTACTGTGACCTATTTGGTAGATTCATTACCGGGGAGAGGTGCGACGGGTGTCGCTGTGAATAACTTGTGTAGGCAGACTTGTGCCACTGCTGCGGTGTTTTTGGTGGATCCGATGATTGAAGGGATAGGCCCAGGTCCTATGTGTTCTATGTTTGCGGGCGTTGTTGTCCTGTGGAGCGTTGTCCTCCTGATATTAAAGAAAAGAGGTAAGTACTGGAGAGAGAACTATGATTTGCAAGCTCTGTATGACAAACTTGAATGAACTAAAATTTCATATTCAGCAAATTTATATCCATACATTAGTAAAGTCCGTTAACATATAAAACAACAACCTCCAGCTCCTCCCCACTCCCACTCCAGCGCAACTAAAACTCATAAAAATACATACAAACACAAAATCAGACTTTCTGATGCTTCTTCCTCAGATGAGCCCTCAAGTTATCAGTTCTGTTGAACTTCTTTCCACATTCCTCACATTGGAATGGTTTCTCGCTAGAATGCGAACGCATGTGTCTCTTGACATGCTCAGGTCTCTGGAAAACACCACCACATAAAGGACAACTATGTTGTGCCTTTGATGGGTCTGTAACTTGTCTTGTTATCTTCTTGCGGCGTGGCTCTAAGATGTCGAACTTTGTCACTTCTGGAGGAGGTGAATGAGCGATTGAAGCGAGATCGATAGAGCTCTGAGAACGTATGAGTGGTTGTGTACGGAAATGTGGTGGTAGTTGTGATGGTTCCATTGAGAAAGGTTGGCCCAAGTTCTCCATCGAGAGTGTGACCAACGGCGTGGATTGTTGTTGTTGTTTTATAAGCAAGTCTGGAGACACAATCTGACCATGATGTTCATGAAGATGTTCACGACAATGAGGAGTTCTCAATGGAGTATGTTGGGGTGACATAAATGCTTGATAGAAAGGGTTTGTTCCTGGTGACTTGGTCTCTGTAACGATGGAGGCACACCCACTGGCGTCCAAGCTGAGGCGACTCTTGGTTCTCTTATGCATGAGTCTTCGTGGAGTCCTCAAGGGAGTTGGTGACGTCTTATGTGGGGATTCATATATCTGTGTCAAAGGTGTGAAAGAGGCACTGAGCCTGCGTGCTCTAGGAGTCATACCCTGAGAAGTTATGGATTGCTCAGAGGTGGATGCACTCAAGAATGTAGAAGATGTCATGGAATCTGTGGAATGGGAATGTGGGATTGCATGGAAGACATGCATTGGAGGATACAAGTTCTCCTGGTTATTGACTTGAGGCCTATGGTCGTTGCTTACCTCGACCTTCACTGGTTGTAACAACGGAGGTTGTTGGAACATGAAGGCGTCCTCCTGGAGTTCTGCTTCTGGGGGGAAGTAGTAGTTGAAACCTTTCATAGGGGACGACGAGAGCATCGATGTATAAGGCATCGCTGGTGGAGAACTCATGCTTAGTCCTATTAGAGAAAGACCGAAGTGATCGGGGGTCAAGGAGGAAGGAGGACGTGTGTAATTTAGCTGCTTGTAATTTCTTTCCAATTGGGACAAATTTATGAACCGTGCTTGGACCGAGTGACGCGAAAAATTTTGGACGTGTCGTGTGGGCGGTATACTGGGCGACTACAGGCCAATGCTGTGCGATGTTGAGATTAATAAATAGACAATTTTGATAATCTAATTATCTAGTTTTATATAGTACGTTAATCTTTTCCTTTACCCCATAATTGGGTCTATGCTGACGCGTTTTTGAAGCAAAATGAGAACGTTTGAAATTCCGCACCGCGTCAGTTCCAAAGGGGGAAATCAACTGATGATACTAGTAGTTTATGTTCATATTAAAATCTTTCCAACATGAAGGTAATATGTAGGATATTCTCCGATCTATAACTATTATGCGTTCAGAATCACCCCTATTTGGGCCATTTTAATGGTTGCAACGGAGACTCTTCCGATTGCAAAATGCCTTCTCCTAAAATTTGATTTGAAAAGTGTTGATGGAATGAACAGAACTGACAAGTGGGAAAATCACTTTAATTCTCGATATGGCCTCTTATCTGATGAAATTTGATACTTTAAAGAATTAAATTATTCAAGGCAATTTTGTTTACATATAAAACCACATCATACACTTGATAATGCCCCAGTATGATCCATTTAATCACATATAACGACTTTAGTGTTCGGGTGTTGACACAGAATCTGGTAATTAACCCGGAGAAAATGGCAGAATTCTCGATCGGGAAAGCGGTTCTATTCCTGTTTTCTTAGCAGTTGGAGTCAGATAAGATATTGAAAAGCTAGTGGAGAGAGCAGGTGGGGGGGGGGGGGACCTCGGAGAGGATAAGAAATTGGTCACGGTTGACAGTTGACAGTTGACAGTTGACAGTTGACAGTTGATAGAGCTGAGAGCTCTAAACGGAATCAAGGCTGAAGATAGAAATGTGGTAATGGTGATTGGAGTAACAGAACGCACTGCACCAACCTAGAAGGTATTGACTTTGAGGTGCACGATTGAGGGAGTGCATAGAAGTATATCTCTCCAGGTGCAGAACAATGATGACCTAGAGTACCTCTAAATTGGGTAAACGTGAATGCTCACCTCACAGAGAGCTGTGCAAACGCTCTTCTTGCCCGTCAAATGTCCACTGGAAACGCTGTACTTAGCAATGATTGTCGGTTTCCTAGGGGAGATCTACAACACATCCACTGATATCGTTAGACCCTGCTGTTTATAGATGAATCACCCGAAGAGGAAACCGATCTGGGAACGATAAGGAAGATCCAAGGGGCTTTTTCAAGTGATCTACACACCATATATGAAGCAGGACCATCTCTCGAAGTCTCATGGAAGGAATATAAAAGTCGATACTTGGACACCCATTAGCAATCACCCCCACTCCATGAGTTGATCTTTAACAAATCAATATGGACCATACAGTCGTCCCGGGTACAACCACTTTAGTGGATATCGACGGTACCATCCAAACTGCCCATTCGAAAAACCATCAAGATATCGTCCTTATTCCAACCCCATCAGATGACCCTGATGACCCACTGAACTGGACACCAAGACGCAAATGGTTGAGTGTCTTCTGTACCGTGGTATATATGTACGGCGTCGGTGTTCCAACGGCTGCTATCTATTCTGTTTTGACGAATATCTCGAAGGAAACTGGTATCACATTGTCCCAATTGAATGCTGGTACAGGTTACATGTTTTTATTTTTGGGTCTCGGCTGTTGTGTCTTCCAACCCATCGCTTTGCAATACGGTAAGAGACCTGTGCTTCTCTTCAGTATGTTTGGTACGTGTTTAGTCTGTGTTTGGGCTCCATACTCAAAGTCAAGTGGTGAATGGATCGGGTCCAAGATCCTCCAAGGTTTCCTCGGCTCGCCAATCGAATCACTTTGTGAGATTGCCATTTCTGATGTCTTCTTCGAGCATGAGAGAGCTCTAGGGTTGGCTGTTTACTCCTTGTCTCTGTCCACCTCTAATTACATGGCCAGTGTCATTTCTGGGTTCATCACAAGCGGTATCGGTTGGCAATGGGTGATGTGGATGTGTGCCATCTTTGCTGCTGTTTGCTTTGTGTTCTTATTCTTCTTCCTCGAGGAGACCAACTTCAACAGAAAAGTGAAATCATCAACCACTATCGAAGTCATTGAGTCCTCTGAGATAGGTGAGAAGAACCAAGTCAAAGAAGAAGTTGCATCTATCTCTGTTACTTCTGAAAAGCCAATGAAGACATATAGACAGAAGTTGTCACTGACGGGCGGTAAGATTGATAGATTCATCCTCCCAGGTTTATTCATGGGTGCTATTAAGATGGCGCAATTCCCAAGTGTCCTATGGGCCGGTTTCATAAATGGGTCCTCCTTAGTGTGGTTCAATTTGTTAAACGGCACGGCTTCCAAGATTCTCTCTGGTGAGCCCTACAATTTCACCCCAACTCAACGTGGTATCGCCTATCTCAGTCCTGTCATTTTTTGCGTTGTATTTTGGTTCTTTGTTGGTCCAATGAGTGATAGATTAAAGATCTGGTTGGCTAGAAGAAGAAATGGTGTCAGTTATGCGGAAGACCGTTTATGGATGCTCATCCTACGTATGGTCTTTGGGTTACTCGCATCGATTGGTTGGGGTGTTGGAGCCTACTATGGTATCCCATGGGGGATCCTGGTTGTGTCTATGGGTGTTCTTGGGGGTTCTGGTATCTTTTCATCTACTGCTTCCGTGACATATGTCACCGATTGTTATCATGAAATGGCTACTGAAGCCATGGTTGTCGTCATGATCATCCGTAATACGATGTCCTTCGCGTGTTCTTACGGATTGACACATTGGGTTGTGAACTTGGGCTACAAGAGGGCCTTTATCAGCTCTGGGTTCTGTCTGTTTGGGTCGATGGGTACTTTTATCATTATGAGATACACTGGCCCGTATTGGAGAAATAGAACCAAGGAGGCATACTGGAAACTTGTGGAGAAACAGAAACGTATGCGTGGTGAGTTGCAATGATTCGTAAACCTAGAGGCAGCTGTTCTGTTATATATATATAATTTTGTCATTGAAGTTGACAGCTTCTGTAGATAAAGGAAGTCTTGACTTGGCACCCCATTATTTGTCTATCATTCCTTTGAAAAAAGAAGAAAAAGGGCGAATTCTTGGAGGAATTCTTAGAAAATGGCTCGAAATTCACAGCAAATTGTCTCTCTTTACCCATTAAACAAGCCTACAAACAGCGTTCGAATCTCATCTTCGACTTCTGATCGGGCACAGCCTCCTCGGGATTGCCGGCTGCGCAACGACAACCGAACTTTTTATGCGAAATTTCAAAGTCAAAATCTCTCTGTGAAACTGGAAGAGAAACCGACTGGAAGCCCATTCTGGTGTATATCACAAGAGGAAGCAGTAAGATGAGCCATCTGAACGTCCTCGTGGTGGGTGAGAACCCAAATGTTCTCTTTTATGCCAAGCAGCTCCATGAGTCTGGCAAATTTGCGGTGCACCTCATTAGCAAAGATCTCAACACTCAGCAAAAAGTGAGATTCACAGGTGCAGTCACAGGCCAATTCGACCCGGAGTTCATGCTGAACTCCTTGGAAGATGTGAAAAAAGTCTCTTATGACGTCGTTGTCCTCAGTGCACATTCCCTGCAGGAGATCTCTACTCTGTCCACGCAATTGTCTCCATTGCTTGGGAAGAACACCATCATTCTTGTCGAATCTACAGGATTTGTCAACCTGGAACCATTTGTCACAAACTGTCTTCCTCAAAAGTTGAATCTCTCCGTCTTCTCCATTTTGACTTCACTGGATATTCGTCAAACCAGCCGAAACGAGTTTTCTGTGATGGGAAGCAAGACCATCTATATTGGGCAATCTGGAACTATCAACTCCAAATACGCAAAGGCCGTCCTTACAGATTTGAAAGCTCTGGGAAATATCCTCCAGGTTAACGAGGTAGAGGTCATTCTCAGTTCCACTCACTTGGAGTTCTTGGCGGAACAGTGGAAGTTTGCTATTCCACGTATCTGCTTTGACCCACTGCTCATCCTGTTTGAAGAGGCTTCACCACAGGCATTGACAAAACAGATTCTGGCAAAACCACTTCTCTCCGGTCTTGTCACTGAAATGATCACGGTGGCCAAGACCATGGGTTGCAAACTGCCACAAGGATCAGACAATGAGTCTCAGCTACTCAAGACCTGGTCAGTGCCTCATCAACAAGGAAAAGGTGATTATATGGACTCACCAAGTTTATTCTACAACTTCTTCTACAAGAATAAGTTGAACATTGATATGCTCTTACTTCAGCCCATCTTGTTGGCAGATGATCATGGCATTAAGACCCCATACTTGGAGTTTCTCTATGCCACATTGTGCCAATTTGAAAAATTGAACACACAATCGTCATTGTTCTTCAAGCGCAATGACTCTGCTGACAACTCAGAATTGAAACGAGAGGTTGAGAAATTGAACGTATCTTTGGCGTCACACGCAGAAGAGTACAAAACCTTGGTGAGACAGAATGAACAATTACAAATTGATTTGAGAGATAAGGAGCAAAGTGTTCTTGTGTTAGATTCCATCAGAGCTGAAAATCAACAGCTGCAGAGAAGTTATCAACAGAAGTCTAAGCAGTTCCAACTTGCTGAACAACAAATCAGTCAGTTACAACACCAACTGGATCAATTAGAGCAGAAACTCCAGCATGAGAAAGTCCAGAAACTACAACTGACACAGAAGGAATCATCACCCCCAGTTGCTCAGGTGCCATCTGTAATATTGAAGCATATTGAACTACCACAACCGTCGAAACCTGCTGTCCTTTCTGAAGGTGGCACACCAGACCTGCGTGATCTGACCGATGTTGCTCTCTACTCTACACAGATGGATTCCACTGTGGTTGAGAATTCTTCTCAAGTTCCTAATCAATTTGTTCCCCAAGTCCCCACGTATGCTGTTCCACCTGTTCCAACCAACGGGGACGAACTTTCTGCTAAAGAGCTTGAGCTTCAGAAGAAAGAACAACAGCTCATCTCCAAGGAGAATGCTTTGAACAAGAAGCTCTCCCAGATGAACCTGAATCAAATGAACAGAATGCCACAACAGTTGCAACCACCTTTGATTCCTAAGAACCGTTCCCAAGGCCCACCACAGCACCAACCACATCAACATCAACAAGCTCCATTCCAACAAGGGCCACCTGTCCATCACCAGCAGGGACAGGTGCATCAGCAATACCCACAACAGCCATTCCAGCAAGGTCCTCCTCGTCGTACAGCCACAATGACTGCAGGGACCAACATCTATGCTGGTATCCCATCTGAGCTTTCATCACAACAGTTCAAGCCGACTTCCCGTAAGAACCGCAAGTCCTCATTCCCAATGATCTCCACAGGTCATATGAATAATGACTACGCTATTGTTCCACGTTCTCTGAGCGCAACAAATGGTATTCCAACTGCACAGAGTCCACCGTTCCATCAACAGCTACAACAACAGGGCCAAGCTTCTGCCCCGCTTCAAAGTCAATCTGCTCCATTTGTGCCACAACCACAGACTAATGGATTCACCGCTGTTCGTCCACAACCTCAATTTGCCAAACAGAGACAGTTGACTCCATCTTCGGATGAAGGTAATGACACTCACACATCTAATGGTTCATCTGATGCTGAGATTGGCGGTACTACTGTAGATAACAGTGCAAGTACAAGTACAAACTTTGATGAAGATCTGGTTGCTAAGCCTTTGGGAGGTGTAGTTACAGGAGAGACTAAAGAGAAGCCAAAGAAGAAAAAGGGCTTCTTTGGGAGAAAGAAATAAAACATTTGCATAGATACGAAGAAGAAGAAAATATAAGATAATCCTGGTTTTTATTGCATTGTAGTAACACACATTGCAGATCCTAATATCTTCTCTAACTCATTCCAGGCTCTGGGCCCTGCCATTTCCCAGACGGCCAGTCCAAGACACCAGCTCTTGTATAATCACCTCTCTCTAATGACCCTGGATCCGTTGAACTAATTGCAACTCTAAAAAAGAGTGGGATAGAGGCAACTTTTTCCAAAGAACTTTGAAGATACTCATTGTCCTTAATCAAGACATGAATGTCTATTGAAGACTCCTCACCAACGTAGGTTTCCACATCGTTCACTATGAGTGAGAATCCAAGAAGCTTATCTGGTGGATTCTCAGGCTTGTCCCAGAGAATATGCGTGCCGTTGAAAGTCAAGTTGGAAGGAGGAACAGGAGAAGCACCAGCTTCACCTCTTAATAAACTCACGTGTGTCTCCACTATGGATGCGAAGTCCCAGCGTGCAATACCGCTCAGTATGAGCCCAAGGAGAAGACCCTGAAGCACATATGCGGTATACCCACGAGTAGATGTACCAGGGATCAGGAACAACCCAAGAATATAGTGATGAATCCTGAGTTCCAAATTTGGCAACAACGCTAGTGTGATCAAGACCAGAATCATGACTGAGTACCATTTGAAATATGGCAATAGTCTTCCAGATCTCCAGATTTGGACAGCTTGAACAACGACACAGAGGATGATCAATGGTATCACTATGACAATTGCAATAATGGAGCCTGGCATCTCCTTGATATCACCAACGGTTAGTCTATCAATTGGGATACGATCGAAAGTGATACTATTAGCAGATCCAACCCAGAATAGTGGATACCATAAAAAGAGTTTTGCAAGTGGACTTCCTTCTGCTAAAGTGCGCTCAACACTAGTGGTCCACAGTGTATAGAGAACAAAGCAGAGTGGTAACATTTTGGCGAATCCATTCGAAACAAGTTCAGCAGTTGACCTTGGCCATTGCGGATTGACAATGTAAGGTGGATCAAGTACCAGCAGGATTGTCCAAAATCCAGCTAGGGCAGATGTCCAAAATCCAATAGCACCACTTGCGAGGTATATCACTGGGGCACCCATTAAGAAGTTCACCACCATGATAACAAGACGTGGATCATAGCACCCACTAAGTCCATCAGGAAGCTGTGAGAACACAAAACTTGAAGGGAAGAAACTTGGAAATGCAACAGACCAGCCTGTACCATATGGTCCCTTACGAGATTCGAAGGACCATTGTTCTCCAGTCAACTTCAGTTTGACACAACCACCAAAGAAGGGAGAGAGCAAACCTCCATGCACAGCACTGGAACACGGAGAAGAATCTCCTCTATAAGGTTTAGTCAGGACTTCATCCTCTCCATCGATACGACCACCACCGATAGCAAACTGGCGATATTTCACCATCTCAGTACCAACAGGTGTTGCTGAGTAGATCCAACCACGGTCACACAGAGCCGGACACTTCACAATGATATCCTCATTTTTGTTAAGGCACTGTGAGCCATCTGGGCCACAGAGCTGATTCTTTCCCTGCCATAGATAATGGTCACCTGTACAAGAGAGTGAAACAATCCCAGATTCACCGTTCAACAGTGGACCTGTGATGAGGTGTGGATGGAGAATAGCATAGTTAATGATAAACCAAAGGGCAAAGTAGGAATACAGCACAAGAACACGAGCCCTATGAGGGAATCTGTGGCGTAGCTGATAGGGCCATTGCTCCCAGCGCACCAGTAGTGGGTGTGATATCTTCGGTGTTTCATCTCTGGGAGGAACAGGGCCTTGGATCCAGGACCAGAACCTGTTTCTTTCAAGGCCTAGCGCCGGCACCATCTGGGTGTCATCTTCGATCTCAAAGTCCTCGAATCCCTTATTCATCCCGTGATGAAGTGCTCCACCACCCAGTGAAATCATCATTTAGTTGCATTTGCTGCCTTTGATTTGTCGCTCGGTACCGGAAGTGCGGGCACGGATTTAGGACTTAACGCGGTGTTAAAGGGTATCGATTACAATAGGAACCACAAAATGCAATTTACTCCACAATTTACCAAAAAGAAGAAAACCATTACACCTTTAAAACATTAAGCACAAAAAACAAAGAACTAAACATATCAACCGGAGCACATCTCACATGCTTCAGGGTTGTTGATGGCACAAGCAATGACCTTGGAACTGAAGATGTCACCATCAACATCCTCAGATGGAGCAGAAGAAGCAGTAACTGATTCTGCTTTTTCCTCTGGATCTTCAGCCTGTGGCACCGGCAATGGTTTCTCGGTATCCTCTAATGAGAGAGAAGCGATAGAAGTAGCAGCAGTTTCGATCTCAGTAGCAGCCACAGACGACTCACGAGAGTCGTTCAATGGACGAGAGATGTATTCAGCACGCTTGAGTTTGGACATATCAACGGTGTTCAAAGCAGCGCTGGCAGCAACAGAGGAATCCACGGTGAACTGGATGGCAGCAGAGGCAGCTTGTGTTCTCAAATAGTACATACCTGTCTTGAGACCCTTCTTCCAACCGTAGAAGTGCATAGAGGTCAACTTACCCATTGTTGGAGCTCTGATATGGATGTTCATAGACTGAGACTGATCAATGTAGGCAGCACGGTCAGAGGCCATATCGATAATGGTCTTCTGAGAGATTTCCCACACAGTTTTGTAGAGATCCTTCAACTCCTTTGGAATGTTTGGTAAGTTCTGAATAGAACCGTTTTCAGAAATGATATGACTCTTCATCGCATCATCCCAGATACCCAAGTCAACCAAGTCACGCAACAGATATGGGTTAACGATTTGGAACTCACCAGCAAGGACACGACGAGAGTAGATATTAGAAGTGTATGGCTCGAAACACTCGTTATAACCTAAGATCTGGGAAGTGGAGGCAGTCGGCATTGGAGCGACCAAAAGGGAGTTTCTAATACCGTTCTTGAGAAGATCAGACTTCAATGAATCCCAATCCCACAAGTCAGTCGGCTTACGGCCCCACAAGTCGAATTGCAATTCGCCTTTAGAAGCAGGAGAGCCTTGGAAAGATGCATATGGACCGTCAACTTGTGCAAGCTCAATAGAGGCCTCGAGAGCACCATGATATATGGTTTCAAAGATTTGAATATTCAGCTCCTTTGCACCATCGGACTCGAATGGCAAACGAAGCATCATGAACGCATCAGCAAGACCTTGGACACCAAGGGCAATTGGTCTGTTCTTCATGTTGGAAGTGCGAGCTTCTGGGACTGGGTAGTAGTTACGGTCAATGATCTTGTTCAAGTTCTTGGTCAACACTTTAGCGATTTGATGCAATCTTTCAAAGTTGTAAGTTTGGGTCAACCCATCAGCAGACTTCTCGATGAAAGCCGGAAGAGCAATGGAGGCCAAGTTACACACAGCAATCTCCTCTGGTGAAGAGTACTCAACAATCTCACAACACAAGTTAGAGGATTTGATGATACCTAAGTTCTTCTGGTTGGTCTTCTTGTTACAGGCATCCTTATACAGCATGAATGGAGTACCAGTCTCAGTTTGAGCCTCTAAGATAGCGTACCACAACTTTTGGGCCTTGACAGTCTTTCTACCACGCCCTTCTTGCTCATACTTCGTGTACAAAGCCTCGAACTCATCACCATAGGAGTCGGACAAACCTGGAGCTTCATTTGGAGAGAACAAGGTCCATTCAGCGTTCTGCTCAACACGTTTCATGAACAGATCTGGGATCCACAGAGCTGGAAATAAGTCACGAGCTCTGATCTCCTCCTTACCGTGATTCTTTCTGATGTCGATGAAGTCAAAGACATCGGAGTGCCATGGCTCCAAGTACAAGGCAAAGGCACCCGGTCTCTTGTTACCACCTTGGTCAACGTATCTGGCAGTATTGTTGAAGACACGAACCATAGGGATCAAGCCATTAGAAGTACCGTTAGTACCAGCGATGTACGAGCCAGTACTTCTAACGTTGTGAATATGCAAACCAATACCACCAGCAGTCTTGGAAATTAAGGCACATTGCTTCAAAGTGTCATAAATACCCTCGATCGAGTCCTCCTTCATAGCAACGAGGAAACAGGAGGACATCTGTGGGCTTGGAGTACCAGCGTTGAACAGAGTTGGAGAAGCATGAGTGAAGTAACGCTCAGACATCAAGTTATAAGTTTCAAAGACGGACTTCATGTCTCTGCCGTGAATACCAAGGGAAACACGCATAATCAAATGTTGTGGACGTTCAGCAACTTTACCATTGACTCTGAGCAAATATGATCTCTCCAAGGTCTTGAAACCGAAGTAATTGTAGTTGAAATCCCTGTCATAAACTATAGCGGAGTTCAACTCATCCTTGAAGTCCTGGACAATCTCATAGATTTCCTTAGAGACCATCGGTGAGTGTGAACCCGTCTTTGGGTTCACATATTTGTACAACTCATCAACAACAGCACTGAACTGTTTGGTGGTTTGCTTGTGCAAGTTGGAGATGGCGATTCTGGCCGCGAGGGTAGCATAGTCTGGGTGGATAGTAGTCATGTAGGCACAGGTTTCAGCGGCCAAGTTATCAAGCTCAGAAGTGGTAACACCTTCGTAAACGCCAGAGATGATTCTTTGAGTGATCTTAACGGCATCAACGTGATCTGGATCAAGACCATAACAGAGCCTCGAGATTCTTGCTGTTATTTTATCAAATTTCACCGGCTCACGGCGGCCATCTCTTTTGTAAACGTACATGTTTCAATATCTCTTGCAATAGGTGGAAGGGAAGATGGGATTCGGGCGACGCGCTTGTTTATATACGGTTTTTTTTGTTTGGTGTTAGGGCACGGGAGACGCGTCGTTTCGCGTTTGGTTCGCGTCGCATGCGCCTCTGATTGGCCCGCTTGTGTAAACAAAAACACGAAAACAGACGCGATGACAAATTGTGACACCTGGTGAAAGTGGGTTTACGCTAGACAGTTCTTCAATTTGATGAATATTAATATGATTCCTATGTCGTTGTCCAGTCCTTATCTATTGTGTTCGCGTTGGAGTTATGTAGCAGCCTGTACGGTGCCCATGTGGAATGGAAACGCATTAGGTGTGCCACAGAGAACCACCACTGCTAGGGATACCCAGAGAGAGTACATGAGAATAACCATCCAATGCGATCAGTAGAGTGCAATAATACTGTAGTTCAGAGTTCAGAGTTCACCCTTCACAACCCAGTTGAAAGCAATGAAGGATTTGCTGGCCGCATATGTGGATGAAAGTAAAGCGGTCAGGCGACAGTTTAAATCCATTTTAAACGCCATTAACATTAGAGACTGCTTCACAAGTTCAGTGGACGGTGGACCGTACGCTAGTATACATGATTCTATATTAAGGTAGAGATACCTCTTTAATTCTCAAACATATGATACAGAAATCATATCATCCCATTGGCAAGGGCCTCATCGCGCTAAGCACTGGGAACGAAAAACACTGCGGCGCCTAACAAATCCGGGAGTTTACACCTCAAAACAGTGTGCAAGTGCCATAAGCTTCAAACAACGGGGGAGGGTCAAAGAGAGCTAGCAAAGATACTCATATGCCATGCCCGCTGTATGTGTACGAAAATCTCTTCAGAAAATCAACGGCTAACACTTCACAGCCCTTCACAGACGCTGATGTTCAATCCCTCGTCTCAAACTTTCTATCAAAGAATGAACCTGACACGGAACAGCTGATTACAAACATCTTGAAAGAACTGAAACCAAAGACTGTGGAATATAAGCTCCTAGTGACAGTATCGGTTATTAGTGGTGAGACTGAGACAAATAACAAACATTCGGTAGGATTTCTATGGGACGATGAGAACGATGGGAACTACATTATAAAGGAGGACATCGAAGATGGCACCATAGTTGTTTCAGTTACCTACTTCAAACTCTAATGAATAAATGCATTTGGAAACGTTTCTATTTTTATATCGAATTACAAATAGTTCTTTTTCAGTTTCTTACTCAAGTCAAAACGGCCCATGAAGGACTGTTCCAAGTCATACTGATGATCTTCCAAAAACTTTCTTTGGATCTCCTTGGCCCTAGGAATTAGCAATTTGGCATCACCAGAGTCAACATCACGTCTAGCCTTAAGTACCAATGACAAAAACTCTACTTTTATATCGTTAAAGTTCTCCAAGGTGGTTTGCCAATTGACCAAGATCTGATCTAAATCTGGTTCTGTGGCTAGATCCATAAGGTTCTCCACAATCTTGAACTTGGCTTCGATAACTTCTTGACCAATGAATTGGATGAATAACTTATAGAACACCTCAAAGTCACGTTTAACAGCCGCCAAAAGTCTCTCGGAATCTTTCGGAAACTTGATATCTTGATTCAAATTATTCAAATATCTCAACAATGCCTCCTCCACAATCTCTTCACACAAGATTTCAAAGAGGTAAGAATTCATGGATTGCTTGAAGTCACCCAAGTATTCCAATAATGTATCAGAAATCTGTTGGGCATAGTTGGAATTGCTCCAATCTTTGGAGAAGATACGATTCATCACAATTTTCAAATCGTCAAACACTATTACAATCAGCGCATCGCAACACTGTTTGGCTAAATTGGCAAATCCATCAATAACAGTTTCCAAATCGGTATGGATCTGTGAGGAATACTTCTTACTGACCATGGACCCATATTTACCAGAAATGGCTTCTGTGTAATCGGCACCTCTCATTTGATCATTAGCTAATGCCGTCAAATATTCAATCAATCCAGGTGGAACAATATCCTCTGGCTCATCGTTATCTTTTTTTGGTCTCATCTCTGGATTATTAGCCAGTAGTAGTCTATGAACTTCAGACTTCACCAATTCATTCCAGCCGTGTTGTCTCTGTATCAGATGCCTAGTGAATTCCCTTATGACACCCGCCAACACTTTGCCCTGACCTGACCCCGATGCAACATCACACTGTTGCGTAAAGATCTGGAACACAATCTTTGTCCCTTCCAAAAGATACAAGTTTTCAGAATCTACCTCTGGCGCAGCAATACGCGTTCTGAAGACTTCATGTTCAGTATTACCAAGTGTACCTATCCATTCAGTCATTTTCATAACCACGAGGTTCAAGTAGTCTTTGAAGAGTTGTTCTTTCTCTTCATCACCGATCACACTCTTGATTTCACTCTTCTTGAACCCGAACTCTGTCACGAGAGCTTGGAACTTGTTATCAAACTCAAGGATTTCAATGATGAGCTGAGTCTCTGGTTCAGATTCAATCAATCTCACAATGAGGTTATGTAGCTCTTCGTAATAAATGTCATAATAGACTCTGAAAACATCCCATTTTGGTGGCACATAGCGTGATAGGTCCTGTTGAACACATGAGAGGTCTTGAAAAACCCAATCCAAGTTATCCAAAATGTCAAAAATATTATCAGTATGTGCAAATGTTTCCCAACAGTTATGGAATGTGTCATGTACGGATTCTCTGAGCTTCTCGAGGAAGAACTTTCTGTATCCCCTGGTATGAACACGGAAAGGGATAGCGCCACTAACAATTTGCTCAAACAATCCAGCCTCGACATTAGCAGCTTTCTTTGTCAAGACATTCCTCACTGCTGTTATTCTTGCATCGTGTCTCGCTTCAAATTCCATGATTTTGGCAAACCGTACTACAATGCCGTAATTCTCTACTTTGACACTTTCAACAAGTCCACCAATTATGTTCTCCAATAATGTATCCCATTTCTTCACAGTAGCCGCAGTCTTTGCCGTTAACTTCTTAACGATGAATTTCGAGTCATCACTTGATCGTAGGCTCAGTTCCAGGATGTGATCCTGGAAATCTCTCAGGTTGTTCAACTTCCAATGAATCTGGAGTAAAGTGGGCACCTCGGAATCGATATCCACTTCCTGATAGTTCTCAGCCTCAATCATGTCATCAACCTCTCGTAATTCCTCATGAAATGTCTGCACTCTTTCTGCGATCTTGGTGCTTTGGTCAAATATTCCATGCACTCTGGTGATCTTGTTAATCAGTTCATACCGACTGATACTTCCAAAACTGGAGTCTGCAATGGCATTGACCTTATCAATGTTTTCCCTGAGCACCTTTATATCGTCCTGACATAGTGCTAATGAGTTCATATCCTGAAGCACTCGGTCCAGTTGTTGTTGTGTATGTGTCTTCAACTGGACCTCAAACACCGACTTCTCCTTCTGTAGCTGTTCCTTGAGCGTCTCAACCTTATCCAGGTCATCTTCTGTCCGTAGAAGCTTCGCCAAGTTGGCTAACGCAGTTGATGAGTGAGCTGCCATTCAGTGTCCTTAGCCGCCCTAGTATTTCTTCTTCTTTGTTATGGTCCTTCGATGTTGCTTGTTGATCTTGGACCGCCAAACGAGAGCTCCCTTCTACTTTCAGGGGCTTCCTAACCACGCATGCGCCTCTTACCGGCCACACTTGTTGGTACCAATCACGTGAACTGACGCGCTTAAATCACCTATTGAAGCTCTCTTTGCAATTACGGCTTTCCAAGGGATGTATTGTTGATTTTTGGTGTGGATACCCTTTGCTTTTCTTCTGTCACTTAACTTGGCTCGTTGTTCAATTGTGTGGGTTATTCAGTTGCCCATCCGGAAAGCCATACTAGAGAAACAAAGATATTGCAATACTATTTGAACTTTGCTATACACTTACAGGCAGGGTATCAGAAACATGTCGAGCGACGAAGATGAGGATCGCAAGTTCTTTCGAGCTGCTGCTGAAGCTATAGTGGCATCATCAATGAATAACCAGATCGATCCGACGATAATGGAGCTGTTACGCAGGATCCAGTATGCATCGTTAAGCAAATCTAATGAGGGCTCGTCGAGCCATACGTCTCACGCAGACACACATGCCAATAACAGTTCCACTGCACTGAGTGGACTTATAGATTCCACGAAGGCTGCAAACTTCCCAACTTTCAACTTGGACTATTTCAACATACAGCAACAGCAGCTCAAAGAGCATGAGGAAGAACAAGAACGACAAAGGCAACAATCAGCTTTCCAAAGGGAGCAACAACAGCAGTCCTCTTCTAATATGGCTTTCAGCTTCCCTGCTGTGTCACCACATGCTCAATCTTTGAACTCGAAACATACACCAACGTCACAACCTTCATTCACTCCGAACTCGTTGGAGAACTCAACATCAAACCCATCTTCGCCTTCGAATGGTGACGAGAAACCTTTCCAATGTCAAGACTGCACACTATCATTCCGTCGAAGCTCTGATCTGAGGCGTCATCAACGTGCACATCTACCAGTATTACCTCATATCTGTCAACAGTGTGGTAAGGGCTTTGCTAGAAAGGATGCCCTAAAGAGACATACAGATACTCTGACATGTAAGAGGAATAGAGAAAGGCTGTTGAGCAGTGGCGGAGATTTAGACACGATCATACATAGAGGTCGGGATCTTTGACGTGTTCTGTTTTTAATGAAATGATGTTCCAATAATCTTGCGCTACTGATGTACATGTGCGTAGGGTATAAATAAGTGTCAATTCGTTAAAAAGGGGGAAAAGGTCATTAAACAACGTTGAATCTTGCATAGATCAAACGTATCATCTTGTCATTAATCATGAGCATCTCACTCTCATCGATACGGAGGTCAAAGTCATCCAGGTCCATATACCTCAAGAGTAGATTTATCGAGTGTACAGGCATACCCGTTATCTTGTCCCAACTCTTTGAATCAAAACCCTGGACAGTCACAACAACGCCGAGTATGATTTGTTTCACAGAGAGCTCAACTGAATCCACACGATCAAAGAATCGGGTCATGATGATACAAACGCTTTGAAACTGTTGCAAAGTCAACTCACATCTCTTTGCCAACGACATAGTAAATGTGACAAGCCCTAAAGATTGCAAATGTTCCATATCCCACCCAAACTTGGAGCTATAGCTATGCAATATGAGTTGTAGAGAATGATTTATGATATACTGCAGGATCAACCTGCGTTGGAACTGTGATGTTTGATGCGAAGTTAATGGGTCGGTCCCGTAGTTCAAGCCAAAGTCATGATGGAAAGGTGAGTCAATAGGAGAGTGCATGTCGTGTACAGATGTCATTGCTCTGTGTATGTACACGATCTGGTATATGCAAAGGTTTGTCTGATGGTTTATATGGTCTGTTAAATGGTTAGAACAGAAGCTGTGCAGACTTTGCCCCCCGTGGATTTGTTTTGTAAGGTTTAACAGTTTTCCCGTCGGTGTGGCACAATTTGCCCACTCGTCAATGCCGCATGTAGGAACAGCGGCGAAGAGATGAATAACAGTTAAGTAATCACGGAACACACAGTGGTTCTGTGTTTGATTTTTGAGTGTCGTACAATTAGAGTGAATGACCTTGATCCTTAAAAAGGTACAAACTTGCCACCCATTTGCCTAGGCCTTTCGGAATGTGGAGAGTGTTTGATGTTGTGAGTCATAAACGTTATCAGGGACATGAAAAGTTTCTTCGGGGTTATTTAATACTGTTCGAATATACGTATAATACTGGTAGCATTAGAATTATTACACCTAGTTTACCACTAGATATCTAATAAAATATGTAGATTTCGAATAAATTTCTGTCTGATATCCTATATCTCCACCTCAGACCTGCCTAGCTTCACCACCGCTTTTTTCCTCTTCCACACTACGCCCTCCCCTTCTGGTTCCAGACTTCCTCAGTAGAGCCTTTTCCCGAGTCCGGAGTATGTGCATCATCGGGCTTGACACATACAGATTTTTGCTTATCATTCCAGATCACACGCATTAAACAGTCAAGACAGAAACAGTAAATAAGCATAGATAGAACATAAGCAAAGCATAATGAGTAAATTGTAATTTGTAATAGTCTGGACTCCATAGACTATAGGGTATCAATGATTATAGCCAAATAGGTATGCCACAATAGAGAGAGAGCCAAAAACAGGAGATAATTACACAGTCTGGATTCTAAGGAGGCGAGATTGAATCGAGGCAAATGTTCAGTCCTCTTTGAGTTAAATAGTGCTGAATACAGACACATGTCTGGTGTCACACACACAACATCATAATTGAGATTCAATTATTAGGATTAGGATCATTATTGAATATTTGAGCGTAAATCTTGTCAATCGTATTCGCTTCATTATTGGCAGAACCGTAGGCATTAAAGCCAAGCTGGGCCATATCGCTAAAACTGAAGAAGTTATCTGAAGCAAAGTCAGAAATAGGTTCAGCGTTACATTGGATATCAACAGCAGCAACACTCCCATTTTCGGCAGTGGTTTTCGTAGGGGCAAGAGGTCCCAATAGCGTTTCATTTTTCCCACCATGGCGACTCATTGTCTGCTCAGACTGGAGGTTACCAAGAAGAGTAGGGTCGATGTTTCCAATCGGATGCTCGTCATTGATATCCTGCGTTGAATCAGGTAGAGTTTTCATGATACACCATTCTAGATCTTCAAGGGCTATATCTATGGGATTGAAGTCCTGGTTGATAAGCTGTTGTTGGACAGTGACATTGTTTTGTTCAATTTGAGACTGTTTTTGCACAGATTGTGAGGACATTTGCTGATGCGACGCCATTGGTTTCTGAAATTGGTTGATCTGCTGGAAAGCACCGACTTGAGGGTATTCACAAGAGCTGGGAAGCATAAGAACTTGGGCCTTGAGTGCTTGCTGGTGGAAGGCAGCATCAAGCTGAATAGGCTTAGTAGGCGGGGGCCCATGCTGGAAAAGAAATATCTCTGCCTCAATCTGCCGGTGACCCATAGCCTGCTGCCTATTGAAAGATTGATTGGGTACTATATTGGCTTTCTGATCATCATCAAAATCCTGAATCTGAGCTTGCCTAGCTGCCGTGTTTCCATTTTCTTTAGCGTTGATGCCTGCTTCATCATCAAGCTCAAAAAGGTTGTTCTGAACACTCACCTCTTTGAAGAATGAAGGATTTATCAACGGGGTACTCTGAACAGCTTGTTCAATCCCCATTTGAATGCTTGCATTGAGCTCAGTTGAAGCGTATTGTTGAGAAACGCCAGTAGTCGGAAATGCGTCAAGCTCGAGCCAATTCCCACCATCACGTATTTCCTCAAAAAGCTGGTAGGTATCTTTTTGTCTTTCTAGCCCCATCTCCACTATTGATTCTTGCCCGGATACATCATGAATCTCATCGGCAACAATACTCGTACTCTTGAGACACTGTTTGAATTTGGTAGGAGTCTTGCCTTCAGAAATATGTGCTGTTGCTGCCACAGCATCAAATCCATAGAAGTCACGCACTAGACTAGTGATATTTGTCCCCCAACTCTCTTTGTCATCCAGGGAAAAGATTCGTGGAAGTTGAAGTGCATCAACACCACTCTCAAGGTACCAATCTTTGTGACTCAGAAAGTGCCAAAGACGGTAAGCTTCCCTTGCTGCCTTGCTACCGACCAATGGGACAGGGTCCACATTTTTGAATAACACCATATCAAGCTCAGTGTGACGGACTTGGAGATCAACGAACTCATTGACACACATCTTTCTCTTTCCGTCACAACAACTTTGCTTGCATTGGAAACAATATTTCTCTGTAGCATACTTACATCTTGGAGTCTCTGAATCATTAATGGTGAACTTCTTTGGAATAACCTGCAAATAGAGAAATGCAACTGGTCTGTTGGGTTTCTTTCCATTCTTCTTGATAAGATAAAATCTCTCTCGGTGTGTTGTCTCTTTTTTGCCTTCAAGGAATTCTGTATAGTGATTACATTTGGCTGTTCTGTGTCCCACAATGCATTTGCCACAAGAGAATTTTAGGTGCACGGGGTCTTTATGGCCTGGTACTTTGATAACCTTTTCAATCATTGTGTTTATGTTCAAAGCCAATGCCATATATGGAGCGAAGCAGGAAGAGGAAAACCTCTGAATATCATGTTGAAATATAGCCATTTAAATGCTTCTTTATTATAACCTTCTCAAGAGTCAATAATGTAGGTTGATCATGTTCGTGCGATGTTTATGAAGTGAAGAGTTTCGTTGAGATCTTAAAACACTCATAGTGTGCGATGGAAAATAAGGATCTGAAGACCGATCCAACAATTGTTTAAGACCTTATGTTCTGAGAGACTCAACACATAAGATATCTCTGTAATCTCATAAATATTAAATGTTAAAATTATTATCTGAAAGGATTCTTCAAAGGACATATCGGCTCCAAAGAATCCAACTTTCTATTCCACTTATCACCTATTCTCTTCCCGTGCCCTTACATGAGTGTTTACTTTTCTTTCTTATTGGCCCGAAACTCTGCCAGACACTATGTGCTCTTTTGGGCATCTTACGTCAAAAACTCTCACGAAAGCACAAAGAGAAGAATTAATTTGCGCATGCACTTCTCTTAAATCTCTCATGCTGGCGGTTTAAGTTTAGATGATCATTATTTATGAAGATCTTCAATCTTGAGAGTCGAGACTTCTATTAAATCTATTTTGTACACATGATACACTTAAACGCTTGATATTTGATGCATTATACATGCAGTTTGTAAAGAAGACGCTGTGATTTTTGGAGTCCTTCTCTTTAGAGTTCACATTGGATTATGGGGACCAAGAGGAACTCTGAGGTTTCTTCTGACGGCGTTAGAATCTGTTGAGCTATGAGTCTATGAGACTATGATATGCAGCCTGTAGGTATTGGACTCAACAGTGCACTGAGCTATATATGAGCACTGAGCTATTTAAGTTAGGTAGAACTGAAAACCATATGCTGCGTGAATGTTCATGGTCAGTGACCTCTACTCCTCTTACTTCAGTAAACAACCGAAAGAGGAAGAAACGGAGAAAGGGAGTTCTGTTACTATAACTGGGTGGAGTTTCTGATTTCACAAAGCGAATAACCGTAAGTGCATATTCGAACTTCTCAAACCAGGACATCTCAACGAGGATGTCATGCGTACCCCAGTTGATAAATCTCATCTACCCCAAGGTGAGAAGCGACTGATTCCACTAGTTGACAAACTACCCAACCGCTCAAGTCTTAGCGGCAACTCGCCCTCAGTCAAGGATTAGCACTTTAATATCGCTTAGCAGTCGAAGCGTTGAACACGTTGCGGCTCACGGAAAGCAACCCACTGTCAGTAGCAAGCATCTCTCATCGCTCTAAATAACTCTTTTGGATCACAGTGTGTCGAATGACTTCATGCTGTCAACTGTGTCATACACAATGAGCGCAACGCCTTGAAATTCGATTACATTGCCAACATGTAAAGGGGAAGACTTGAACTTTAGATTCGACTCCTGATAGCGCAGGTTTACCTTGTGAGGCTGATACCTGCCATCTGACCTTGTGGGATGTTTACTGCAAGCCCACATCAATGACGCCGGGTAGTGAACACTGAGCGGGAAGGAGCCAGCACTCCAGGTTTGTTATCGTGCAAAGTTGACCCATCATTTGGGCCAGCGCTGTGAAGCTTGATTCGGGCTTGCAGCTTGGGGAGATCAGGAGTGAAGCGTGGTGCAACGAAACATATAGCGATAATGAACGTTGAATTTCCCATACAAACAGCCGATACTACTCTGTCTGGCAACGTGTCAATCAACTTATTATGGGACCACGCCGGAAAAATTCCAAATCGTTCGGGCGCTCCGGAAAAATTCCATGCAGCCTCAGGTGCCGTTTTCCGGATTCTTTTATATGCGCAAGATCCACCTTCCCTTCATAGCCTTTTCTTCTCTTTCCATTACAGAAGTAATATAACAAACGCAAATACTCTAAGTGCTATGGATTTTTCAGCGCCAAGACCAACTAAGAGATTTGGGCTTTTGAAAAAGCAGAAGGATGAATCTGTGGAGCGGAGTTTGGCAAGTGTGAAGACGCCCTCAAGTTCCATGTTTCGAATTATGGTGAACTTTGTCAAAGAAGGTCCTACAGCGAGTGAGAATTACAAAACGACTGATCCATTGCTCGATGAAGAGACTGAAGCACCTATGCCCAGACGCAAAACCCAATATGAGATATTCTTAAAGCATAAAGTTAGAGAGGCACAAGTGAGTACAAATACAAGTCATGGCTACGATGGCGAAAAAACTAACCAGCTACTCCAGATAAGAAGCTACAATGATGAGATAGAAAGAGCGTCAAGGCTTTCGCGGTCCAGTAGTTGCTTCAGTGGACACAGCACAGATACAATACCCTCGGCGAGACATGTGAGATTTGCTGATGATGTATGACATATTTATAACGATAAACGCATGAACGATACTACGACTTTGATGAATTTGAGACAGGTGTAGAGACTATAGTAACATATATTTGAGATTATTTCTTCTTTTGAGAAGTGGAGTTCTTTGGTAGCTCCTTGACGAATGGGATAAACTCTGGTTCACCTGGGATGTACTTTCTCAAGACCTCTGGGATCACTAAACCATCATCAGTTTGGTAGTTCTCCAAGATACAACAGAGAGCACGCTCAGTAGCACACAAAGTGGAGTTCAAGCAATGGACGTACTTCTTTTCACGGTCGGTCATCTTCTTGATACCACATCTAATCTCCAAGTTTCTCGATTGGTAATCGGTACAGTTAGAACAAGAAACCAATTCTTTGTACTCTTGTTGGAATGGGAACCAGGCCTCCAAGTCGTACTTCTTAGCAGCGGCATTATTCAATTCACCAGAGACAATACCAACTACTCTATATGGCAAGCCAAGGGACTTGTAGAACTCCTCAGATAAGTTGATCATACGGTCAAATTCTTCCCAAGATTTCTCTGGTTCTGTCAAACAGAATTGCTCAATCTTCTCGAAAGCGTGGACACGGAAAATACCCCAAGCATCCTTACCATGAGAACCGGCCTCTCTTCTGAAACAAGAGGAATAACCAGCGTATCTAACTGGCAACTGTTCGGCTGGGGACTCGAACCATTCACCAGCATGGTAAGCAGAAATTGGTTGTTCAGAAGTAGCAATCAAGTACTTCTCGTCTTCACCGTCGATGACCTTGTAGAGTTCCTCGTCAAATTGGGACAACTGAGCGGTTTTAGCCATAACATCCTTATTCATCATCACTGGTGCTTGCAATGGAGTGTAACCACCGTTTTTGGCCAAAAAACTCAAACCGTAGTTGATCAAAGCCTGGTTCAAGAAGACACCATAGTTTCTCAGGAAGTAACCACGGTGGCCGACGATGCGCACACCACGCTCTGGGTCATAACCATCCAAACGGAGAAGAATCTCATGATGGGACAACTTGGCCTCTTGACCTGTAGCAGCAGCTACCTTCTCAACTTTCTCGTAGGATTCTGGCTTCCAGTCTCTCACGAGAGTATTGTTGTCTTCATTATTGGAGACAGGGACAGACTCGTGGACGATGTTACCAACCTGGTTGACTTTGAACTTGAGGTTTTTGTCAGCTTCTTGTTCTTGGAGTGTGAGTTCCTTCTTTTTTTCGACAACCTCATCCTTCTGCTTCAAGAGCTCGCTGGCATCCTCCTTGGCCTTGAACTTGAGGCCAATCTCCTTCTGGATTTTATTCTGCTCCTTATTCAGGGCATCCAAGTCGAATCTGATCTTGGTCCACTCCTTGTAGCCGGCGATGATCTCATCCACCAGCTCGACAGAGGCATAGCGGGCCGCCTGAGACTTTCTGATGAGCTCTGGGTTACCACCTTTCTCCTCTATGAATTGTGTAATATCCAACATGTCTCTGTTCTTCTTCTATTCCTTCTTTTAGTTCTTTTCCTTGTTCTTCTTGTTCAATCCACTCCCAAAATTTCCAGCGACGACAAAGTCCAGCGCCGACCGAAAATGGCAATTCCGGAGCTCATCGGCCGGAACGAAAAATTTCGATGTTGGGGCTGTTGATACACAAAGGACTTGATTATGATGGAATCTATCTTCAACGGGAATTTCTTAGACAATGTCCACCAGACTGCTGCCTAATATCGTCATCACAGGTACTCCTGGTTGTGGTAAGACCTCCCATGCGGAGCAATTATGTCAGGAGGCCCCAGCTTTTAAACATATCAACATCACAGATTTCTCTAAAGAGCACGACTGCTTTGACGGGTATGATGAAGAGAGACAGTCACACATTGTTGATGAGGATAAACTTTGTGATGCCCTGGAACCATTGCTGGAAAAGGGTGGTGTCGTTGTTGATTGGCATGCCTGTGATTGGCTACCAGAGAGGCTTGTTGATCTGGTGATTGTGCTTAGAACTGATAACGGTGTGCTATACGACAGATTGGAAAAGAGAGGTTATCCTCAAAGCAAAGTTGATGAGAACATTGATTGTGAGATCATGGAGGTGATTGCAAACGAGGCTAGAGAATCGTATGCTCCAGAGATAGTCATTGAGCTCGAGTCAAACTCTACACAAGATATGGATTCAAACGTGCAAAGAATCATCTCTTGGGTGGATACATGGAAAACCAACAACCCAAACGGCGCCTCTAATGAACTCCCTGTCTAATACATATCTATTGCGAACTTTGTAGGAATTGCTTGACCAACTCCAATGCTTTGAAACGGTGTGACATTGTGTTTTTCAAGGTCTTATCCATCTCACCATATGTCTGGTCATACCCGTTCGGTTCGAAAATTGGATCCCACCCAAATGGAGCATCACTGTTATAACGTGGCATATCGACAATAACACCATCATTAATACCCTGGAACAACTTCACTTTAGCACCTGGACCTTCACAATAGGCAAAAGTGCACACAGCTTGAGCAGATTTATCATCAAACCCTGTAAGCATCTTCGGCAAGTTCTCAACTCCTAATGAATCTAAAAACCACTTAATATATGGACCTGGTAGTTCCAAGTTTGGCTTAGACAAAGCATTGAAAATCAAGCAAGTATCTTCTACAAGAACTGGTCCACCAACCGCAGCAGCAGCAGCTTGTGCCTTCTTTGTAGAAATTTCACTGATGGAACCCTGGATTTCCTCGAGATCAATCTTTTGGTGTACGATACTTGGGTCGCCAACGATGGCTTGAAACTCCTTGAGCTTGTTCAGGTTACCAGTAACAAATGTGATTGCCATCCCTTTTAGGTATTTTCCTGGCTTTGTCTCCTATTGATGCCTGTATCGGATTTGTTTCACTTCAACAGTGAAACAGCGTAAAGAATATCAAAGCAAGGGGCTCATAACGGTTGTCGTGTTATTGACTCAAGGCAGTTTTGGAAGAGTTACAAGTTCTGAGTTAACATTTGATACAGATTCCATTGTTATTAAGTGTTGAGCATGATCAGCTGGAGTATAAAATGTAACGCCTTCCCACAGGAAATTACTTTCAAGAGTTCAGAATCAAGCATCATCACTCAATGACCCCTTATTGTTACACTCTCTACGACCCATACAGAAGATCACCATACACTTATGTCTCCAGGTCAAAGAGCCAAAAATCTTCGCCAAGGTCTGACATCAAACAGCCTGCTTTTAGTCACACTGATCTAAATGAATTTGATCTATCAGTGTACTTCGATATCCCAGACTTTCAGGACTATCAAGACAACAACTATCAATACAGAACCATAGATGTGTTCCAACAACAACAGCCAATGGTTTACTCACCTGTACCCCTATCATTTCCAATTCAACAACAGCTATTACCTCAACCTTTATATCAACAACAGATGGTTCAACAAAAGATCATCCCAATCAGACCAAAGTCTCAACCAAGAACCATGATCAACCTGCAACCAATCATGTACAACTACCACTTAAGCAAGAGATGCAGAGTGGGCACAAAACGTTCTAATACCGGATGCTACACTTGTCGTTTGAGGCGCGTCAAATGTGATGAGGCAAATCCAAGATGTAAAGGATGTTCCGGTATCAATATAACCTGTGAGTATCCATCCAATGAGAAGCAAAGGCCGGTGTATATGGTTGATCCTGCGGCAAGAAAACAAATGATAGAGGATATCAAGAAGAAAAGGGCATTGCAGAGAGTCCAAATTTTCAAATAGACAAGCTTCATTCCCATTCAGATACCAAACTGTACTTACGAACAATTTGTTCACGTAGACTTGTAGGGTCATATTGGATATGTTGGACGTAATCCCCATCGAATCCGATAATAGGGCCATCTAGTGGATCCGTTAGATATGGACACACATACGTCTTGTTAAGTTCTCGTGCTTCATCAATGGTACTTGCCCTCTTCTTCACAGTTCTACGTTGCTGAGGTTGATTATTGGAGTTGGTGAGTGCAGTAGACGATCCTGAGTCAGATTGAAGATTATTCTTCCTGATGGCTTTCAAGGCTATGAAGAAAGATAATGGCAGGTAGTCCTTTTCAAAAGTGTAAATCACAACAAGTGTACTTAGAGCCAATGGAACAATAAGGATCGCCAAAACGTATGCACGCTCCAATGCCAAAGTACCAGCCATTGTCAATTGGAAGATGATAAGACCCAGACAAACTCTTCTGAAGATCATCGGCCATGATTGACCTGTAGAATGCTGAGGATGGACCATGGTGTAGAGGAGTTGATACTTGTAGGTGTAATAGCCCATAAAGAAGTAGACCAGACCAGCGGTGACAATCTTTGTAGAGAGGATTGAATAACTCATTGTTATGATAATGATCAAGATATGTTGAGGCAGAATCAAAGAAAAGTCAAAAATTGGTGGAACATAATACAGCTTTCTGAAATCTCTTGCAGTGCGACAGTAGAACAATCTAGACAAGATCTCAATTACCACATCGCCGACTTGAAGCAATCTAAAGGGGAACATTCCCATCCCTTGTAATAGAATCAAATCAACGTAGAACAGAGATAAGGTCTTCAACGAGTTGGCTAATTCATAAGCAACTTTTGTTGTATCAGAGAACAAAGCCCAGACATTCGTAGCCGTACCCGCAAGAGTGAAGATCAAAAACAAGTTGAAAAAGAGGTAGAAGAAATTCTTTGAGAGTGCTGAGAGTTCAACTTGGCCATTTGAGATGTAACCTTGTAAAGTGGACAAGTACTGGTAAAAATAAGGCACCGACACATTCAAAAGAGTATAAAGATATGGTGGAACTAAACCGATCAACAACGTCAAAGTTTGAGATTTGGATATAAGTTCACCTAGAGCTGGCCAGAACTTCTCAATGGTCTTGAGGTTGATGAAAGTGGATAAGTAAATGACTGGGAAGATCAAGCCCACAGTGGAGAACCCAATCACAACGGAAATGATATTAGCTCTAATAAATCTGTCACTTCTGGAGAGATGCAAGTTATCCCAGCATATATCATGCGGTGCAGGGGCAAGGCGCGCAATTAATCTGTAAACGTGAGGGTCTAGCACAGCTTGTGCAGCCATCTGAGCAGATGCAACGGAGTCCATTGTCACAAAGGCAGCTTTCGCTGATGGGAAGTTTGATAGTTCACGCTCTTCCTTTATCTGTTTGTCAATCTGCACTAGCTTATCAGAGAAGAAGCCAATGGCATCAACTTTTTGACCAGACCACCCAAGAAATCCCAATCGTAAGCTGGGTCTCTTTGGACCTAATAAACTGTCTGACTCGGATCGACGATGGAATTGATCCCTAGGCGCAACAGATGGTTCCAAGTTGCCAAATGTATAGACTTCGACCACGAGTGGGTTATACTTCGAGTAAGCAACTTCAAGATGTCTCAGTATCTTATTTCTCTGAGCAAAAAGTTTCTTGAGCTTTGTCCAATCCGAAGCGATGGATACGTCTCTAACTTTACCAATACCCAGATCTTCGATATATTTCTTCAATCTCTCTTCATCAAACTTCGTTGGTGTTGGTTCAATAAGCTCACTGAGATCCGAAGAAGGATTCTGGCTGTAATCTTCCGGATTGAATTCCTCGGGGAGTCCCTCGAGTAAGATGGTTCTATCCGTTATCGAGTTTTGTTGTCCCAAGTACCTTTGCCTCACAGACACAACGGTTTCAGTCTGGTTCCATAGAAAATAATACACCAGCCAAGTGAATACATACGTAAACACTGTATACATCCAAGCAGCAGCAGCTAGACCATTATCCACATCATTATCATCGCCATCTCCCTTCTTAAAGACCCAGAACATGCCATCATTCCAAGCAATTCCATCGCTATCGAAGAATCCCGTATAGTAATACCGTATTGGGCCTATAAAGCATACTGATATAGCAACAAAGGTTGCAAGTAGCTTTATAGCCATTCGAAAGAACCCAAGGAACACGTAGGCATCCAACCCTGCATGCTCCAGCACTTCCTCGTCTGTAATTTTATAGAGCGTCAGGCACCAACCAAAGAGATCTTTGGGTAGTTCTCTCAGTCCGTGTTTGCGCAACACGCGAACACCATATATGTGCGGCCAGCGGTATCGTAGGAGACTGAAGAGCAGGAATGCTGATATTCCCAACACCGTGCAGACGATCAGCTGTGCCTTGAACACACGCAGTGGCTGCTTAGTTGGGTCCATATCCGGTGGTAATGCACTCATCAGAAAGCGAATGACCTCGTTATTTGGAGGGAATCAGAACAAGCCAGCACTTTAAGGTCATCTAACATGGTTCTCTGTTTTGATTTCAGAGATTGGCAGATTCCCGTGTCACTAAAATCGCGAAATCGCTTTATTATGAATAAACATCCTAATGTGGTAATTACTCTTTTCATTACCTGAAAAAATGTCGAGTGCCCGCGACTAGGGAAGAGCGAAGAGTGAGCTATACTAAGTTGTAAACAGACAAGGAGAATAAGCCCACACCGACCCGGACCATGAGTGATCTGTTCCTTGTGATACACATTGCGACAACGTGTGATGAGCACGGAGTCTATGTCACCAGGGACTCTGCTGAGATTATTGAAATTGCGTGGAGATTGCTCGATGCCGTTACTCTCGAAGAGGTGGCTAGAGACTCCGTGTTGATTCGTCCTACAAACACTCCAATCACTGCTCTTTGTACCAGTTTGACCACTTTGACTTGGGAGCATGTGAGAAGCAGTGGCACATTCAAAGATGCTATCACCAAGTTTGACACATTTGTCCATGAGCACATCATCTCTAAGAATTTAGAGTTTACATTCGTGACACTTAATGCCTGGGACTTAAGAGTGCAACTTCCAAGAGAAGCTCGTGATAAGAGTGTCGTCCTTCCACCATATCTGCAACATGCTCGTGTCTTCGACTTGAAACAGGAGTATTCCAGATGGCAAGCACACCATCCAGAGGCGCTCAGTTATTCTGCGTCAAACTTGACTAGTATCATCACTGCATTGGAAGTTGAGTTGGATCCTACACAGACCTCTTTCAGCGTTCAGCAACAGTCTCAGTCGCAAACGCATCCACGTCGTGCTTCGGAAGAAGTTCAAATCGTCACCTCCATTCTCAAGGCTCTTGTTAAGAAATCACAGCCTGCAAGTGACCATCCAGATGTCTTGACTCGTCCTTTTGACGCCCGTGCAGATGTTCGTGCTTTCCTCACTGAAAGATCCAAGGTGCTTCATCTTTCCAATTTGCCAAACGATACTACTCAGAGTGAGCTTGAAAGTTGGTTTACTCAGTACGGTGGTCGCCCAATTGCATTTTGGACTTTAAAAACACCCGATCAGAATAAGCCAACGGGTTCAGGTTTCGCAGTGTTTAGTTCTCATGAGGAGGCTGCCGAGTCATTAGCTATGAATGGACGTGCTTTGAATGACAAATCCATTGAAGTGCAACCATCAAGTGCTCGTGTACTCGATCGTGCCCAAGAGATCTTGACGCCATTCCCACCTTCCAAAAACAGGCCAAGACCTGGTGATTGGACTTGTCCAAGTTGTGGTTTTTCCAATTTTCAACGTCGTACTGCGTGTTTCCGTTGTTCTTTTCCTGCCTCTTCTGCGGCTGCGGTCCAAGAGTCCATGTTTACTCCAAATGTTAACAATCAGCAGAACAACAGCATGAACAATAATAACCATCATCATCACCACGGAAACAGCAACAATAACAATAATAATAACGGACATGGTCAGAGAGTCTCCTCGGTGCCGTTCAGAGCAGGTGATTGGAAGTGTGGTAACGAAGGCTGTTCATACCACAATTTCGCAAAGAACATCTGCTGTTTGAGATGTGGTGCCCCAAGGGTACAACAAGTACAAGGTCAAGTTGGAATCCCCCAACAGCAGCCGCAAGATCCACAGGCACAGCGTCCACAAGGACAGTACTATCAACAGATCTACGCTGCTGATGGTGATATGAAAGATCTATCATCAAAGTTGTCTAACATTGGGATCAACAACAGTAACAACTATGGTATTCCAATCAAGAACACCGAAAACTAAAGAGGATGATGTATTAGCATTTTGGAAATTAAAAGGAGTGGTTAGAGCGCGATGTTATTGATTTGGTTGGTTTGATTTTGCAACGAGTTATTTAATCTTGTATTGGGTTTCTTCATGTCTTGGAAGTACTGGACCATGAAGATCAGAGAGGGATAGAAAGCTTTGTGGAATAATATGCTTGAAGGTTTTTACGCATTGTATGAAGGTTCATAATTTAAATAAGCGAATCTACACTTGAATATGCTTTCTTGGACGTATTTTGAAGTAGGCCTCTAGGGCCCTATACAATTAAAGGCGAGGCTCTGCTAGTCAGATGTTTTGCAAGTCAACAACGGCTCTGATACATTCACCCTTGTGCATGTCATCGAACGCAGAGTTGATTTGAGTCAGTGGTTGTCTGTGGGTGATGAACTCCTTAACCTTGAGCTTACCATTCAAGGAATCTTCCACAAAGCCAGGGAGTTGAGTTCTACCCTTGACACCACCGAAAGCGGAACCCTTCCAGACTCTACCGGTGACCAACTGGAATGGTCTGGTGGAGATCTCCTGGCCAGCAGCAGCAACACCAATGATGATAGATTGACCCCAACCCTTGTGACAAGCCTCCAACGCCTGTCTCATAACGTGGACGTTACCGGTACAGTCAAAAGTGTGATCAAGACCACCGTCAGTCATCTCGATAAGCTTATCAACAATGGTTTGACCCTCAAGCTTTGTTGGGTTAACGAAATCAGTGGCACCAACTTTATCAGCCCAAGCCTTCTTGTCATCATTGATATCGACAACAATGATCTTGGAAGCCTTTCTTTGGAGAGCACCTTGAACAACGGACAAACCAACAATACCAGCACCAAAGACGGCAACAGTGTCACCTTCTTGAACATCAGCAGTGTTGATGGCAGCACCGTAACCAGTGGTGACACCACAACCAAGTAAACATGTGACATCCTTTGGAGCCTCCGGGTTCACAGCAACAACCGACACGTCAGCAACAACAGTGTATTGAGAGAAAGTGGAACAACCCATGAAATGCAAGATTTCCTTACCGGTGGCCTTGTGTCTGAATCTGGAAGTACCATCTGGCATGACACCCTTACCTTGGGTAGCTCTGACGGCACCACACAAGTTGGTCTTACCAGACTTACAGAACTTACACTCGCGGCATTCAGCGGTGTAAAGTGCAATAACGGAATCACCTGGCTTGACAGAAGTGACACCCTCACCAACAGATTCGACAATACCTGCACCCTCATGACCCAAGATCACAGGGAAGGCACCTTCTGGGTCCAATCCGGACAAAGTGTATGCATCAGTGTGGCAGACACCAGTGTAGTCCAATTTGATTCTCACCTCATGGGCTCTTGGAGGCAAAACTTCAATCTCTTCGATAGAGAGAGGTTGCTTTGGTTCCCAGGCGATAGCAGCTTTGCAAGTGATGATCTGTGGGTTTTGATTGTTAGTTATGATCAATTTGGAACGACAGGTGAACTCACTTGGCCAACAGTGGACATTGCTTGATTAATTGATATTGAATTTCTGATTTGCTTAGAGAGAGAATCGAGAACAAGTCCAAGTCCAAGTCCAGGTTTTTATATGAACCAGCGGAAGTGGATCAGGAAAGTTGGCGCACTCATTTTTTACCCCGATAGGGAAAGGAAATCCGAACACGAGTTTGAACTCCGAGGAATGGCATTGATTGGGTGGTGAAATGTGCGCTTTGATGTTATAGATTGGCTAGATTATGTTGAAGAATGGGACATTTAAATTAATTGGTATACATAGTGTCAATGGGTCGGACCTAGCTTTTCGGTGTGTTCTTTCAAAGAGGTTATCCTTTGGTTTTGCAGGTGGAGAGCGTCCGAGACCACTGAGCGCTCCGATTGGCCAGCCAAGTTTGACACAAAAAACTGTTGTAGTGGTGGATTGTTACATATCTCCTGGTCAAAAGATAACCTAGATGGACCCTAATTAATAAACTGCAACATTATTAACTAACTTAGAATAACCAATGGGTGTCTGCGGAGGGGCCGCTAATTAATATTGTAGATATTTAATATCAAAGCAGATCGTGAGACTCAAAGTGCTGCATGAATCAAAAAAATGCGATTTCTGTGGATTGAACACAGGCCCTCATGATCTTCAGTCATGCGCTCTCCCGACTGAGCTAAAACCGCTGGTCTATATTTCCGAAAGCAATATAAATATAATATGAACATTTATTTGGATTATGAAATTTTGCGCGATACTTTCCAGATTGAGTCTATTTCGCTTATCAGTCTGGGCCTCTGGAACAGTTTTGTGACAAAGGAGCAAAATTTCAAAATTAGAAAGGAGTCAGATTTCTCTCTCTTTGTTTCAAGAGGTGACAGAAGAGTGATGATGGAGTACACAGGTCATATGGAACATCAGGTGGACATGAAATCAACTCCACATTCCCCTAACAGAAACAAGAAAGGTGCAAAAGTTGGTAAATCAAGAAGCTCACAAAGGAGCACATCACGCTCCTCCGCTTCACACCCGTCTGGTGCCACCATAGAACATAGGCAAACACAACATCATCATGGTTTGGGCTCATTCAGCACCAGTGTACCGGAGACTATGGACCCTGTGCATAATAGAAAGCTATTTGATAGACGGTCTTCAAGTTTTGCATCCCCTTCCTCGCCTTGGGCTAGACGTCGGTCATTCCTCTCCTCGTCTATGATAAAGGATGAGAAGCATATGGTATATGAACTTCACAGGGGGCGTGTATACAGCGATACCCCAGTCTACTCGATCTCACTAAGGGAGTCCCAGGGGTTCACATGGAACCAGGATTTGTTTGCCTCGCAGTACCAACAACAAAGTGCCATCGTATATGATGACGATGATGATGATGAAGATGCTATAATGTTTGATGCTGAGGATGACGATGAGGATTATGCATCTTATTCGTTCAAGAGAAGAAGTGTGCGCTCGTATTCATACAGTGTGAGTAATGAGTTTTCTGGTATCAATAAGGTGAAAGTGCTGGACTTCGCTGTGCATACTGATGATGAAAAGGATTGAGAGTTCTGTAAATAGGTAGGGTTTATATGTTGATTTTGATAAGAGTTGTTAGGATATTACGAATAAATGATAAGAATATTATGGGAATCAAAAAATATCATAGGTATAGGCCCAAGTTGTTCACACTCTTACCGTAGTGCAATGACTTCTCGCAGTTTGGGACAAAATTGTCATACAACGAGAATCTCTGTTTCAAGAGTTGTGCAACTTCACCCACGCTGTATTCATTGACTTTTTCGAATCCTGACACTCCTTCGCTTCGCAACACTAATCCAGAGACATGTTTATCCAGGGACTTTGAAAGACTGATCAATGAGCCTGTGATACCTGTCACCACAAAAGGAGGTGGTAATTCCTCATAATCCGTATCCCATGTTGATCCCAGTGTACAGACCAATTTGTCATGTGGAGTTTGACCTGGTGTGATGCTCACTATTGGCACTTGAACTTCTTTGAGAAGCAATTGTGCCACAATGTTATAATTCACTTTATCAACATCGAAATTCTTCACCAGTAACACATTAAGTCCAGGATATGACAATATGTCTAATGTGGCGCTCACTGCTTCATCATATATGACATCTCCAGTTGCGGAATACATCTGCTCCTCCTCGATGTACTCATCTGGATCTAATCTCTGCAAGAACTTCTTCTTTATCACAATCTGTGCAGACAACTTCGGGCTATATTCCTTCTTGAGGGAGTCATTTAGGCACTTGAGACTCTCAGGAAGGACTAATAATGGGCTTTCCAGGTCTCTCATAGAGCCGTGAATGGATGTCATTGGAAGTTCAGTGGCGATGGTGAAATCCTCATCAACATCAACTAGGAGGTGGCGTGGTGCTCTGATCTCAGTCCATGGTTTGAACTGCGGGTGTTAGTACTGTGTCCATTGGGTGCGTAGAGGAGAACTTACAACCATCGTTAGGTGTACTCTGCTGTTCTTTTGTTTTGGCGGTGTCGATGCAGTGGTGGGAAAAAAACATCCACAGAACACTCGAGCACGGAACAGATCATAGAACAGCACAAAGGACCGCTACAAAATGAGCAACGCAGACTTCGAGAGGGCTTCGCTCGAATTCAACAAACTGCAAACAGAGCTCTCCGACCTGCTGTCTTCACGCCAACAGCTCGAGACTCAATTTCAAGAGAATGATATTGTGCGGAAAGAGTTTGAAACTTTGGAAGACGATGCGAAAATCTATAAGCTCACCGGTCCTGTGCTCTTACCACAGGATAAAGCTGAAGCTTCATTGAACGTTGAGAAGAGAATCGAGTTTATCAAGAAGGAGGTGTATGTATTGCGTGGGTGTTCACTGAACTAGGAGAAAGTACTAACCAACAGCAGTGAACGTGCAGAGGCCAACATCAAGACCACACAGAAAAGGATGGAGGAGGCCAGAAATAAGCTCATAAAAATCCGTACTGCGGCACAGGCATAAATGTATTCCTTTTCTATATCATAATCATTCGTAGCTTATGTATACACAGTACTAATCAACCTCTAGACAGTTGACTCTTCACTAAGTTGGCACCACTGGCAAGAGTATAAAAGAAGAACTCCTCAGCGTTATTATAGAGCTGACCTAAGTCCCCTATGTTTTCGAGTCTCTTGTCTGCTAATTCCATAGTCCTGATGAAGTTTGAAGACTTGTCTTCGGCCATGAAAAGCTCCAAGGCCACATAACTGGAACTGAGGGACAGTCTCTTAGAGTACCATGCGAAGTCGTTAGTCTTATCACCAGAGTAGAATCTTATGTCGTCACTCAAGTTATGCAATTCTTGAGAGGATTCGCCGATGTTTGGTGGCAGAACCAGATAAGTCTGCAATTGGTTGATATGCTCAGCGTAAGGGATGTTTCCTTCCAATCTCTTCTTAACCAGGTATTTAACCTTATCATTCTCAGACAATAGTTTAAATTCGTCAAGGTCTGTATATTCTTTCAATTTCAATCTCTCTCTAATCAGATGGAATTTAATCAAGTCAAACGTGCCATTATGGAACAAGGATTGGATGGCATCAGAGTAACCAAAGGTTCTTGAACTCTCGATAATAGCCCTATGCTGGAACCCATACTTAGGGACGTACTCCATAGCTTTGTCCAAGATTCTGTACTTTGGAGATTCTTTGTTGAAGAACGGGTCCTCATGGTGCTCATAAGAATGGTAAAAGCTCAATGTCTTTGGCGTGATCGATCTGTAGCCAGTGGTGGCTCTGGTGGTGGTTCTGGTGGTGGTTCTCAACATTGCTTCGCCCCTGAATCCCTTCTCCAACGTCTAAACAAAAGAGGTGTTCTATGGATAAATTGTAAAAGTACCCGAACAGGATCGTTCGATCAAAAAAGGACATAAATTACCCAATTTGAACATCTACCTTTTGCGGAACTTCATCGGCACGTGATCAGTCCGGGCAGCGTAACCTTTCTCTTTCCGGACAGGCCCCATCTCGCGGTGCAAATTTTTCTTTATGCCATCGCTTGAAAAATCTGCCTTTCAAGAGGAATTTCAAATAAACAACACCAAAGAGGCCACCAGCAAGAAATGTCTTCCCCAATCGACTATCTCCTCTTCGAGGAGGCCACTGGTTATGCCGTCTTCAAGGTCAAGTTGCAGCAGGATAACATTGGTGCTAAGCTCAAGGAGGTGCAGTCCCAAATCAACGACTTGGGTAACTTCTCCAAGATGGTTGAGTTGGTTTCCTTCGCCCCATTTAAGGGTGCTGCCCAGGCCTTGGAGAATGCCAACGAGATCTCTGAAGGTTTGGTCTCTGAATACTTGAAGTCCGTTTTGGAACTGAACATCCCTAAGGGTTCCTCTAAGAAGCAGATTGTGGTTGGTATATCAGACAAGAACTTGGGTCCTTCTATCAAGGAGACCTTCGGTTACATCGATGCCGTCTCCAATGAACTTGTCCAAGATCTGCTCAGAGGTGTCAGACAACATGGCGACAAGTTGCTCAAGGGTTTGCAAGAGGGTGATATCGAGAGAGCTCAGTTGGGTTTGGGTCACGCCTACTCTCGTGCCAAAGTGAAATTCTCCGTTCAAAAGAACGATAACCACATCATCCAAGCTATTGCCTTGCTCGACCAACTGGATAAGGACATTAACACTTTCTCCATGAGAGTGAAAGAGTGGTATGGATGGCACTTCCCGGAATTGGCAAAGTTGGTTCCAGATAATTACACTTTTGCCAGATTGACTTTGTTTATCAAGGACAAGGCTTCTTTGAACGAGGATAGCTTGCATGAGCTCACTGCTTTGTTGAATAACGATTCCGGATTGGCTCAAACCGTTATTGACAATGCTAGAATTTCCATGGGTCAAGACATTTCTGAACAAGATTTCGACAACTTGTTGGTTTTCGCTAAGAGAGTGGTTTCTTTGACCGATTACAGAAGATCCCTTTACAACTACTTGGAGGACAAGATGCACACCGTTGCTCCAAACTTGTCTGAATTGATCGGTGAGGTGATTGGTGCTAGATTGATTTCTCATGCTGGTTCTTTGACCAACTTGTCTAAGCAAGCTGCTTCTACTGTCCAGATCTTGGGTGCCGAGAAGGCCCTCTTCAGAGCTTTGAAGACCAAGGGCAATACCCCAAAATATGGTTTGATCTACCACTCTTCCTTCATCGGCAGAGCTTCTGCTAAGAACAAAGGTAGAATCTCTAGATACTTGGCTAACAAGTGTACCATTGCTTCTAGAATCGATAACTACTCTGATGCTCCAACAAATGTTTTTGGTCAAATCTTGAAGAAGCAAGTTGAGCAAAGATTGAACTTCTACGACACTGGTGCTCCAACTATGAAGAACGCGGATGCTATCTCTGAGGCTTTGGCTTTGTATAACAAGGACTTGGACATTGAGATGGGTGAGCCTTCTGAAGATCAGAAGGACGAGAAGAAGGAGAAGAAGGAGAAGAAAGAAAAGAAAGAAAAGAAGGAGAAGAAAGAGAAGAAAGAGAAGAAGGAGAAAAAGGAGAAGAAAGAGAAGAAGAGAAAGAGTGAGGATGATGAGTCCCCAAAGAAGAAGAAGAAATCTACGTGATCTTATGACCGATAATCTTCTTTCAGCCTTGTACCATTAGAATTTTGACATCCTTTTTATAACGCTTTTACATACCTTTTGTCTAATAGCATTTCGTACCATACAAACTTAAGCGTAATTCATAGGAACTATTCTGAATAATACTTTTCGAATTTATACATTACAGGTTTTATCTTCACTCCTCCATTTCATCATCGTCTTCGCTTTCCTCACCGGCACTCTCAACTTCCATCACACTCTCCACATAATCACCTTGGTACTTTCTAGCAATTCTTGAAGCTCTGCCATTCTCCTTGGCTTGGTCTCTTGCAGCCTTTTGCAAAGCTCTCAATGAATCCTTAAAACTGGTTCTCACAGCTCTGTTGGAGAAGACATCAAACATCTTCAACCCTTTATTAACACCACCAACAACCACATGGCCTGCAATTTCGATGTCTGGGGCAAACGAAGTGGTTAAGACGTTACCAACACCGAAATCACGAGAGAGGACCATGGATGGACCCTTCTTAGAATCACCGGTTGGAATCTTCCACAGCTTGATGGCTTTCTCACCCATAGCGCTCGTCACGAGCAAATCTGGAATGTGTTTGTTAACTTGCAACGAAGAGATACCTGCATCGTGGGCTTGCAAAGTCCACAATGGCTTAGACTCGTTTCTGATATCAAATGCATAGACGTTACCTTGGTCAGTACCGGCAATGAACTGTTCACTGGTGCTCCAACTGACGTTTTCGATGTCTTCAGAACCAATGGTCCAGAACTTGGACATCTCATCGACGTTGGAGATTCTGACATCGGAGACAGCGACACGACTGTCATAACCACCAGTCAACAAGATGGCACCGTCTTCTGGATGCCATTGGGATGATGAAACGTTTTTCTTACTGTGAATTGTGTTGATGGAACGCACTGCGGTGGCTTGGTTCAAATCCCAGAGCTTGACCGTGTGGTCCGCAGATGTGGATGCCAGGACGTTTCTATGATATTTGTTGTGTGAGAGGGAAAGCACTGCATCTGTGTGATGTGTGGTGACATGCTGAGATTTAGTCTTCTTCTTCTTCTTCGATTTGATACTGTTATAAGAATTTGAAGAAGGCTCGCCCAAGATCACATCAGGGAATGCCTTATCAAGACAGTCCAAGTTCCAGATCTCAATCTGTGGATCGAAAGTACCAATAGCTGCAAAGTTACCAACGTTGTCAGAACCATCCTTGTCTGATCTATAGTTGATCCATTCAACACACAATGGGAAAGCCGGAAGCATCAGGTCGTGATGAACGTACAATGAGGAGTCTCTTTGCATACCTCTTGCGACATCTGGGTCCTTCTTATCCTCATCTTCCTCCTCAGCTCCCTGCGGGGCACCAGCACCGTCATCATAGATATAGACATCTAAGTAGGAGACATCATCTTCTGTTCTGGTAGCCAACACCAAGTTATCTGTTGGATATATATGAGACTCCTGTTTGTCCTCTTGTAGTTCCTCCTCATTAGGCAATGTGATGTAAGGATCCTCTTCATCTTCACCTTCGTGGAACTCGACTTCACCAGAGAGCCCTGGGAACATTGATACTGGTTCACCATTCCCATCAACCTCGTCATCATAGTGCTCCAAGTCGTACTCCTTCAAATCATCATCGATTTCCACTTGCTTCTGCAACTTAGTTGCTTTTGGTTCTTCAACATCCTCGTCACTGTCCTCTTGCAATGCCTTGATCCCCTGTTTAGCATCATCGATCTCCAGTTGTGCCAGCTTGTTGATTCTCTCCATCTCCTCGTCGTTGAGCTCGTACTGTTCTGGAAACTCCGAGGCAAACCCTCTAGGCACCCATGTTGTGGAGGACAGCATCTTATAACCTCAGATCAACAATCAAAATGGGCGTGTTAAAGGAGATTTCTCTTCAGGTTAAGAGGGCCTTTCAACTCATCACAGCGTAAAAAAAAAATTCGCCCGTTGCGGGCAGCACTGCCAAAAGTTGCGGGTCAGCTGGGGCTCGCGGTGGGAATTTCCAGTTTTGGTTGTGGTTTTATGTTCTCCTCTTGGTATCTAAAGGTGATGCTACGGGTTTATTGGTGATCTAAAGGTTCTGAGAATGTCCAATAAGGCTATTGAGGAGCTCCTCAAGAAGCTCGCTGAAGGTGCACAGCTCAACGAGGAACAGAAGAAGACGATGGAGGACTACAAGTTCTGGAAGACTCAGCCAGTTCCAAATTTCAACGAGGAGATCTCTGAAGAAGGCCCAATTGAGGCCAAAACCGTGGAGCAGATCTCCATTGACAAATTGCCATTGCTTCCACAGTTCGAGTGGGCTGACTTGGATTTGGATAAGACCGAGGACCGTGATGAGGTGTTCAAGTTGTTGTACGAGAACTATGTCGAGGATGCTGATTCCACCTTCAGATTCAAATACTCTTCTGACTTCTTGGATTGGGCTTTGAAACCTCCTGGTTTCAAGAAAGAATGGCATGTGGGTGTTAGAGTGAAAGAAACTGGTCGTCTTGTCGGATTCATCGCCGGTACTCCTGCTGATCTACGTGTTCGTTCAAACAATATCCATGCCGTTGAAATTAACTTCATCTGTGTGCATAAGAAGTTGAGATCTAAGAGACTGGCACCAATCTTGATCAAAGAAGTCACTAGGCGTATCAACTTGACAGGTATTTTCCAAGCGCTGTACACTGCCGGTGTCGTTCTTCCAAGTCCTGTCTCTGTGTGTCGTTATAACCATAGACCTATCAACTGGGGCAAATTACACGATGTTGGGTTCAGTTATTTGCCTCCAAATGTTACAAAGACTCAAATGATTGCTAAGTACACATTGAGAAATGAAGGGAAAGTTAAGAACTTAAGAAGGGTCAAGATTGAAGATTTTGACCAGGTGTCAGAATTGTTCCTCAAGTATCAAGATCGTTATGATTTAGTACAGAATTTTACTCCAGAGGAGATTAAACATTGGCTCTTTGGTAACTTGGAGATTGAAGATTCTAAGAAAGTTGTGCACACGTTTGTTGTTGAGAATGAAGATGGTAAAATCACTGACTTTTTCAGTTTCTACCTCTTACCGTTCACCGTTTTGAATAACAACTTGCACCATGAAGTCGGTATCGCTTATTTGTTCTACTATGCCTCTGATGTTGCATTCAACTGCGATGATGAAGTTACCGCTAGCGCATTGCTGAAGAGGAGACTCTGTGATTTGATAAACGATGCCTTGATCATTGCAAAGAGTCTGGGTGTCGATGTTTTCAATGCTTTATCCTCTCAAGATAACAACTTGTTCATACAGGATTTGAAATTTGGTGAAGGTGATGGTCTTTTGAACTACTATCTTTTCAACTATAAAGCTAAATTCATATCTGGTGGGTTGGATGAGTCGAAACACATTGATCCAGAGAATGTGAGTAAAGTTGGTGTGGTGATGCTCTAAACATGGTGTTGTATATCTGAAATAAAAATAACGGTTCATTGAAGATTTTTGAAGAAGTGTAGGATGAACTTTGTGAAAATCCAGACATATTGCAAAGGAGCTTGTGTGGTCCCGAACTTGATGAAATCATATCTCATACCGATCTGCCTACATCTATAATTCTTTTCTCACGGCGTAATAGGGCGTCCTCGACATATCCATATCTCCTGAAGAGCGTTCTCTGGCTCTCTTTTTTTCAACAGAACTACCTCAAGATACTCAGGTGTAATTCCCTTTTTTCCAGATCGACAGCATAGATCTTGGCTTTCTATTGGTGTTGCACAGAGTTTCTATTAAATATCCCCTTTGCGGAAGGCGTTGAACTTGGAATTGAGTAACTGTATTTTTATGGAGAACTTTCTATAAAAGCTATGCGCTTGGTTGAGCGATAGGTAAAACCTCTAGTTCCATTTTGATGATACATTTGTTCTTTGGTTGAAGTTACTAGCTAGTAGTTACAACTTACTATGTAACTATGAATCATGATCTCTAGGACATAGTGACTAGTCTATCGATTCTATAGTTTTAACTTTTAAATGAACATTGAACATTGAACATTAGGGCAATGTTGAGTTTGATTTTGATGGGGAAGTTTGTGTCCATCTATACAACGAAGATGCTTTTCCCAAAAGGGGAAGAGTTAAGAGCACCAGAAACTTCACCAAATCATGGTATTACCCGGCCCTGTGAGGAGTCTCGCGCCCGCGCTTTTTGTCGCGTTGGCATCTTTGAGATATGAACAAACATCGCACAGAAAGCATCGAAAACCCTTGGATCCCCACGAGAAAAAGCACCATGAGTTCGTGTAAGTGAGATCTTTGCGCCTCGTATTACTGTGTGATGGTTCGATCTCCTTGATTGGTTTGATCACTCCATGGAGACTCTTCCAGACTCACAATCTTTGATTCGTCCATACTAACAACACACCCTAGTCCGTGTTCTCGACCTTGTCAAGCCTTTCACGAGTTACCTCCCAGAGGTGATCGCTCCAGAGAGAAAGGTCCCTTTCAACCAGAAGCTGATGTGGACCGGTGTCACTTTGTTGATCTTTCTCGTGATGAGTGAGATCCCATTGTACGGTATCGCATCTTCAGAATCTTCAGATCCTCTCTACTGGCTCAGAATGATGTTGGCCTCCAACAGAGGTACCTTAATGGAGTTGGGTATCTCCCCAATCGTATCCTCCGGTATGGTGTTTCAATTACTCCAAGGTACTCAGCTTCTTGACGTCAATATGGAGGACAAGAATGATCGTCAAACCTTCCAAACCGCTCAGAAGTTGTTTGCTATCATGTTGTCCATCGGCCAAGCCACCGTCTATGTTCTTACTGGTATGTATGGTAGGCCATCTGATTTGGGTACTGGTGTTTGTTTGCTCTTGGTGTTGCAATTGGTGTTTGCTGGTATCATTGTAATTCTCTTGGATGAGTTGCTCCAGAAGGGTTACGGTCTCGGTTCTGGTATCTCTCTTTTCATGGCTACAAACATCTGTGAACAGATTTTCTGGAAGACTTTTGCCCCAACTACTGTGAACAACGGTCGTGGTGATGAATTTGAAGGCTGTGTCGTTGCCTTCTTCCATTTGTTGGCCACGAAAAAGGATAAGAGAAGAGCTCTGGTTGAGGCTTTCTACAGACAAAACTTGCCAAACTTGTTCCAATTGCTTGCAACCTTGATCGTATTCTTCGTTGTGGTCTACTTGCAAGGTTTCCGTTATGAGATCCCAGTTAGATCCACTAGACAAAGAGGTCCATACGGCTTGTACCCAATCAAGTTGTTCTATACTTCCAACACACCAATCATGTTGCAATCTGCGTTGACTTCAAACTTCTTCATCGTCTCTCAAATGTTGTTCCAGAAGTTCCCAAACAACGCCGTCGTTCGTCTTCTCGGTGTTTGGTCCACTAGACCAGGTGGTTCCCAGCTTTTTGCTGCTAACGGTATTGCTTACTATATTCAACCACCTTTCTCTCTTGCAGAAGCCCTCTTGGACCCTGTCAAGTCCGTGATCTACATCACTTTTGTACTCGGTCTCTGTGCCGTCTTCTCTAAGACCTGGATTGAGATCTCCGGTACCGCTCCGAGAGACGTTGCTAAGCAGTTCAAGGACCAAGGTCTCGTCATTGCTGGCCATCGTGAGACCTCTGTCTACAGGGAGTTAAAGAAGATCATCCCGACCGCTGCTGCCTTCGGTGGTGCTTCCATCGGTGCCCTTTCCGTTGCCTGTGATCTCTTGGGTACATTAGGTTCTGGTACTTCTATCCTTTTGGCTGTTACTACTATCTACAGTTACTACGAGTTGGCCGCAAAGGAGGGTGGCTTTCAAAAACAAGTTGTTGCTGGTTTCTCTGACATAATGTGAGGAGAAAGTGTACAATAAAGAGAAGCATATACAAATTTCATGGTTTCCCTGTGGGGATCACTCAAAAAAAATCTATAAAACAACAAATCTACTTTGACGTTGTCTACGATAATATAAACCTTCTGTAGTGCTCTATAAATGCCTCTAAAATACTTGACCCATTCCCTTACCAAGTCAACACGTCTTCTTCCTCTTCATCGCTCTTTATTTCGTTTCTCCATATTCTCTGCAGTCTCGCGAGATTGTGACCAGCACTAGCTAGACCCATGGAATACAAAGCTTTCAGGTACTTTTCAACTAGTCGTTGATCATCCTCGTCCAAGCAGAACTTGCCCAAGCTACTCATCATCATGTGAAGATGCGTCATACAAACGTTACGGTAGTCAGGAACCTGATCAAAGAATTTCACAAATCTTAAACCCTTCTTCACAAGCTCTTGAATAAATATGGAACTCCTACCAAACTCCAAGACACGTACCAAGAACACAATTCGTGCAGTTATGATATGGGTCTGATGTGATATGTCGAACCAGCTCAGTGTAATTTCTTCACCAGATGGTAGTTTAATAGTATCAATAGCATCGAACCCTTCCAGTTTATTATTTGAAGGATGGTTTGGGTTAGAGGTTGGGATTAACCCGCTCTTGTCAATGATGTCCATCTCTTCAAGATTGTCAAGTTGGTTCGATATAGAGTGCCACTCACTTAATGTCAGCACTGCTGGAGATATCTCATGATCCAGATGTGATTTGAACTTCAGGAGACCATTCACCTCCAGACTGCGTATTTTGTTCAAGATCTTTATGATATCCTTGAATGCGATATCCAGTTGGATGATATGTCCAGATATATAGTTGAATCCATGGACGTCAATCATATTCATCTTTTTCAGAGAGTTGAGATATAGCTGGTCGTTGTTTATGAAGTTCTCAAGCTCCTCGGTGTCATTCTGGAAGATACCACCATATGGATTGGTGATTCCTGCAAGCACTTCATATGTGATGAGCCAATTACGGCAGAAATTGAGAGTGTCGCTCTGCACTGTACTCTTCTTCAACAGCTCTTTGGCACCTTTCAAGTGTGCTCTCCATCTAAGGTTCTTAGTAGATGCACAGTCAGTGGTCAACAATAAAATCGTGAGAAGCATTGGTTCGACTTTCTCAGTTATAAGTTGTTCATCTTCAAAGTTGTCACTTAGAATGTTGAGGCAGGTTGAAAGGTAAGAGCAGTACGCTTGATCATCTCTTATTTTCAGGGACAGCCTATGTTGGGTTTTGGCACCGCATGCTAAGATAGCATAGAGCAAATAAGTCTCCCTCTTCGCGTAGTTTAACAAGACATCCCTCACTGGATTCTGTCCCACATTTGGAATAAAGGGACACAATAAAGTGATGAACTCGTCATAGTATAGCTTCAGGTACTGATTGTGTGGTTCACCGAGATTGAACATCTCCAGGGGTACATCGAAGATGAGTTCAGTTCTATCTGTAGTCAAGGGGAGATTATGCTCCTTTAGTTTTGTGCTGAATGGATTGGTTGATTCCTCGATATAAGTTCTTAAGTTTTGAGTCATTGCCTCTTCCAGCTTCCAGTTGACAATATCGTTCAGGTCATTGTACAGCAGATTGGCATCATTCAGGGAGAATGAGAACTCTGTGTTGTTTGGGTTTGTTGTCTGTTGCACCTTGTGGGCCTTATTAATCTTTTCCTGTTCAATTTCAGCCTTTGTTCTGCGTTTCCTGTTCTTCGTATTAACCAAGTAAATACACTCTCTCCCTAGCCGTGAACACTGCCAACAGCTCGGTTTGGTCTCGTCACATTTCATACGCCTCTTCTTGCACTCTGTACACCCATTGCGAGAGTACTTTCTCTTCTCCTGCGTCTCAGTCATCATGTATTATTCTCAGCACCCAACCTGTACAGCTTCAATAGTCGCAGACATAGACGAAACACAACTGAGCAATTAAAAAGACAATGAGGTAAGCCCAGAGATCCCAACGGTACTACAAAAGTTTACGGTTTGGTCTTACTGATAAGTGGAAAAATCGTTGTGACGTGATAAAATTCCGGTGGAATTTCCGTCTCGGGCCTCTTCAAACGCGGAAGGCTACTGGGATGTACATCAAATTATTCATTCCAATTAATTCACCGTACTTGCACTCCTAGAACAGACTCACCTTTTTCTTACTCTTCAAAAGATGACTCACTACACTGTTTCTTATCGCTTTCGCTATCTTTGGTGCTCTACAGCTCACTACCGCTAAAGAACAATCTTTCTGCGTTTGTCGAAGGACCAAGAAGTCGATTGGAGGTCGCCCATATTGGAATTTCAAGTGGTCTTGGAACTCTGAAATGATCTCTTTAAGTTTTCCTTGTGAGCTGAGCTTGTCTATTGTTGTGGGATTAATAGACTGGTCAATGTCTGAAGATACTTCCCACCTATGCTATCCATGAAGAAGTCCCCAATAATTCTGATATAGGCTTCAGCATTGTTGTCGATAAAGGTTTTATGCTGATCAAAGAAACAATGGAGTGAGTATGCCTTCCTTAGGCTCCAAAAAAGCTGAACTTCTCCAGCCTCTCTATACAAAATATCCAAGATATGACAACCCAGATCAAAACCGCCTAGTCCAACCTAGGAACCCTTCTGTGTCATACTTCTCTATTTTTGAACGCCCATCCGCATGATCCATATATTTGAATATTCATCGAAAATTAAACGCCGCAGCTGCAATCGAAGCAGGGTTTGGAGAGATCTTCATGATGAGCTCCTGATTGTAAATTGATAGAATGGCACGTGCCACGTATTCATATTCGAAACCTGACCTGTGGTTTCTCTCCTTAGTTATGCGCTTCTGCGTTCAGGTGCTTATCGATGATTCGACGTACAGCTTTGGGCGCTAGCTTGACAGAGAAGTACCTAAAAGACTTTTGCCGATGGGTTAAAGTCTACGGAATTGATGGTTGGAGTAACTGATGTGCTGTGTGATTCATGTCTACAATTTTGTATGTGTGAACCTGTATGAATAATTATGGTTGACTCTAGTTATGTGAAGACTGTGATGTTCAGATCATCACCAGACCTGTAACTCTTCAAAGAGATCTACTCTATGTGAGGCTTTGTCCAAGTTGGAACCAAACACCTTACGGATAGTGTCAACCATCTTCGGTGGACCACAAGACATCACGCATACAGTACCCTGCTGCTCTTGCGTGAATTCGGACACAACGATCTTCTCCAATGCTGGCCTCTGGTAATGGAATGTGATGAATGAAGACAGCTCTTGGATACAAGTTTGGTAGTCCAAGCTATTACCAGAGGCAACAGCCTCAGCATCACTTGAACTGGATTTCTTATCTCTCTCAGAATCGTTCTCTTTAGTTAAAGGACCAGTGATGTAGATATCACATTGAACACTGGTATAAGCAAAAGCCTTCAACTCCTCAAAGAACCAACAGAGTGCCTCTGGTTCACGAACAGACCACAGCAACTTAATCTGCTGCTTGGATGAAGAATCTCTCTTAGCTAAATCCATGGCATGGTAGTATGGGCCAGGAATACCGTTACCACCAGCAAGAAGCAAAGCGGTATCATATTTGTGAGTAGGAGCATGGTATCCATACGGACCCTCCACTGAAACCTTAATAGTAGCCTTGCCACCGGCCTTGATACACTTGTTCTTAATGTACTTGGTCATACCCTTCTTGGCCTTGATGTAAATGGTGATCTCATTAAGTTGGAGCGCAGAGTCGATAATCGTGAATGGGTGAGATTGCCAGAACCCATACGGAGTGAAGAAGTAGAGGTAGGCAAAGGAACCTGGGAATGAATCAAAGAATCTGCCCTTCTGAACAATAACTTTGAAAGTCTCATCACTGATGTACTCGACCTGAGCATCTCTGAAACCGAAAGAGACCATTCTCAACACTCTGAGAATTCTATCAACACACCACAGAGCAATAGAGGCATATATCCATTCCAGGTAACCCAAATCATAACAGTGCCACCAACAACCAACAATGAACATGGACGCAAAGACAATGTGAATTGCCAAAAATATCTCATAACTCATTGTTCTGAAAACATGGAAAGCTTGGAAACAAATCAAACCAGCGAGTGTAGTTGCAACAATACCCCAAACCCAATATGCCTCTGATGTATAGTAACTGAGGTAGCCATTGAGGACACCATAGGCAGTCCAGCAACATGAGTGAATCAAAGCGTGAAGAAACATCAATCTTGAAACCCACTTGTGGAACACAATGAAACTTGAATATGGAAGACCGGTCAGCTTGATCAAAATGTTGTTTCTTCCGGCAAAGAGGATCAGAAGAGGAACCAACCCAAATGAGAGAAGACCAGTGCGATCAGCTACAAGCACGTTTAATTGCTCTGCCTGAGTCTCTTCCAAAAGGATAACGTCATAGTTAACGGATGCCAGTAAGACATTGAGACATAAGAAGATGAAGACAACAATACCCTCCACACGGGTAGGAACTAAAGTAGAAAAAACCTTCATGAATACAGGTGCTGTCGCGTGAGAATTGTTGAACAATGCTGGAATGGAGATACATTTTCTGTACTTGTTGATCCACTTATTTGTAAGTTTTCTGTGATACCCTAATCTCTTCAAGTAGTTTGAACTGCCGATGAGGATGAAAACAAAGATGAAGTAAAAGTAAAAGAAAGAAGCAAACAAGTTTGGCATATCCCAGTTATAGTAGATACTCTTCAGGTAGTCATAGTAGATCTGAACGTCCTCCTTCGGAACACTGAATGGCGAATGGAAGACATACGTAGTTAGATTGAGCCCTTCGGTGGAGATAATGTAGTCAGTAGCATTGGCATACTGCTCATAGTAGGATGAAACCGGATCGTAATTTCCACCATACTGCTGACAGATGTGTCTCATGTCTTTCAAAGTCTTATTGAAGTTTGTAGTGTATTCACCAAAGAAACTTGCAGCGCAAACTGTCATAGCACCAACAGCAGGTGGGTAGTTACACACAGTCTCATAATAGTTGTCTGATTTTGGTGTGTAGTCGAAGTTGAGTTCACCAATAACATCATCACAGGCGTACATACACAACCTGGATGGCTTTCCTAATTTTGTGGTCTTCACTGGTCCTGCAAGGGTGCATGAAACCAAGAAAGACACCAATAAACCCGAAGACAGCATTGTTGAACTTTAAAGTCTTGTCAGACGCTCCCCAGTAAAGAGATCCAAAGCGAAAGTTAGCCATTGGTCGCTCTTTTATAACTTGAACACAGAGCTCGTATACGAACCAAGCTCATTTTGGGGCTTTCAATCCCAGGTCTCTGAGTGGTCCAACAGGCCAGGGAACATGCATAAACATTTACGGTTGGTCATGAAGCTCATGTAGGCAAATCGGGGCCGGCCCATATTTGAAATAATTTTGGATAGTGAGAAATTGATGGAAGATGAGTCCAGTATATTGAAATTGTGAATTTTGAAATTCCAAGTTAAAATTGCTCAGGGATCATTAGTCTGGTTTAGGACTACGGATCAGACGTATCCTCTTCACTAACCTTCTCCATTGCTCAATATAGTACAGCCTCGTGAGTCATTCTCATTCAGAGACCCTTGGGGCTCTAAAGTCTGAAGAGAACACCATTCATCAGAGCATGGCCTAATACTGCAATGTGCATAGATTGCATTTTGCATATAAGTTCTAGCTTCACCGGTTGCAAATTATTCTTCTTTTGCTTATGCGTCCTTTTCCAAACGGCCCTTTAAGCTTATTTTTCTGTTGGAGCTGCAGGATCTTGATCAATCAGATAACTGTGATTCGGGGGGATGCATGATCCACCGGCTCGTGGCAGTTTGCTCTCATCGACGACCAATGACAAGCCTTTTTTCGAAACCACTTTTGTAATACGTATACGGATGTAGTGGTAAAACAGTTAAATTGGCAGACATAAGCCCGGATGTTAAAGAGCTCGCCTTTATTAGCCTAGGTCAATCCATCAATGATCATCCTAGCCATGGCATAGGGTAATAATACTGTGGATCAGGAAAAAGGTCCTCTGAAGCTGCTTTGATCTAAGTTAGTGTTTGGAGGCGTCAACTAGTTTTCATTATGGTCTGTATTCTTACAGGTGAAGGGCGCCCCCTGTACTCCCAAGTGCTGCGCATGATACGTGCGGCACAAGGGCTACAACAAGGCCCCTAAATCCGCTAATTTGTTACAGAGCAATGTCATTTTCCAATCAAACGCTACAGGAGAACTTGGAGGCTCCAACCAGAAGAATCTCTAGTACTAGTGAGCTGAAGTTATTCTGATCATAAAGTGATACCAGAACTTCTAACCGAAATCAACTGTCCCCTTCCGGGTGTAAGCGAAAAAGCGCTTTCCATTTAACAGCAGTCTTCTCGTTGGATGTTAATTTTTCCAGCCGGCTGCCGGGTGCAGTGGTACTTCCAGGTGACCAGCCATGGAGTCTGATAATCGAGTGGTCGACAACGATCATCCCGCTAGCTTGCGGTTGACAAAGATTGATGAGGCTAAAGCAAATATGAATAATTAACAAAGAATCATTGCTACCAGCTAATAGCAATAACTAGTAACTACTAGCTCCAGTAAGCTGTACGAACTTTTTAGGGATAAAGCAAATTTATCCCTCAAAGCTCGGTTCCTGGACCCTGATCTAAGAATTTAACGTTATCTGATCGATCAATTTCTGTTAGGTTCGGCAAACCAGTCAACCGCAAACATTAAAAAATAAGACACCCAAGTTTTGCAAAGCCGCGTGCTGGACAATTTGAGCTTAAAAATTTAAAAGCTAAATGTAGTGGAAGCTGGGTACAATGCTTAGTACTTACATATTAGAAGGATAGTGCTTCTATCCAAAAGGGGGCCCAATTGGTGACTGCTGTTGTACGGAGCTCGCTAAAGCTTGACATCTCCCATTAGGCGAATTTGCATTTGAAGCTTTTCTGCAGCAAAACTCACATACACCAGTATGTTTATAATTTCAAGATCATACGAGATTATACCTCACAGATACATCAAGTATATACCTGCATGTCCAAAACCATGACTCATGATGAACAGCACGACTTCTTCTGTAAGTCATGTCACAAGCTCCTAGACTGAGTACTGAGCACACATATAGCAGTCAGATCCTAGTGAATTCTGAATCGTAAACTAGATATTTTCCAAGATCGTAGCCCCTGAGTCCTCAAGCCTCACTACTCAGAAATGATGAACTCTTACACAATTCCAGGGTGTTATCTATTTGATTTATCCACTTTACTCTAACATTTTTCATGTTCTTCTGAACTGACGATTCTTCACTATTGTTTGAAATGCTAATAAGCTATAAGTTATAAGTTGTAACTCACTTGTGGTCTAGGTGATAGCTCAACTCGGGCCCTGGAATTAAACAACGATATCGCCTAGATATATCAGATAGCTAGAACGATAATCCAGTTATCTAGTTCTCTAGGTACCATGTTTTGGTACAGCAGGCTATATACCACTGTCTGTTAGCAGCTATGTACGTTTGTCGTATTACGTTGTCTAGTGTGTGTTGAGTATATTCATCATTTTATATACTGATTCATTGGAAATTACTCCTCCTTGATTGGAAGAATATTAACTTCCCCGACTCAAAAGGTGGATGGCCATTGGCTTTCAAAAGACAAACCTTTTTCAATAAGATAACAGTTAAAGTTTACGGTAACGTTAATGTTCTACCGGCAAGGCGAAAGGTGACTGTTAGGGGCAGTTACTGTACCTAGTATGAATATTTCCCAATTCAGGAATTTGTGAGGTTTTTACCAAAGGGAAAATGCTCGGGCCTGCCCTCAAGACAAAGAAGGCCCTCATCGCGCACGGAACTGACAAGTCGATAACGGGCGGTCCGGCGAGATAGAGCTCCTGGGTACGTTTTGATAGAGCTGAAAACATTTGGATATTTTGACCCCGCTGCTCTCTGAACTTCTTGGGGCTCATCATCATCCCTGAAACTCCTAGCCACACGTGTATTCAAGATGAATGTATTCACCCTTGATGAGGACGAAGAGTCTGCTCTCTATGAGGGTTTCCAAAACAAATTTTCAATCTCTGAACCACTAGATATCCCACAGATGAGACATAGAAGAAAGAGCTCTGCATCTAACAGAAATACTCCACAAAATCGTCTGGGGACCAGTTTTGAGATTGGCATCGAAAATGAATATGTCAACCCAGCGAAACAGGAAGTCGTTGGAAATGGGAAGCCGAAGCCGACCGATTTTGAGTATATTAAAGTCCTAGGATTAGGATCGTATGGTAAGGTTTTGTTGGTTAGAGAAAAGAAGACGGGGAAGTTATTTGCACAGAAACAGCTAAAGAAGGCATCGCTTATTATTCAAACTAAGACCGTTGAGAGGACGATCAATGAAAAGACCATTCTGGAGAGCGTACACCATCCCTCTATTGTCAAGCTATACTATGCGTTCCAGGATGACTCCAAATTGTACTTGATCCTAGAATACCTTCAAGGCGGTGAGTTGTTCCAACACTTACAACAGGAGAAGTTCTTGAGTGAGACTAGTGCGACCCTTTACCTTGCGCAGATGATCCTTGCATTGGAGCATCTTCATAATATCGGTATTGTCTATAGAGACTTGAAGCCTGAGAATTGTCTCTTGGACTCAGATGGGTTCCTGGTGCTGACGGATTTTGGATTGAGTAAAGTTGGTCTAAATGATGAGGAGTTATGTACTTCCCTCATCGGAACACCTGAGTACATGGCTCCAGAGATCTTGCAAGATGTCCCATATGACTATGCTGTTGATTTCTGGTCCCTTGGTTGTGTAATGTTTGATATGCTTACAGGATCACCACCTTTCACCGGAAACAATAACAAGAAGATCTACGATAAAATCGTTGCCAATAAACTAAAGATCCCATTCTATCTTTCACAAGAAGCCAAGGACATTCTCTTGCGTCTTTTGAAGAAGAACCCACAGAAGAGACTGAGCAATGTTGAATCTCTAAAGAAGCATCCATTCTTCCGTAAGATCAACTGGAAGGATATCGCAGAGCGTAAGTTCGACCCACCAATCGTTCCGATCATCACTGATCCACAATTGGCTGAGAACTTTGACCCTGAGTTTACAGATTTACCAATTTCACCTGTTGGGTCGCATCGAGCAGGTCTTGATATCAAGGACACCAATACACAATCTTTTGGAAATGTGTTCCAAGGGTTCTCTTATACCGATAAGAACTTTACACATATATATTCATAGATCTTTTACATACATCAAATACTGATTCAAGTATTTAAGAGCAATTCAAGTTCTGTAGAGCTTTTACAGGTGAGCCAAACCTTAGCGGTTTGAAAACACCTTTGTTCGACCACATCATTTTTCGTCCTCTTAAAAGCTAAAATAGCTTTCAACGTTGAATGGAAGTCTAGACCACGCTTCTGTCTTGTGAAGGATTGCAGATCTTGACGATCATTTTGAACTACAAATCATCATCACCATGTTGAAGCCGAAAAATATGGAAGACACTCAACAGCATGTCCAATCTAGGGCGTACATCCTATTCCAGATGGACTATATCTGCTGCATACAGATTGGCGAAGATTTGGCATCAATGCGTTGACTCTGGAGGGCTTCCTAAGAATGTGCTTTCTTGTTACCCGCAACATGTCCTCTATCATATTCCGCACCAACTTCATGCAGTCATCAAGTTTGTGGAGGTGCTAGCTATCCCTGAGTATAACTGAACTATCCTTCAGGTAGTAGTCTAGACTCTTTGGGTATCCAGCGAAAGACATACATCCTCTCTAGGGATAAGAGGAAACGTAGGTAATTCTGGTATTGATCAGATATCTCTTCCCGTGGTACCTCCTTTTGACCTCTTCCCAAACTTCTCTGAAAAGTTCCAGCGCTTCTGAGTTCGCTGCAGTTAAAGTTGTCTACGACATAACTGAATCGTGATGGATGGGATGGCAGGAACTAATAGTGACCACTGTCTTAAATCATCCACTTTCTAAGGACCCCTCCACGATCCGTGTTCTGTTGCAAACCGCATGCCACACACTATGCACGATTAGAAGTGACCATGCAGGTGGCGTCTGCATCAGGTAATTTTCGCGTTCTCCATCAGCTTTGACATTAAAAGCTCTTTGCAGACATTCACGGTTCTTTTTTTTTCCCGTACACATCAGAAAGAAAGGTTGTAGGAAAAAAAAAAGAGTCCACAATCCAGAGCAAGCAAGAGGAATCATCAAAGAATACCCGATAAACATACGAAGCACACGTATTTGAACAAAAGCTGGATCTAAAGTACATTCTAACACATTTAACCCTTTTAAAGAGCAATAAGCGATCTTTTTTTTTTTACTTACCGCCCCCCCCCCATTTAAAAAGAACAATAACACCATCAAATGAACACTTATAATCAAGTCACACCTACAGCATTTGGTCGGTCAGCTACCCAAACTCAACAGAACATTGCTCATCCAGCTGCCTCGAATGATGAGAACCAGCTGCCTCCGAGCCTCACGCGATGGGTTCAGTCTTGCCATGAGAAGGCGGCACAACGAGGCTTTAACTCAACACAGCTTGCACAGCTCCAATATCAGCTAAAGATCTTGATGGAGAAGGCCAATAACACAGGCAAAATATGGGTTAATGAATGGGATAAACAACAAGTTCCTATGTTGAGAACTGGTGCTGTGCTTGACTTGCATTGTAACCTGCCGCCACAAAAGCATTTAAAAAGTAAGAAACTGAACATCAAGCGCGGTTTGGTTGAACAAGATGAAATGTCCTCCCTTGATAGAAAGAAGCAACGTGCAGAGAGATTTGAGAGGGAGTTGAACCATAAGGAGACTTTTACCCAATCTGATGTGAATCATGAGGAATACAAACTTGACAAGAATCAACCTATCAGAGGTACGAGCCAGGCTTTGGAGAAGAGTTATCTCAGATTAACAAGCTCCCCTGACCCATCAAAAGTTCGTCCAGCTGCCATTTTGACCCAAGCTTTTAACATGCTCATGAACAAGTACAAGAATGGCGCCAAGTACACCTATATCTGTGACCAGTTTAAAGCCATTAGACAAGATTTGACTGTCCAGCTTATAGAGAATGAGTTCACTGTGAAAGTTTATGAGACACACGCCCGGATTGCCATTGAAAATAAAGATTTGGGAGAGTTCAACCAATGTCAATCTGTGTTGCAGAAACTCTATGAACTGCCCCATATCACAAACTCTACTAACAGACTGGAGTTTATGAGCTATGGTATCCTTTACTATCTTTTCACAAAGAATTATGACTCAATAACGTCGATCAAGTTGAAATTTAATGCTAGAGATAAGGAGAACACCTTTATTGCCCCAGCTTTAGAGATTATGAAAGCTAAGATTTCCTATAATTATCATCTCCTTTTCAAACTATACTCTCAAACTAAAGGTACGACGAAGATGCTCTTGGAATGTTTCATCAACGATGAGAGAGTGCGTGCACTTTCTGTGATTTGTACTGCTTATAAACAGATTAGTTTGGAGTTTTTGCTTAATGAATTCCATTTCCAAGAGGAGAATGAGTGTATGGAGTTTATCACTGATAAGCAGATCGATAAGTACATTGAGCTGAAAGGTGAGAGTATAATTCTCAAGGCTGCCGAGGCCAGATCTGCCGTGTTTGAATCGTTGCAGAGAGTGAAGAAAGTGGACATCAAAGGACAAGTTTGAGGGATTTTGGAAGTAAGTATCGTTTTTCCATCAAATTCGTATTCTGGTTACGCCCTCGATCCTCCTAGTTGCTTCACTTTTCTCCTCAAAGGATCTACGCGTTAAGATCATCTTTGTGCTCAACTACAGACTCGTCTCATACACTCGTGTATTTCTCAAAACTGAAACCATATATAACTAGTCGAAAGAAGGTGACAGTGCCATCAATGAGAAACTTAGCTTGTTCTCATCATCTGCAAGGTTGATGTAGTACTGGAATCTCTGTGCTAGTTTATCCTGATCAACAACGTCTCCGTCACCTGCTGGTCCAAGATCTAAGGCCCCAGATCTTCTTCCATCCAATTCGTAAAGATGGCCATCTTTCTTGATGAAGGTAATGAAGTGTAACGTAATGTCATCATTTGCGTCTGGTGCTTCTGTATCACCATGTGTTGCTGCCTCTGCATATTCCTCTTCCAGATCTTGAATGAGAGACTCCACTTTAGCAATTTCACCACGTACATTCTTGAACTGTACGATTCTAGAGTCTGGTTGGTATTCGTCATCGTTCAAATTGGAGATGGCGTTCAACAAAGCATATAATCCACATGCATTCTTCACGGTTTGTTTATACCAGACAACATTTCTATCTTCAGATGATCTTTCAGATTCCTCGTTGTTCTTTACCGTCTCGTAGGCTTCAGTTATTGGGAAGAGCATGATGACTGCTTGACATGGACGTGGGATAAATGATAAAAGGTCCTTATCCGTGAGAGAGTAAACATCATGAAATGCAAGATTTGAGGAGAGCCCAAGTTTATGAGCGAATTCAGTGAATATATCCGGATTGGACTCAAGTGGGATTACGGCTTCTGGCATTGTAGACGTATTGCTATTCTAACAGAAGCGCCTGAACTTGAAGGTGACTTCGAGATTTGTATGGGGAAGTTCGTTACTGACACGGAGAAATGGCAGGGTTACTTTCAATTCCGTCAGGGTGAACATTATAACGATCAGATACCTATAATGCAATCAATTAAGCTCTAAACCTGTTTCAACTTTCTTCAAAGTCAGTTTAGTAGAGGTTCTGCAAATGGACAATTTTGTAATGCAGTTGAGATACTATGAGACTTGATCTTTCATATCTTAAGGAACAGGACTTAGCCATTTTCCCAAATTCAAAAAAACTCAAGAAAAATGTCTCCAAAATTATTTGAATAGAAATTATTATTGGTATCTACTAAACATCAATGAAGAAGCTACCTTTTAACGTGCCGGGTGCCCCCAGTATTCGTATATAGCTGAAACAGTCAAGGAAACACAGCGGCGGCCGCTCCTGTAGCTCGGAACACTAGACGGCACTATACATGTACACAGTACTAGTGTTTGAGAAACACAGCAAAGCCAATGTATTCACTGTTCAGAAGACATCCGAGGTTAAAGATTTGCAAAATAAATACTTGAAGTCTGCGGCCTTCGAACTTTCTATTCGAAGAATTGATTGGAGAATATACTAGGCAGTCAACGCAATCGAGGAGACAATAACTTTCGGTATTCTTCACCAAAGATAACACAGGCTACTGTCCACGGGCCACGGCATCGATGCCTTCCGAAGCAGCACTCGACTTGTTTTCAATTTTTACTTGAATATGACCATTTGTTTGATGAGCGAAGTTTGAAAAGTTACAGTGCAGAGCAGTTTTCCGAAAACGGTAAAAGGCGTTGATTTGGGTTAGAATTTTAATACCGTCAATTAGAGAGCGTTTCAATAGCAATTGAAGGCTTGAGGAGACTTCAGCGAGACGCACTCGGAGCGCGGCTTTAACTGATAGTGCAGCGTGCAGCGTGCTTAGTAGCTTCATTCTCAGATACTAGCGCCTTTCTTAGGTACTGATTCGTAGTGACTGAGGGATCAAACTGTTTTGCAACATGAACCACAGACTCCCGAGAAGAACATTCCTTTTGATGTTGACTAATGTGTATTGCTGTATGAAATTGGCAGCCCAAGTAAAATGAAATTTGTAAAAAAATCAAGTAGATACAACTTCTCCCATATTCGAGTTCTCTAATCCATAGTAGCATAGCGATAGTTGAGGACTCAGACGAAACAACAAGAGGATGACCAAGGAAATCGAGAGTTCTGAGAAGGCTATGGACGCCTTGTGCACAAAATCAGCAGCCATTTTCTCGAAGCTGGACATCGAAAAGGGAAAACCTACACCACTTTCGGGGACTCCACCGCCTGTTGATGTCAATAAGTTGTTAAGGCTCACCAGCTCTGTTGAAGCACAGTCACCAACCAAGGCTGTTAACTTTGCTGAATTTGCCAATGAAAATTTTTACTCTCATGGAAGTCTCACAGGCAAAGGGAAGCTTCAGAAAGCGGACAAGGCGAAACGGCTGTACAATGAAGTTCAAAGAACTTCAATCAATTTTGGAGTAACGCCTCTAGACATGAAGTCGTATCATCAGAGAAAGCGCTGTGGTGCAACGACATTGACACCAATTTCATCACATGAATTTGAGAAAATTCTGGTTACACCACCACAATCCCCAAAAAGAGCCGATATGACTCCTTCTAAGCCTTCTGAGAGGTTGTTAAAAGACGCCAATGTTACTTCCTCGTTACCAATGTCACAAGTAACGCCAATAAAGCTCAAACTTGACTTGGATGAGGCCACTGATGCTTCAGAGATGAAAAATACGGTTCTCACGGAGCCTTTCAACTCTTCGCAGAGACGTCAGGATGTGCTTTCACCTATGCCTGATACCATTGAGGAATGTCATGAGGTGGAAGACTCTGCAATGTTGAAGGACAAGCTTGCAAAGACGTCTGGGGTTGTTCCAATATCCACTAAGCAGAATAAAGAGTTATACCCTGTTCCGGTACAAGGAAGAGATGATAGTCCACAATTGCTGACTCCATCTCGACTCGGATCGCTATTCGGGAAGAAGTCTATGAATTCTTTGTCGAGTAATCCATCACGGAAAGAGTGCCATAGTGTGGAGGATACACTGGATGCCGATGAAGAGTTCAAAGACTTTAGTGTACCAATGAGTTGTACCTCTTACTACCCAAATCGCTTGGAGTTCAGCTTTGAGTCACCAGCATCGAAGAAGTCCTCATGGTCCTCACTCATCTCACCACAAGGGAAGATGAGAGATAGTTCAAAACTTTCCAATAGTTCACAACAGTCACTATCGCCTTCAATCAGAAGCCATAGAGAGGGTTCATCTTCCCCATCGCTGTTGAATGAGCATAGCTGGAGGCACAGATCCTTGAGAGCGTATGAACAGAGTAGCTTGAGGTCAGGTTCAGGCACTCCTCGCACGTCTGCGCGGGATGATGTGATCACAGAAGATGACATAATTGCAGAGTATATCTAGTGCAATATTAATGACTCATGAGCCTGATATATCATATCACTATGATATACAGGTCCTTATAACAGCAGTAGAAGAGTTTATTATGGTCATGACTATGAGTAGACAAACAGTCCTGCAATCTCACGGTACGCGCCGCACTTTGGGCTTGTAGTACTCTTTACCGCTTTGGGACAAAATCCTCTATTCAAGATTTTCTGATAAAAGGGGTTGACTTCGTTCCTGTCCAAGCATCACTCACTCTCTCTGTTGCTCATTCTCAATGTCAGCTCAGAAATTCATCAAGCTAAACTCTGGGTATCAGATTCCTTCTGTTGGCCTTGGTACTTGGTTGCTATCACAATCAATCGCAGCAGATGTCGTTCATGATGCTTTGAATGCAGGGTATAGACATTTTGATACTGCTATCTACTACAGGAACGAGCATGAGGTTGGTGAAGGCATTGCTAAATGGCTGAATGAAGATTCTTCGAGAAAAAGAGAGGATGTTTTCTACACTTCCAAGTTGTGGACTTTTGACACATACGCTAGGGCAAAGCAAGAGATCAAGACCGCATTGGATGCTGTTGAGGATAGTTTGGGGTATATTGATCTATTGCTGTTGCACTCTCCTATGGGTGGCCCACAGGCGAGAAGAGATGCATGGAAGGCATTACAGGAGGCTGTTGATACTGGGAAGGTGAAATCCATCGGTATCTCCTCCTGGGGTCAGCATCACATCGAGGACCTGTATTCCTGGAGTGGCTTCAAGATCGAACCTGCCGTGAATCAAATGGAAGTACATCCTTGGTGCATGAGACAGGAATTGAGCAATTTTTGTAAAAAGAAAGGTATCATGATCCAGGCATACTCGCCGTTGGCTCATGGCGAGAGGCTAGATGATGGTACTGTGGCAGAATTGGCCCAGAAGTACGGTGTAACACCAGCACAAGTTTTGATTCGCTGGAATTTACAAAAGGGCAACATTGTCCTCCCAAAGTCAAGTAACGCAAAAAGATTGCGCTCCAACTTGGACGTGTTCTCCTTCGAATTGACCGATGAGGAGGTTTCAAAGATCAGCCACCCTGACGTCCATGAGCCAACGGACTGGGAGTGTACTAACATGCCTTGATTGAAACGTATTATAACCGATTTAACACTATTTCAAATTTGACGTTGTCAGAACCTCACCAGCGCTGCGTAACCATTTTTGCTACAACAAAAGAGTCCGAAAATTTTCACTTCCTTCTCCTTCCCATTATTTTTCCTTTCCTTAACATATTTACTTCACTTCCGGATTACCAGCGTATTCACGACCTCATAAACCCCTTTATCGGAGTTCTACGGGGTCACAGATGTGTTAGTTATGCACAAATGGCTGGAAGGAGAGCGAAAAAGACCATGTTTATAATCTGGCTGTTTGTCCTTTTTGTCTTATAGTCAGTTCGCTTGTGGTGGATATTTCTTTTTGTATATAGCGTTTATATGGCATGACTATTTCTCTAATCAGAACATATCTGTTGTAGTTGAGAATCTCTAAAATCAAATCCTTGTCGAAGAAGTTGATCCAAAATCTCGAAATATTCTCATCCTCATCGCACATCAGCAAACAACAAAAAATACAATGTCTCGGCTACAGCACCTCCCCAGGGACATTGTTCTCCCCTACCTGATCATCCTACGATGTCTCAACGCTCTTATGATCAACACCTATTTCCAGGCAGATGAATATTGGCAATCCTTGGAACCAGCACACGCGTTGGTGTATGGGTACGGATACCTCACATGGGAATGGCGAGAAGGTCTACGGTCATTCATACACCCGTTGATATTTTCAATAGTGTATCAACTAGGTGAATTACTTCGGTTGGGTGACATTGGTGTCCTATATCTACCGAAGCTGGCTCAGGGTGTCATGAGCGCTATTGGCGAATGGTATTTGTACAGATTTGCCCTGAAATTTACCAAGAATGAGATCGTTGCGCGCGGTACTCTGTTGTTGAGCGTGATCAGTGCTTTTAACTGGTTCTGTATCACTCGTACGTTTAGCAACTCGCTGGAACTGACGTTGACTACCGTGGCTTTGAGTTATTGGAATTGGGATAGGAAAGTCGATTGGAGAGGTATGAAGATTAGTCTGTTTTTCGCTGCCCTAAGTTGTTTCTTGAGACCTACGAATGGGCTCATATGGATTGTACTAGGCTCGCAGTTTTTCTGGAAGTGTAATTGGGCTCAAAAGTTGAAATTTGTGATGAATTCAATCACCGTTGGAATCACAGTTGGCGCTATCAATTTGGGGATTGATTATTGGTACTATGATGAGATTGTATTCCCAATCTGGAAGTTTGTTAAGTTTAACGCATTGGCTTCCTTATCGAGGTTTTATGGTGTTGCTCCATGGCACTTTCATTTGACGCAAAGTGTTCCTCTGATGCTGATGCTATACACACCGTTCTTCCTCTATGGACTGACCAAGATCTCGTACCATAACCTGCATACAGTGCTGGTGTTTGTTATTGGCGTCTTTTCGACTATTGATCATAAAGAATTCAGGTTTCTATTGCCGTTGCAGCCAATTATGCTTCTGATTACCGCATATGGCGCATATCATCTTCACTTGCACCATAGCACACTAGTTAAATGGGCTCTAAATATCACTATACTGGTGAACACACTGATCTCACTATTCTTCACGCAATGGCACGAGCGTGGTGTCATCGATGTCATCGATTACCTGAGGACAGATCCTGACGTGCAATCGATTGGATTCTTAACACCATGTCACTCAACACCATGGCAATCACACCTTCACAGAGATGATCTAGCGGAAGCGTGGTTCCTTACATGTGAACCACCGTTACACCTTTTAGATGGCGATCATACCAAAAGGGAGATCGACGCTTATATGGATGAATCTGATGTGTTCTATGAGGATCCTTCATCGTTCCTGAGGACGAACTTCCCACCCGTGTTTAACAAGAAACTTAGAACTCCCGGGAGGAAGTATAAGTATGAGTGGCCTACACACCTGGTGATATTTGAAGCTTTGGAGCCCGTAATGAGTGAATACTTAAAGGACTCTCCGTACGAGGAGTGCAACAGGTTCTTCAACTCTTATTTTCACTGGGACAATAGAAGACAAGGGGACGTCATTGTGTATTGCAAGTGGCCATGGGAATGATCATTAGTATGGAAGGTCTGCTAAAGCCTGAATAACCATTAAAAATCTATCATGTCTTTATTTGATCAATATGTACATTGTAAGAGCGTCTGAGCCTTATGAATTCCACCTATCACTCGCCGTCGTCGATATCTCTTTGAACTCTTTGATCTTCTCAATAGTTTTCTTGAGTGGCGCATAGTTGGCATTCATAAGGGCAATAGCGTTTTCCCTAGATTTTTCAAACTGCGAGAAAGCAGCTTGATCTTGCTTCAAAGTGTTATAAGCACCATATGCCTTCTTGTATTCTTTTGAACTGATAAAGCAGTCAAAAATACCAACAACAGAATCATAATCACCAAGTTCCACACCAAGTTTGAACCATTCTTTGGCCTTAAGAATATTACCGAACTGGTTCAATTCGAGGAATCCAAGTTGTTTGAAAGATTCTTTGAATCCCTGTGAGGCTGCAGTTTCGAGGTGATACCTTGATTTCTTTGGATCGTAGGCATGCAGTTGACCCAAGTAGAAATGACACTCTGACACTTTATCCACTGGGCCTGTTCTAACACTGCGTTCAAACCAATGACGAGCTTTGATCAAGTCAGGTTTTTGGAAATTGAGAATGCCCAACTGTCTAAAGACATCAGATGCTAAGAAAGTATCGTTTTCTAGTTCGATAAAGTCCAGATAGAATTTTTCAGCTTGTTGTTGTAATCCATTCTTCAAACATAGATCACCACTGAGCTTCATCGTGAGTGGATGTTCCAACTCGAGTAATCCAGATATGAGCTTCTTTGCGTGCTTCTTATCGTCTTCATCTTTTCCTAATAGAGCTTCATAAGCTAGTAGGGAAACAGCATCATTATTTCCACGCTCAGCTGCGTATTCAACCAGTGAGTTCTCTAGTGACAAGAGGTGCTTATTCGTCGTGTGTGTCTGTGTTCTGATGGTCTCCAGGGCTCTTTTCATCACCATCAGATCATTGGCGTCGATCTTGGAGGGGACCTCTGCATCGTCAGAGGTATCCAGGTTCTTGTAGATGGATTCGTACACCGGGTACAGCTTTGAGAATGGGTGTTTGGAGTCCAAGTCGAAGAGGATCCTGTTCATGATCTTCTTTTTGGGGATCACCTCATATAACGGAGGTCTGTGCGAAAGGAAACGCCTGTGTATCAGAGATCTCATTGATCAGTTTCTTCGCGTTCTCTTTGTCTTCTAGCCCGACTTCTCGTTGAATTTGCCTTTGGCGAGCCCACTCGCTACGGGCTCATGACTCCCCCACAGAAAGCGGACGGAGTCCCAGGCTGGGAGGATCATCTTTTGAGAGAACTCCCACATTCATTCTAAATCAGGTTCAACCCCATCAGGACCACCAATGAGACACTGCAGGTTTCTTTCAAGCTCCAGTAGAATCTCAGAGTACTCGCACGCAGTGATCGGTGGCGGTGCCGTTGGACTGAGTATCGCTGCCCAGCTGGCTAAGCAGAACAATAAGGTCCTGCTCATAGAGAAGAACACACAGTTGGGACAGGAGACCTCGTCGAGAAACTCAGAGGTGATCCATGCCGGTCTGTACTACCCAGAGAACTCTTTAAAGACTAAGCTGTGTATCGAAGGTAAGGAACTTCTCTATTCAGAAGCTCACAAGGCGGGTGTCGAAATGATGAAATGTGGTAAATGGATCGTGGCTCAGACTGATAAGGAAGATGCCTACATTGAGCTGTTGCACTATAAGGCCAAGAATCTCGGGATAAAGACCGAACTGATTTCAACTATGAAGTGTCAATATATCGAACCTGCGGTGGAGGTAAAGAGAGGTGTGCTGAGTTCTCCAACTACTGGTATTTTGAGTGCACACTCCCTTATGCTCTATTATCGGACTCTCTTTGAGAGCAATGAAGGTGAGGTTGCGCTTGGATCTAAAGTCACAGGCTTGGAAAAGGATGGTGATGGCTACAGAGTCTCTGTAGACTCCATCGATGGTGAACATGTAGATATCAAAGTGGATAATGTCATCAACTCTGCCGGTTTATACGCTGATAGGATCTCCAATATGCTTTTACCAGAGGACCGCCATGTCAAATACTGGTATGCTAAGGGCACTTACTATAACTTGAACTCCTCATTCCCAGAAGTGAGAAGATTGATCTATCCTGTTCCTGGGAAAAATCTTCAAGGGTTGGGTACCCATTTGACCTTGGGCCTCGATGGTCAAATCAAGTTTGGTCCTGATGTTGAATACGTCGACTCTCCAACAGATCTGAAGCCAAGTGATAAAAACAAAGCTGCTGCATATGAGGAGATCTTGAAGTATCTGCCACACGTCATGCTGAGTGATTTGGAAACCAGCTATAGCGGAATCAGACCTAAACTGTTTGACCCAGATTCTACAGAGTTCCAAGATTTTGTTATTAGAGAAGAGGAAGGATTCCCAGGTTTCGTTAACCTCTTGGGCATTGAGAGTCCTGGGTTGACAGCTTCTATGGCCATCGGTAAGTACGTTGCAAATATGTATAGATGAAAGTTACTGAGCTATGAATTGATCTTTGGTAGTTTCTCAGGTTGTGTAGCAGCAGGAGACTCCAAGAAGTAGTCACTCAGCAGGCACATCTCACTGTTCCATCTCTTTCTTGGATCGAGCGTAAGCATTCCATTCATTAAGTCCAATGCCAATTCACTGGCTGCGATGAATCTCTTACGCAGCTCTTGTCTAGTCGGTTGTGGATACATGCTTAAGTTATTATACCCTGGTAAGCTAGACACATAGTCCCACATATCATCTTTCGGTGTACCCAACGCTCTGAATGTCACTTCGATCTGATCAACATCGTCTGCACCTGGAAGATAGGGCACACGCAGCATCAATTCGGCAAAGATGATACCCACTGCCCAAATATCAACACCACCGTCATAGTGCTTAGCACCGAGCAGCAGTTCAGGAGCTCTGTACCAACGAGTGACCACATTCGATGTGAAATCTTCATTAGGTGAACCGAGTGCTCTGGCAAGACCGAAATCCGCAATCTTCAACTCACCATTCTGTGATAGTAACAAATTAGAGGGCTTTAAATCTCTATGGAGGATGAAGTTTCTATGACAATGGTGGACACCTCTCAGCGTCATTAATAGCCAACTCTTCACATCTCCAGGTCCAAACAGTACCGATCTATCTTTAATCAGCATCTCCAGGTCTGAAGGAAGGAACTCCAGCACCAAATTTAGGTTATTTGAAGATTCAAAGACATCCACGAGTTCAATGACATTAACATGCCTTAGCTCTTGTAGATATTTCACTTCACGAAGTGCAGACATATCCAGTCCATCTTTGAACTGTCCGGTTTTGATCTCCTTGATGGCGATGTCTCGTTGTGTTGAGGCCTGTTTACCCAAGTAGACAATGGCATAAGTACCTTCACCGACCTTCTTTGCTATTGAGTGTTAGTAATTGAGAGAATTCCATGGGGTACCAAAACGGACGTGCCTTTTGTGTACGCTGACATTTTGTTGATGCTTTTTGTATTTCGGTGTGGTTGATGTATGGGACATGGAAAAATTCAACTCTCGAAGAAGCTTAATACAAAGTGAACATAAGACCACCAACCGGGTTCGGATGTTTAGGGCCGTTTCAAGAAGAAGTGCTCGGAAATTCCCACGCTGTGGGTTTCGATATGAGTCCACTTTCACTCCCATCCATCCACTACTGTTGAAAAGAGCAGATATCTTGATGAAGGAACATGAGAATCTCGAAGAGAGCATGAGCGTAGGATTTGATCTCAATGATCAGAAGAGATTCTCTAAGATGGCATCGATAGTCGATGTCTACAGACAGTATACGACGAAAGTGGCAGAGTATGAGGAGCTCAAGTTACTTTTGTCAGACCAGTCGTTGAAAGAAGAGGCATCGCAAGAGTTGGAATCAACACTACCGCAGCTCATCGCCATTACGGAGAAACTACAGACAAAGCTATTGCCACCACATCCATTCGCTGATAGACCAGCCATATTGGAACTGAGGCCTGGTATTGGTGGTATTGAAGCAATGATCTTCACGCAAGACTTATTCAACATGTACATCGGATATGCTAGTTCACATAGATGGCCCGTAACAGTGGTGTCCAAGTCAGTTAACCAACAAGGTAATGGTATATTGGAGGCTATTATCTCTATTGATGAACCTGGGGCATATGACCGGTTAAGATTCGAGGCTGGTGTGCATAGAGTGCAAAGAATCCCAGAGACAGAGAACAAGGGACGCACACAGACATCTACGAGTGCAGTTATCGTACTACCACAGATGAGCTCTAAGGGACAAGCTGAAGATGCCGATGAGAGATCGTTTGCGGTGGGAGAAGTTCGTATTGATGTCATGAGAGCTAGTGGTAAAGGTGGTCAGCACGTCAACACAACAGAGTCCGCAGTGAGGCTTACGCATATCCCAACAGGAATAACCGTGAGCATGCAAGACGAGAGATCGCAGCACAAGAATAAGGCGAAGGCCTTCCAGATATTGAGAGCCAGATTAGCTGAGTTGGAGCGCGTGGAGCAGGAACAAGAGGAGAGAAAAAAGAGAAAAGACCAGGTTACGTCTACTGATAGAAGCGACAAGATCAGAACATACAACTTCCCGCAGAACAGAATAACGGATCACCGTTGTGGTTACTCTGTCCATGATATCCCAGGTGTGATGAGTGGTGAAAAGCTGGATCAACTAGTTGATGTCCTTGAACAGCACGAAGCCCAAGTGAAATCGAAGGAGCTTCTGGAGGAGTTGAATAAGTGAGTAGACTGTAGAGCAAAGGAAAATGTACATACACAGTTGTCAATATCTGGATAGACCAGAAAAAGAAAAACCTGTAGAAATGCCTTGAGATTTATCTGTCAAACGGAGCCCAATTGTGGGCCAAACCGCAGTGGGAAATTTAAGGTAGTGAGCCAAAGAACAAGGTTGACCCACGGCTGATCGAGAGAAAACTCTCATCTGATACTCCAATTGATATTGAAATCACTGAAATTACCAAAGTTAGTTCGAGAAAGGCAAGGTGACAGAGATCCAAGATGAGCGAAGATGACATCATCTACCGCTCGAGCAGGAGTTTGAAGATCGGTGAGCTTCAGAGGTATATCATTACATTTGAGCCAGAAGGCGACTGTCCCTTCCTGGGTTCTCTGTGGCTGAAGGTACGCAATACTGAGTCGGTGGCTATGAGGGCCGCCATTTTGAGAGGTCCATATATTGCCTATGTTGACGTGACGCCCATGGAGTACCAGATGGATAAGCCTACGTTTGTGACATTGGATCAACCGAAGTTTGAACCCAACTTGAGCCCCTCACAGAGCTTTTTGTGTGAATTATCGCTTCATATGATCAAGAAGAAGTATTTGTGGACCGTGGATGTCGTGAGCCAAATTCTTTTTAGCTCCACAACAGACGTTGCGTTCGAACTGATGATCGGGCTGAATAAGGAATGTCTATCGAAACGCATTGATAAGCTAGGATCATTTGATAAGAGACTGATTGTCAACAGGCAAGATACAATTGATCTGTGGAATTTACCGATGCCCATTAAGGGTAAACCTGTACATTTAGTGGTGCTGACACATGGGCTTCATAGTAATACTGGAGCTGACTTACACTACATGAAGGAACGATTGGATTCCTTGAACACGGAGGACGAGCAATTGATAGTTAGAGGATTTCATGGCAATAGCTGCAAGACTGAAAGAGGTGTAAAGTACTTAGGGAGCAGATTGGGGGAATACATAATACAAGAGCTCTATAACGAAGATGTCAAGAAAATCTCATTCGTTGGTCACTCATTAGGTGGACTGGTTCAAACGTTTGCCATTGCTTACATCCAAGTAAACTTCCCATGGTTTTTTGAAAGAGTTCAACCCATAAATTTCATCACCATGGCATCTCCACTCCTTGGAATCGTCACTGACAACCCAGCGTATGTAAAAGCTGCATTGTCCTTCGGATTTGTTGGGAGAACAGGACAAGACTTAGGATTAGAATCAATCAAGGGCGAAGAACCATTACTCAAGCTATTACCCACAGGACCGACTCATAAGATCCTAAGATCATTTCAGAAAAGAACTTTGTACGCCAATGCTATCAATGACGGAATTGTACCTTTGTATACCGCTGCACTACTATACCTCGACTGGAAGGGACTTAATACTGTGTCAAATATCAAATATCACAAGGCACAGAGTACAAATGATAACTCTCATGAGGAGTCAACGGGAAAGATCCCTAGTGAAGACCAAGATATAATGACAAGTGCAACCAAGTCATACACCAATCCATTCCAAAAGGCAATCAACCTATTGACACCGAATTCTCAAGCCGCTAAATCCCCAGAAGAGTTAGAGAATCGTGGAAATGTATTCCCGAAGACCTCGATGATCGAATCCGCAGCATCCATAGTGCTCCCCCCATTACCACCAATGAAGCTCATTACTGACCCTGCAAGCCGTGAAGATGTCATCATCCATGATAGAGTATACACAGAGGACGATATCCCACCAAAGACTGTCAAGAAGAGATCATTTATGCAGAATCTTGACCCATTGGCAAAATTCGAAGAATTGGAGGAGGATATTGCGAGAGAATGGCACAAGGGAATGGATTGGAGAAAAGTGCTGGTCAAACTCGAACCGGATGCACATAATAACATGATTGTCAGACGTCGATATGCCAACGCTTTTGGATGGCCTGTCGTGGAGCATATGGTAATTAACCATTTCTGTGGCAATAATTCATCATTTAAACAATGTGAATCTGATGACAGTGACGAACTGGAGAATCTTGAGGAGATGAATTCTCTTGTTGATCGTGAAACTTTGCAGCGTGACAACGCTGAGATGGATCTTGGACAAGAATCCTTGTTGAATCACTGGGTCAACAAACAATCTGAAGAAACAATCTTTGATATTGGAGCTGCAGGGATGATGACAAATTTCAATGACCTTTTGGATAACTTCCGTAATTGGTCTTTGACCACGAGTTTCGAAGTACCACCAACAACAGAAAACACCGCTACGCAGGTTGTTGAGGAAAGTGATATCAATCCTCAAGATTCATACGTAGAATCAACCTACCTACGATGATATGAAACATAATTGCATTATCAGATCTAATGAATCCTCAACATAATATCCAGTAAATCACCATCTTTTAAATGATGTAGATCCAAACCCTCTCTAATAGCATCAAACTCACCGGCCTTTGCGAACTGAGAGATAGTAGTGAAAGTCCCATATTGTGTGATCTCCTCATCGGTGATACTCAACACTTTGAAAGCCTCAACAAGTTTGTTATACATAGGGAAGTTACTCTTTAGCTGGAGCTTCTCCCAGATAGCAGTGAAGTCAACTGTCAACTGCTTCAATCCGACATTGGAAAAATGATTTCCCTTGATCACATATGTGAAAATATAATCGGCAATTTTCAAAGATACCTGGTTCTTGATCTTTGTGTAGTCATACTTAGTGACGATCTTGGATGAGAAGAGACAGAGTTCATGGAGGTTATCCAACAGTGGGGCAAGCTCGTTAGACATCCCGAAAGAGCCTGGTTGATGATGAGTTGTCCAATTGTTCAAGTTGAGGTAGTTCTTCATCAATGAATCAATGGTTCTACCATGGAATTTCAAGATCAGGTCAAAAACTTTATGTTCCAAGGAGATATAATCTTCCAAGATGGAATGGAACAAAGAGGTAGTCTTCGTGTTGGAGTACTTATTGTATAGTGAGTTCAGCTCGATGAAAATGAATTCATGGTTCCAAACATTGATGGATTGGATTGTGTACTTCAATGAACAATAAAGACGGAAGAGTCTATCAAGACCGCTCGTACCAGTGATATCAACACCATCTTCATTTCTCTTCGTAGAGTGGAGTAGAGATTTAGTCCTTTTGAACAAGTCAGAGAAAGCAATGGTGCCATCCTCGAGTCTCTGGTAGTACATCTCCAGGAACTTGAGAAAAGTCTTGGAAAATAGCTTGAGCTTAAATTTCTGCAGTGCCCCATTATTATCATAATTAGAGATGAAAAGCTTCTGGAATGTCTTTGTTGTCGATTCAAAGAGATATTTGAGTTTGATAGCGGACACTGTTGGTTTTAGTTCATCGTTACTAACAGAAGTGTAGTCAATCTGGAATACGTTCGGAGCATCAACGATGGTTGTAAAGTTAGAATGACTGAGTTTGATTTCCAAATTGAGCCATTTCTCGAGGTCTGAGTAGTCGAAGTTGGCGACAAGACCAGGCCAAAGACTGTCGTTAAAAGGGTCATAGTAAAAATTATTCACAATGGACTCATCAAACGTCAAGGTCTCACGGATAAGATGAATCAAAAGGCAGAGATCGTTTTCGGTAGAGTTCTCTCCAGTGCTCTCTCGCAAGACGTTAATGTATTGCTGCAATTTTTCTCGCACTGGTACCAATGCACTTGTGATGAACTCTGTATGAGAAAAACGATCATCAAACTCAGTATCATTTAATGCGAAGAGGCTGTTCACTTTTGATATGTTTGAGTTAAGATAGTTGATCAGGTAGTTAAAGAACAACTCCGGTTTATCAATTCTATTGGTCTTTTTATCTGAGCTGAAGTGATAAGTGAAACTCACTTTGAAGTTCTGTGAAACAACTGTGAATGCCCATAGAGGTTCCGGATATGCAGGTGGGTGTTGTAATAACGATTGAAGGTTCACAAGTCTCTTGAATAGAGTTGTCATCCCTGGCGAGATGGTGCCTGAATTGAGCCAATTAGCACCGTGTAAGGATTCAGCAAGTTCCTGTGTAAATTCGTTCTTATAGGACAGCACAATTGTCTCAACTCTAGTAAAGAGGTCATCTTGAAGTTCTTGGTTGTGTAGTCGATAAATAAAATCCCTTACAGCTTTGATTTTCTCGAAATCATATTCAGTCAGGGTGCTCAGCCTAGCCTTCAGGTCTTCATAGAACACAAGCTGTTTCCTCTGTTCCATCAACATCCTTCTGCGGGCCACCATGTTCTTTGCAGCAATCAGGGACTTAATATCACCATGCGAAACTACCAATGCATCCAAAGTAGCAATATCCTCATTCCTGATCGCCATCTCAATGGCACTCGAGAGGTCATGAGCTCTAGTGTCGTCGTCGTTGTTGATGTTCAGCAGCTGTTCCCTCTGCGCCTGGAGCTCATTGATACGCTCATTCACCTGTTCAACATTCTGTACACTGGCAAACCACTCCTCCAGCGCTGTCATCTTTCTGCCTTTTTTCCCTTCTGGTGGGTTCTTCTTTTCTTGGTTTTGGCGATGATCTGTGCTGTTATGTGTTTGTTTTTGGTTTCTCTTCGCGGGAGACGTTTGCTTCTCCTCTTCAAAAGGTTCACAGACACTTTTGCAGTCAATACTGAGCAACGAACGAGAAGAGACTACTGGGAGACCACTGAGAGAACCGCCAGTAACACGAGAGAAGTACAAAGACGCCAATGTCCGCTATCAATAGACCAATTCAGATTGAAGAGTTCACTGTCGCAGTGAGAGAGGTGCCAGATGCTGAGCTGTACACCTTAAGGGAACAGCTGACCAAGTCCATTGCCAAACTGGAGAAGACGAATAACAAATTGGAGAAGCTCATCAAGGGACAGACCCCTGATAGCGATGATGAGGATGATGATGACGAGTTCGACGATATCGGTCAAGAGGACAGGGACCTGTTCCAAGAGATCATTACTGAGAACACTGTGGTTGCTAGCAATCAACAACAGAGAATTGACAGAGTCAATGACGAGCTGCAATACCGTGGATTGTCTAAGGAGACTCAAGTTCAGGTTCAGATTCCCGCTGACGCATTATCTGAGAAGGTCACTCCTATTGACACAGACAATAATGTTGTGGACGCTAATGCGCCAAACAGTGTTTTCCTATGAGAACTGTCTTTAAGTACTATCATGATGCTGTCTATGCCTACTAATGCTCTAATGAATTACAAATTTTATGCTTTCATGTTCTCGTATTGTTGTATATTCTAACACTTTCGTCTTTGTGTCGTCTTTGTGTCATCCACGCTGGGGAAGAAATCTGATCTCTTTCGATATCCACTGTAGAACGAGAAAGAGTTCAAACGACAGTAATGAAATCCCTTCTATCTTTTTTGTCACTCATTCAACTCTCACAAGGTCTCATATTCGTCATCGATGCTATAGGACAAGGCAATGTACAGCCATATGAACAACCCGAAGAGACGTGCATACGGTACGAATTACAGGACTACATAAGCATCCTTGAAATCGAGACAGATGAGTTAATACCGAAGCAGAAGTTAAATGTGAGGATCACAGACCACATGGGTAACCTTTTGAGAACGAAAGAGGTGAGTCTTTCTGTGTAGGGATTGATGATGTGCTCTTTGCTAACATTGAGCAGAACCTTCGTGATCAAATGACAAAGATCGTCTTCACGCCAGACTTTGATGCAGTTGTGGATATATGTTTCAGTAACGTTGTCATCGATGCCAGTTGGTCATACAAACCTAAGCCAAGAGAGATATCGCTCACATTGAAGCAGATTGACGGCACTCCCAGGTACCCTGATCCCCAGCTGCTTGTGGCCATGCAGAGAAGATTGGACACATCGCATAAAACTCTCAGATCACGGATAAGACAGCAATTCCACTCTGTTGATAAGGGGATGAAGTATCTCTTGAGAAGAGAGAGACAGCTCAGAGACTTGAACGAGGATTCTCTCAACAAGTTGAATTTGTCGCTTTTCCTCTTTGCAATTTCCTCTTTTGTATTCCAATTTGGAGCTTTCGCAGTTTTGCGCAAATTGGCGCAAAGGGTATGAAACTTTTTTGCGTTCGACCTTTCTCTCTTCAACCTTCTTCGCTTCACCAACTTCACCAATTTAAATCCAAGGAAAGTCATAAGCAATGATCCTCTCTTCCACTGAAAGATCATATCTTTACGAATCACTATGCAGCACTCCACCAATAAGGCCTGACGGAAGAAGTATCAAACAATTCAGACCCATACAATCTCAAGTTGACTTTTTGGAATCATCTAATGGGTCTGCAAAGATAACACTCAGTGATGGTAGTGAATGCATTGTGAGCGTTAAGGCTAAAGTTGTTGAGAAGTCGCTAGAGCCAGAGTTAGTCTCTGTGGATGTCGAAGTTGCTGGTCATAGAGAGGACTCATCATTTATTTTGAACCTCACATCAACATTACAATCATTGTACTCCAAACATATCTCACGCGAGGCTCTCAATCTTACATCCAAATTTGCATTCAAGATCTTTATTGATATTCTTGTCATTTCTAATTACTCACATCCTTTGACACTGATGTCTTTCACCACATACCTTGCAATGAAGCATACGTATTTACCAAAGATCACATCAAGTGTTGATGACAAGGAGATTGAGGAGCAACCAACTTTCCACGACTATGAGTTTATTAAGCTTGAAGTCGCCGTTCCAATAATCTTTACTGTGGTGATCATCGGTCAGAACTACATCATTGATCCAAATGCTGAAGAGATGGAAGTTAGTGATAATGGGTTGATTGTGAGCTGGTTCAATGGGAAACCAATCTCTCCTATGGAGAATGTCAAGCTTAATGATACAAATGTGAAGAGCGTGAAACCAGAGCTCATACTGAAGAGCGTGGACCTCATCTCGAGTATAGCTAGCACTGTGATTAGCGCGCTGGATGCCAATTGAAATGAACGTTGATTTCCTAGTTTCTTTGTAGACTGAAAACCCCGACCCGAATTCAGGAACATAAACAATCATCAACAAGAACCACTAGCCAAAGCAAACAGGAAGAAGTACAGAGTTAATAAGAGCTTTAAACTCGAAAGATTGACTATTGGAAACCATGATCATCATCTTTTGGCTTTTGTTCGCAATTTGTGCAACGTATGCGCCAACCGCCGTGGACTGTCCCAGTTTCCCAATGTTAAGATCAGGAATCGTAAAGTGATACCATCAAACATTGATCTCAAAAGGGCGTTCCAATGTACTGACGATAATCAGGATATCAGTCCTAATGAGCAAGACTATCTCACCAACCGCCAAAAGCTCACTCAAGTGGCGATTCTTGAGTTCTTGGAACGAGTTGGTATACCAGGATTTAACGTAAAGAAATTCTTTGTATCCACAAAGAAACCCATCACATTGGCCATTGGGATATCTGGAGGTGGCTATAGAGCCTTCCTCAACGGTGCTGGGATACTTGCCGCTCTTGATGATCGCTCCTCCAACGCTACAAAGCCTGGGCATCTCGGCGGCTTATTGCAGGGAATGAGCTATATCGGTGCTATATCTGGAGGATCATGGGCGTTGATGTCTCTTGCACTCAGTGATTTTATCCCAGTGGAAAAGTTGAGAAATGAGTGGAACATGTATGAACCATTGTTGGAAGGGGTGCCTAATTTGAAACAGATGGAGGTTACCCGTGCTGATATCCAGGTCTTGCCTGCTGGCATGCAAGATGATGATCCAGATTTCTATGATAGATTGAATAACCACAAGAGGTTTTGGATGGACCCGCAGGCTGTCCTGGTATGGAATGATGATTTAGAGGGCTATGATGTAATTGAGGAGTTCTATAAGAACTTGGAATTCTTACCAGATTTGGAAGATTACGAAGATGAGTATGAAATTGAGAGAGACCACAACTCTGGTGTTGAAGTTCATAATAACCAAGAAGAATATGGTAAGATTGTTAAAAGGGGCGAGTCCATAAAGAATGAAACTGTCTGGATGGAAACCTTCAAGACTTTCTTCAAAGATATGTTGTTCAAGAAGAAAGAAGAACCAAAGATCTCTGCACACGATATACTTCCGAACATTGAATTTCCTTCTGAGATATCTCTCAAGAATATGAAGAAAATCTTCACCTTCTACAAGAATTTACATCTTGAGGTTCGTTCCAAGAAAGCTGCTGGATTTCCGGTATCTTTCACAGATTATTGGGGAAGAGCATTATCAAGACGTGTTTTCCCAAAAAGTGGTCGCCCACCTAACATCACATTCTCCAACGTAATGAACATGAAGTCATTTAAAGAGTTTCAGCAGCCGTTCCCTGTCATCTTATCAAATCTTCGTGAGCCTGGATCGGAAACCACAAGTATTAATTCAAGTGTCTTCGAGTTTACTCCTTATGAATTTGGATCCTGGGATTATGAAATGTTTGTCAGATTGAAATACTTGGGATCTCTGCTCCATGGCGGTGAACCACTGTTCCATATAAATAACCGTTCTGTGTGCTATATTAATTTTGACAATGCGGGTTTCATCACAGGCACATCCTCCTCGTTGTTCAATAATGTATTGATATACGTATGGCAATTGGCTGCGTCGTCTTCCAGAGAGAAGTTTAGAGCTATTAAAGCCGTCTTGAATACCTTTGGACTTACATCAACACAGAATGGTATAGATCCAAAAAAACATCCTGATTATGCGCTTTACACGCCAAACCCATTCTACAGATACGGTGACCCAAAGCATGTTCAGGTTTTCAACTCAAAGAATCTCTATATGGTTGATGGAGGAGAAGATGGTCAAAATATCCCATACCAACCTTTCCTTCAACCAGCTCGTCAAGTTGATGTTATCTTTTCCATTGATTCTACAGCCGATTTCCAAGGCTGGCCAAATGGATCTATCATTCAGAACACATACTTGCGGTATAATGCCACAGAACATCCTGCAGCCACTGTTTCTATAAATGGAAAGATCAAAAATATCAACATGTTTCCTGAAATTCCGGAACCGAAGGAGTTTGTGGCCAGAGGATTACACAAGAGGCCTACGTTCTTTGGATGCTTCCTTGAAAAGTACAGACAACGGTCGGATACTCTACCTAAGAGCTGTAATGCTAACAGTTACTTACCACCAATTGTGGGATACTTTGGAAGTACGGAGTACTCATATCAAGCAAATACTTCCACGTTCCAGTTGACATATGAGGACACTGAGATTAATAAAATTATTGAAAATGCTTATAATGTTGCAACATATGCCAATTCTACTATAGATCCTGATTATTTTCGATGTGTTGGGTGTATCTTGCTCAAGAGGGAATTCGATAGAAAGGAGAGGGGGATGAGTTTGCTTAATGATTTGGAGCCCCCTGCCTTCTGTGGAAATTGCTACTCACGTTACTGCTATAACTGATACATAAATAAGAGAGAAAAAGAAATCATGATCAAGGAATTAAATAGGCGAAGTAAATAGTAACATGGAAGACATAGTAGCTCAAAAAGGAGGTCGACATCAATCATAGAAATTCATAAGTCATGTCACAAAAATGAAATAATAAGACCAGCAAAATAGAGTTAAAAGAGCCGAAGATCAACCATCTTATTTCTCTTTGAGAGCCTCGTTCATGGCAATCACGTTGGTATTAGCATTCTCAATTTCCTTAAACTTACCAATGGATTCACCAGCGATATCAGAAGCAGCTCTGTCAACCTCGCCAGAACTTGGCATAAAGATTACTTTCGATCCAGCAGATTTGGCCATATTCTGCATAGCATCTAAATATCTGATTTGCATAGCAGCCTTCGACGCAAGGATATCAGCAGCTTGTCTCATCAATTTGGCACTCTCAACTTCAGCCTTAGCAGCGATGATCTTAGATTCACCGATTCTCTTAGCCTGAGCAGCCTGAGACAAGGAGTCGTTAACTCTGGCATCCAATTGCAAGTCCTTGATAAGAATAGACTCGATGGACACACCCCAATCAGCAGCGATCTCCTTGATGATATCCTGGATGGCCTCAGCAATCTCCTCACGACGTTCAATGACATCTTGTAACATTCTAGCACCAATGACATCTCTCAAAGTGGTTTGAGTTCTTTCACCAATAGCATCAGAGATGTTAGATATACCAAAGACAGCCTTCTGAGGGTCAATAATATTGTAGTAGACAACAGATCTGATACCAATATTGACGTTATCCTTAGTCATACACATTTGAGATGGAATTTCTTGGACCTGAGTCATAATACACACCATGTAAAGTTTCTCAGAGAAGGTGTTCACATATGAAGAGCCTGGATCAACAACTCTAGCCAATTCACCGAACTTGGTGATCAAACCAACATTACCTTGCTTCACGTCATGATAAGGGTTCTGACAGCAACAGCATGGAATAATACCCAAAGAACCAAAGAGGTTACCCATAGAGTTCACCCAGGATTGATAAAAACCTTCAGGTTGGGTATCGTAGACCTTACTGTAAGACATCTTGATACTATGTCTTGGCTCATCATTAATGTAGTTCTGTTGCTGGAACGTAGATTGGGATGGTGGTGTATGGGATTCTTGTCCTTTCAATTGGTTAGTCGGGTAGTCACTCATTATCTCTGAAGGTTGTTCTGATTCAATTAAGTCTTCAATAATTACTACGTGGGCGATATAAAGCAATTTATACACGCAACGGTTATTTCAACTATTAAACTTGGCACCGCTGATCACTGAATTCGGGCTGAGCTCTTTTTTCGTGACCTCTTTGTATGTAATTAACGTGCTAATTATCAGTGTGTGATGCATTGCCAAATCAGTGTGGAACTCTGAGGGCTGGCCACTGATAAGATAATGACTTGCCCATAAGGCGTGTATTCGCCTAGGAGCTGGAAAGCTTAGATGCTTTGAAATGTTGCGTATCATATAACGGCCATTGGTTAGTCACTTACTTAACCCCAAGAACATTGGCCAATGGGCGATATGTTACAAAGGCATCAATCCACGGTCTACGTAGTACATAGCAAATTCAATAAATCAATACTACACCTGCTTGCTTCGCCTCAACACATGATCGACCGCCTGTGATATCGCTGCGGACAGTATAATGCAACTGCCGACGGTTGTGACAGGATGCGGCTTGTGTTGATTGGCTCATGTCGGCCGACTAAGTCCGCGCTGGATGTATCTTCCGCTTAACTCCGCCACCCGGACATCAATGAGGCTTTAGCAAATCCGACCACTGGATTACCTCGACAATCATACCCAAGGCATGGTCACATGAATATCACGTGACAAGTTTTTTTCGCATTGAGGACGGCTCCCTCACAGTGCGAAAACCTAGAAAAGTGGAAAAGTCAGTACTTGAACCAGCCGAAAACACAACAAAACAATAGTACAACAAGGCGGGCGCGTTTGATAGGAGGCCATTCGCATAGCTCAGCTGGAACTGCACATACACACGGCTCTTTTCGTAACGCACACTTGTTATCTTGCTTGGTCGTTACACGAACTTTTGTTGCAATAGTAAGTGACAGTGTTGTTGAAACTGGTAAGCGAAAGCTATTGACAGATAGCACACCAACAAAATGGCGTACACTGCACAGATTGACACTTTTGCTCAGCGGCTAAAGCAGGATGTTGACTACAAAACCAAACACTCTGTGGTCTCTGAGCTATCTGATATGATTGAAGCGCTCACATCTCCAAATGACTATGAGTACTACTTGTCCCACTTCATTCCCATTTATATCAATTTGTTGGAGACTGTGCCTATCAGCTTCTCAAGTGAGAGCTTTGAGCATAAGCTCAGAAATTCTATTCTTGAAATTATCCATCGATCTCAGATGAATGATACTTTCCAAAGCTATTGTCTAGAGACTGCTGACCTCTTACAAAAGCTCATCTTGACAGAGAATGATGAGAATGGTGTTATTTGTTTAAAGGTAATGACCAGCTTCTTCAAGAGCTATAAGAGTATCCTCACGGATAGGGCAGATCCTTTTATCAAGCTCATCATTGAAATGTACAAGAATATGGATCAGCTGATTACTGACACTTTTGTGAACAACCAAGGTCAACAGAACAATCAGGGCTCTTTCAACTCTCCAAATCCTTCATCGCCTTTGTTATCACAAGAGGAACCAAAGCAGTTGGCTAGAGCCATGTTCTCTTTCAAGACGATCGCGGAATGTCCAATCGCTATGGTGACACTTACATCTTCATACAAACAGATTGTCAACACATCTCTCCCCGAGTTCATTCCTCATATCATTGATATCCTCAAGGCAGAGGTGCCTCAGCAGAAAGAGGCAAGAAGGCTTGCAGAAGAGAGTGGCCAACGGTACATCTCTGTGATTCCAGCCATCAGGAACAGGGCGGTATATGGTGATTTCATCTTGGGCCAGGTCAAAGCTGCTTCATTCTTGGCTTATATCTTCATCCGTGGATATTCTCAGACATTGCTGAAAGACTACACCGATATAATAGCAGACTTGATTATGAGACTTCTTCAGGATTGTCCTAGTGAGCTGTCTCCTGCCAGAAAGGAGTTGTTACATGCAACAAGACACATCTTGACCACTCCATACAGAAACATGTTCATTCCAAAACTTGATTTGCTGTTTGATGAAAGTGTCCTCATTGGCGATGGATTGACAGCTCATGAAACTCTCCGTCCACTTGCATACAGTATTGTCGCTGATTTCGTGCACAATGTCAGAAATGAGTTGTCTACTGATAAGATCCTGCAAACTATTACGATGTACTGTAATCATCTTCAAGACAGTTCATTAGCGTTGACCGTTCAGATCATGAGTGCAAAATTATTATTGAATTTGGTTGAAAGAATCATGCGTCTGAACTCTAAGGCAGAGGGACGTGAATTATTCATGCTGATCATTGATGCCTTTACCAAGAGATTCCAAGCTTTGAACAGACAATTTCCAAACATCATGAATCACCATGGGGAGATTGAGGCTAAAAGACTTGAGAAGGAGCATGTTCAACAAGATACCCTCAAGAAAGAGAACCTACAATCCTTTGATGCTGACGATGAAATCAACATTTTCCTTGAGAACGTGAGGAAGGCTGCATATAAGGACAAACCTGAGAAGAAAGATGTAGATGGTGATGTGGATATGGATGTCACTGACGAACCCTCCAAGTATATTGGAGAAAAAAAGAAGACAGAGGACAAAATTTTCGATATTTTTGATCTTCAAGGAGAGGTTCCAATCTCCATCGTTCCTGCTTCAACGCAGGATCCCTTGAAGGATGCACGTTACTTGTTCCGTACACTTCTACAGTTCTTGAAGACCATCAGTTATGGTTTGAAGAATTTTAATCCACCACCACCTGCTTCTCAAGATGAGGTTCAAGCTCAGAAATGGAATGACTTTGCTAGAGTCTTCTCCAATGAAGAGGTGAATATTCTCAGACAGTTGTTCCGTGAATGTATTTCTGGTATGAGATTTTTTTCCACTGCTCAGAACAAGCATACCAAACCAAACAAACAAGTTTTGGAATTGACTGGTCCATCGTTACCGGTAAGCTCATCAAAGGAAGAGAAAGATTTGATGGAGAATTTTGCAATTATTTTCATCCATATTGATGCAGCAACTTTCAATGAGATCGTTCAATGTGAGGTTGGTTTCTTATACGACGCCATGCTGAGAGACTCAGCTTTGCTTCATATTCCTCAATTCTTTTTGGCGAATGAGAATACATCACCAAACTTCTCTGGATTGCTAATTTCGTTTTTGAAGAGTAAGTTGGAGGAGTTGGGTTCATCAGACATCGTCAAGACCAACATTTTGATTCGTCTGTTCAAGCTGTGTTTTATGTCCGTCAATCTCTTTCCAGCATTGAATGAAAAGGTTATTTTGCCACATCTCAATGATTTGATCTTGACGTCACTGAAACTTACCACAACATCTAAGGAACCAATTGCATTCTTTCACTTGATTAGAACTTTGTTTAGATCTATTGGTGGTGGTCGCTTTGAGAATCTGTATAAAGAAATCATGCCTCTTCTGCAAGTTCTCTTAGAGTCGCTTAACCGAATGATTCTAAACTCTCGTCGTCCACAGGAAAGTGACATTTATGTGGAGTTGTGTCTCACTGTTCCCGTCAGATTAAGTGTTCTTGTGCCGCACTTGAACTATCTAATGAGACCATTGGTTCTTGCATTGAACAGTACACAAGAGCTTGTTAGTCAAGGTTTGAGAACGTTAGAACTATGTGTTGATAACTTGACAGCGGAGTACTTTGACCCGATTATTGAACCTGTCATCAACGAGGTGATGGAGGCCCTCTGGAGACACCTAAAGCCTTTGCCTTACCACCATCAACATTCACATACTGCTTTTAGAATCTTGGGTAAGTTGGGTGGTAGAAATAGGCGTTTCATTAAGCCACATCAAGACTTGAACGTCGTTTCTAGCTTAGACCAGAATATCTATGCCAAGTTCAAGATCGAGGGTGTACGAGAAGAAACCTCGTTATCTGTCAGTTCTGGTATCAAGGAGGCTATCGATATCTTGGAGGATGTGTCAGTGGAGAAGAACTACCGTTTGAGTGCCTTTCAATACATCTCCAAAACATTCTTGTTATTCATTCCAACTCATGAAATCCCGGAGAACTATGCTTCAAAGCTATCAACTGCTGCAAGGCTCATGTTGGAAGAGAAGATCGAATATAACAAATTTGAAGTTGTGAATGAGATCATCATTTCAAAGCAAAAGTTGAACCGCGAGCAAGAATTGGCCCTTCGTCTTTACAAGGCTATCTTCTATGCGATTTCTATCCCAGAGATTAAGGATGAAGCTGTTTCGTTGATAAGAGGCATTGCACAGCACTTCACATTAATTGGAGTTGGGAAGGTTCTCACGGAGAAGGTAAAGAACCAACGTCCTTTCCTCGTTAGCGATCACGAAGGTAAAGTTGTTTTGTCAGAACGTATCATGTTTGATGCTATCATTTATGCATTGAGCTCATACTTCATGGAAGTAAGAGAAGCTGGTCTTGAAGCCATCAGGGTGATCTTTGATACATCTGTCCTTGTCTTTATTACTAAGGAGAAGGCACTGGAGTTCCCTGTGTTGCGCTCTTTCTTCAATGCTTTTGTGCACTCAAGTTATGATGAAGCTTTCTACAATAAACTTGCCAGTACAATTGGGTTGAAGAGCATGGTGGAAGATCTTGATATCCCAATTTCTTGGTACAAGAACCGTCAATTTGAATTGGTCCATTCAATGTTTTACGTCTTAAGAGATACAAACTCAGAGGCCCCGAGCGAAGTTTGTGAAACTGCAAAAAATTTGATCTTGAAGGTTCTTGTTGAAGCCAATAAAGGTACCACTGAAAATGAAGTATTAGAGAAGCCATTTCAAACCGTTGTCGGCGCTTTGGTTTATGACCTGAGTAATGCCAATCCAATCGTCAGAGAGACTTCTCAGCAAGCGTTGAAAGCACTTTCTGCCACCACTGGAGTACCTGTGGCCACTATGATTGAGAAATGTAAGAGTATTTTGTTGACCCCAATTTTTGGTAAACCTCTAAGAGCCCTACCATTTCCAATGCAGATTGGTAACATTGATGCTATCACTTTCTGTCTTGGCTTGGAGAACTCTTTCTTGACATTCAATGATGAATTGAATCGATTGTTGATGGAAGCATTGACTTTAGTTGATGCCGAGGATGAATCTCTTACTAGTGCCCATAAGGTTTCAGAACACAGAACATCAGAACAGCTTGTCAAACTGAGAGTCGTCTGCATCAAGCTTTTATCGTTGGCTTTAACCAAACCAGAATTCACGCTGAATCAACAGGGTCATACAAGAATCAGAATTCTTGCTGTTTTCTTCAAAACCTTGTGTGCAAAGTCTACTGAAATTATCAACGCCTCTCATCAAGGCCTCCAGCAGGTCCTATCACAAAACGCAAAGCTTCCGAAAGAATTACTACAGAATGGGCTGCGGCCTATGTTGATGAACCTTTCGGATCACAAGAAGTTAACTGTTTCTGGTCTTGAAGCATTGGCCCGATTACTCGAGCTATTGATCACCTACTTCAAAGTTGAAATTGGTAGAAAGCTTCTTGATCATTTGATGGCATGGGCACAACCATCCGTGTTGAACTCTATTTCTTCACAGGAGCTGGAACACAACCCAACAGTAAAGATCATTGTTGCAATCTTGAATATCTTCCATCTTCTACCACCTAAGGCATACACTTTTATGGAAGAGATCATCAGAACGCTGAACTTCCTGGAAGAGAACCTGAGACGCAGCCAGGGATCGCCCTTCAGAGCACCGATTGCCAAATTCTTGAACCGCTTCCCACCAGAGACCTATCAGTATTTCCTCCAGCAGTTCAATATAAGAGAAATGGGTACCAAGTTGGCTTACTTTGTGTCTTTGGAGGAATGTGGTGACTTGAGAAAGCATATCAAAGAGAACTTGAGCACCTTCTACAACAGTGTTTCCCAGGAGACACTGCCAGAGAGTAAGTGCATTAAGTTTGCTAACTTCGTTGATTTGATCAAGAGTTTGGCAGATGATGACCAACAGTGGTTAATGGAACACAGATCCGTCTTATTGGATATATTCTCTCTTTCACAAGAGATCATATCTATTGAACAGACCGCATCTCTCACATCCCCAATTCACTTCTGTGTTAAACAGAGCATCGAAAGATTGCAAGTTCTCTTTGTCACTTACTTCGAAAATAACTTGATGGAGTGTGATATCGTGTTGGGCTTTATTGACCTTTTATGTGCCATTAATGTCCCTATCTCACCATGTTTAGAGGATTTCCTTTTCGATCGTATTGTCAAGTCTGATGATTCCAATTTACGTCAGGAGTACTTGAATAAGTCCATTCTCTTTGCTACGGATAATAAATCACTCAAATCTAGGGTGTTTGTGTTAAAGCACGTCTTTAACTCAATTGTGTTGTTTGAAGGATTAAAGGGGAACAACTTGGACGCATTAGCTTCCAAGAGACCTGCTTCAAAGATTCCAACCTGGTTAGATTTAATCCATGCTAAGGTTTGGAGAGCATCAAATGAAATGGTCACGGATCATGTTGCTGGTTCTATTGATAACTTGAGGTTTGAACTTCTTCAACTTTCTGCCTTGTTGATCAAATATGCCCCACAACTTGTCACTGATTTGAGAAAGGATGTTATAAAGTTCAGCTGGAATTTGATGAAACTCGAGGATTCCCTCACCAAGCAGGCTGCATATGTTGTGACATCATACTTTATTTCTGTCTACGACACCCCAGTGAAGCTTGTCACTCAGGTTTTTGTTGCTCTTTTGAGAACCCACTCCATGGATACTAGATATCTGGTGAGACAAGCTCTTGACTTATTGGCACCAGTGATGCCACAACGAATGGCGCCAAGTGGGTCATCTACGGGATGGATCAAATGGGTGAGAAGAGTTCTTTCTGAGAACAATGTCCAACAAAATTTGACTGTGTATCAATTCCTAATTCACCATGCTGATATCTTCTACATTGCCAGAGATCATTTCATTCCCAACATCATCACATATATGGGGAAGTTGACGTCTATGGCTAATCCTGCTATTGAGAATCAGACTTTGGCAATTGAACTCGCGGAGTTGATCCTTAACTGGGAGATCAAGGCAAGAGAAGAGGCCGATGTTGAGACTGTTGATGAGGCCATGACTTCTTCTCTGGATTCTGCTGTACCGGAGAAGGAAGAGGAGAAACTCCTTGATTCGGAACCCTCAGGTTCTATCGAGATCCTAGGAACAGATATCACAACCCCAAAGAACTATTCTGTTCCATTCGCCCAGAGGGAAGCTTGTGTGACATTTTTGATTAGATTCATTTGTATCAGTTCTCAGAGAGCATCAGAGAGTGACTTGGGCCAAAAAGCTCTTCATATCCTCTACAAGATCCTCAGCCCAGGCTTCTGGTGTGAAGTCACCGTGAAGTTGGCGTTCTTTGAGAAATTCTTGGTTCAAGGGGACTTTTCTAGTGCCAATGTTCTGGGTTACTGTCTGAATGCTTTGGATGTTCTTGGAATTGCATTAGAAGGTAAATCATGTGAATGGATGGTGGAGAATATCAGTTTCTTGCAGAACCTACTTGACAAGTGTTTGAGATCAGATAATCATGATGTTCAGGAAGGTCTCCAGCGTGTCCTAAGAACAATCTTGAAAGCGATTGTCAAGGAGACTGGGTCTGACGAGAAGATGCAATCCGAGGATGTAAAGACGTTCTTGTCACTTTTGAGCACTGTTGTGGGAGAGGATCTACAAAACACCAATTCAGTGGCCGCTGGAGTGACCTTAGCATGGACGCTCGCCAATCATTACCCAAAAGCCCTTGATAATCTTGTTCAAAGCTTGATCAGAACTTTTGCTAAAATCTGTAAAGACCACATCACCATTTCTCAGACTGATTCAACATCGCCACAAGCAGAATTTGAACAGAAGATGACGACGAAGCTTCTAGAAAAGATTTTATGCATATCTTCGATGAGAATCTCAACACTTGCTGACCAACGTCGTATTTTCTTGACATTATTGGCCCAGTTGATTGACCGTTCTCTTGATATTCGCTTGCTCAAGAATATTATCGTTCTGGTTAGAAGCTGGGTCTTCTCGACGACTGATCTTTTCCCTACAACCAAAGAAAAAGCTGCCATTCTTATCAAGATGTTGGTTTTTGAACTCAGAGGTGAGCTATCTCTCTCGAAGGAATTTTATCAGATCATTGTCGACATTTTTGAAGACAAATCTTTGGCATGTACTGAGCTAACAGTCAGAATGGAGCAACCATTCTTGGTTGGAACTCGTCTTGCAGACTCCGAGATACGTGGGCGCTTGATGTCGATTCTCAACGACAGTCTGGAAAAAGATATCAACAAAAGATTGTACTATGTCATAAGAGAACAAAACTGGGAGTATTTGAGTGATTATTGTTGGTTGAATCAAGCCCTTCAGTTGCTCTATGGTGCTTTTGATCGCGACCATCTCCTAACGTTAGATGGAAGCTACCAATTTGCTGCCTTTGACCAAATTAACAGCATTGTTGGCGAAACGATCGATGAACCACAGGATGGTTTGAAGACGCTCTTGAGCAACCACAGTGACTTCTTGAAGAACGCATCTAACATTAGAGCTCACGATATTCTTGTTCCTTTAACTGATCTCTTCTACAAAAGTCCAGAAGTTACGCATAAAACCTGGATCGATGTCTTCCCAGTTGCCTACAATTTTATTCATCGTCGTGAGAAGCAGACGTTCAAGGAGGCTCTTGTTGCTTTGTTGTCCAAAGACTATCATTCTCGCCAGGCTGAAGCTCGGCCTAATGTTATTCAATCCTTGTTCGAAGGTATCGGTAAATCTCCAGATCTCCAGTTACCGCCTCACTTGATCAAATACCTCGGGTATAGTTTCGATGCTTGGTATCCTTCTATAGAGATCTTGGAAGGCATTGACGAGGAACCTCTGGTTGAGAATAATTTGGTCCGTGAAGCGAATCAAGATGCATTGATCGAATTGTATGCTTCTCTTCAAGAGGACGATATGTTCTATGGACAATGGAGAAGAAGAGCCAAATACCTCGAAACAAATGCTGCTTTGTCTTATGAACAAATTGGTTTATGGGATAAAGCTCTGCAGCTGTATGAGGCAGCTCAGATCAAAGCTCGTAGTGGTGCTCTGCCGTATGGTGAATCTGAGTATTCTCTCTGGGAAGACAATTGGATTTTGTGTGCGGAAAAGCTACAGCACTGGGATATATTGACTGAACTTGCAAAGCACGAAGGATTTACAGACTTGCTACTAGAATGTGGCTGGCGTGTTGCTGATTGGGCTGCTGATAAGGAACCACTTGAGCAGTCTGTTAAGACTGTGATGGACGTTCCAACTCCTCGTCGTCAAGTGTTCGAAACATTCTTGACTCTTCAAGCTTATTCTCAACAAAAGGAGAATCTTCAGGATCTCTCGAAGTTGTGTGACGAAGGTATCCAATTAGCTCTCCGAAAGTGGCACTCATTGCCTAAGAGATTCACAAACGCTCATATTCCGTTATTGCATACACTTCAGCAGTATGTGGAATTTATGGAAGCTTCTCAGGTTTACGGTTCGCTCTTGACGACGAATGCGCAGAACCTGGATAACAAGTCTCAGGAGCTCAAAAGAATTTTACAAGCTTGGAGAGAACGTCTTCCAAATGTTTGGGATGACATCAACATATGGAATGATCTTGTGACTTGGCGCCAACATGCATTTGGTGTTATCAACAAGGTCTATATGCCATTCATTCCTTCACTGCAACAAGCCAATGGTAATAGTAACGCCAACAGCTATGCTTACAGAGGTTACCACGAGATTGCCTGGGTCATCAATAGATTTGCACATGTCGCGCGTAAGCACAATATGCCAGATGTTTGTATCAGTCAGTTAACGAAAATCTATACTCTTCCAAACATCGAGATTCAAGAGGCTTTCCTTAAGCTCAGAGAGCAAGCCAAGTGCCACTACCAAAATGCTAATGAGTTAAATACTGGTCTTGACGTGATCAGCAATACTAATCTTGTTTACTTTGCCACTCAACAGAAGGCTGAGTTCTTCACTTTGAAGGGTATGTTCTTGGCCAAGCTCAAAGCACAGGATGAGGCAAACCAAGCTTTTGCGACTGCTGTTCAGATTGATCTTAACCTCGCCAAGGCATGGGCCGAATGGGGCCATTTCAATGATCGCCGTCTCAAAGAATCTCCTAACGAGATGGTTTATGCCAACAATGCCATCAGTTGCTACTTACAGGCTGCTGGTCTTTACAAGAATGCGAAGTCAAGAAAGCTGTTATGTCGTGTTTTGTGGTTGATTAGTCTTGATGATACTTCTGGTGCTCTATCTCAAGCCTTTGAGTCTTATAGAGGCGAGGTTCCTGTTTGGTACTGGATAACATTTATACCTCAATTGTTGACGTCTTTGTCTCACAAGGAAGCCAAATTGGTTCGTCAGGTCTTGATAAGAATCGCTAAGACCTATCCACAAGCTTTACATTTCCAGCTCCGTACATCGAAGGAAGACTTTGCTGTCATCCAAAGGCAAGCAATTGCGACAGCAAACCGCCAGAACTCACAGAATGGCAGCGTCAATTCCCAAGGCCCAGGAGCTGGTCAACAACCAGCCCAAGGATCCCAAACTGGTGCCAATCCAAATGGTGCTGACCGTCCTGCTTCAGGTACTACTGGGAATGACATCCGCCAGCCATGGGAGTACGTAGAGGAAATTATGGGTATTCTGAAGACAGCCTACCCTCTTTTGGCTCTCTCTCTTGAATCTTTGGTTGATCAAATCAATCACAGATTCAAGTGTACTGCTGATGAAGATGCTTATAGATTGGTCATTGCTTTGCTAAACGATGGTATTCAGTACTCCAGTCGTCTTCCGAACCCAAGAGAGGATGCCAAGCTTCCGCCAACAACGGAGGCTAACATCACGAGATTCGCTGATACAGTTTTGCCTAAGCACATCAGAGCTGAATTTGACAATGATTTTGTTGAGACTAAACCGAACTTGGAGACCTATATCACTAAGTTAAGAAAATGGAGAGACCGCTTAGAAGACAAGCTGGACCGCAGATTCGCCAAGGTTAATCTCGAAAGTGTTTGTCCTCATCTCAGTGAGTTCCACCATCAGAAATTTGAAGATATTGAGGTTCCTGGTCAATACTTGCTGAATAAGGATAACAACCAACACTTTGTGAAGATCGAACGTTTCTTGCCAACTTTGGACCTGGTTAGGGGTACTCATGCTTGTTACAAGCGCATCAAGATTCGTGGCCATGATGGTAGCCTGCACCAATTTGCTGTACAATTCCCAGCAGCTCGTCATTGCAGACGTGAGGAGAGAATCTTCCAGTTATATCGTATATTCAATGATGCTTTGTCCAAGAAGGTCCAAACACGCCGCCGTAACATCCAGTTGACGTTACCAATTGCTATTCCGTTATCGCCACATATCAGAATCATGAATGACACTGAGTCTTCTGTGACTATGCAGGAGATCTACGAAGACTACTGTAAGAAAATGAATGTCAATCGGGACCAGCCTATGATCTTTTATAACGAGAAGTTGAGAGATGCATTTGATCCACATTTGCCAAAGCCAGATATCATGAGTATCAGAGTTGAAATCTTGAGTTCTATCCAGTCTTTGATTGTTCCGAACTCCGTAATGAAGAACTACTTTTCCACTTTGTTCACTCAATTTGAGGACTTTTGGCTTTTCCGCAAACAGTTCACCTCTCAATATGCATCATTCCTGTTCATGACCTACATGATGAGCATTAACAACCGTCTTCCTCACAAGATCAGCATAGATCAGAGATCTGGTGCTGTGTCCACTTTTGAAATGCTTCCATCCAAATTGGCAAGTTCCAAGACCAACACGAACTTCTTTGCCAACACTGCCTTGGATCTTAATGCTCAACGTGCTGCTCCAATCTTTTACAATCCTGAGACTGTTCCCTTCAGATTAACTCCAAATATCCAGAAATTGATTGGTGAAGCTGGGTTGGAAGGAATCTTGTCTGTTCATATGTTGGTTATTGCTAGGGCCCTTACTGAACCTGAACCTGAATTGGAGACCTATTTGCCATTGTTTGTACGTGATGAGACCATCTCCTGGTTCACTCAACAACATCGTCCAGCTCCCGAAGAGCCCCAACTGCGTGAGATTGTCCGTGTGAATGTCGACTTAGTGATCAAGAAAGTGCAACAGCTGTGCAGTGTTAACAATTCGAACTCTGTCACTACACAACATATCTTGGACCAGATCCAACAGGCTGTTAATCCAAAGCATTTGGCTGCTTGCGACCCTCTGTGGATGGCTTACTTGTGATTCTGCCTTTTATTTCTCTGTACATTAGTGTTCTAATAATTATTGCTTTATGTTTAGTGGCCTTTGTACTTACATGGTTGGGGAACGCTGATAGGTGATAAGCTCTCGGTAAAAAGAATAATTGTGTTGGTTCCCACAACGACAACCATAAGATAAGAATAAGACATGACCAAGGACTGCCAGGTACAACTGCTGAGGCTCTCGCGAGACCTCTTTCTACCGACATCTCCAAACTCCAATGCCCTTATTGAGTTCTTCACGCATATTATCAACACAGGCTATGACTACAATAAGAAGTACGGGGTTATTGACTCACCAAGGATCAAAGACACATCAATGTTTCTAGAGGATCTTGGGCTCTATAAGGCCGAGTCGTTCTTGTTGCTGCTAGTGAAGAGTGGTGAGATCCAAGAAGATGTTCTGATTCGGTTATTGAAAGATGTTGAAATACCGATTGAGGATATGGATCAAAATTTTCAACCTAACAATCTTAGATTGGAAGATGTGCTGGGAACGATCGGTGGGAAACAGGACACGATATCTGAAGGTCAGGGATGGGAACTTACAGGTGTTGTTTCGTTCCAGAAGGGCGTTGGATCGTACTTGATTGGCGCCATTGCCGACTTGGCCAGAGAACAGGGGAAAGATCATCTATTCTGTTCTGTGATCTATGAGCATGGATTGAGCGAGTACTACAAGAAGTTTGGGTTTGTGGAGTATGGCGAGAAACTGCTACAGAAAATTGATGATACTGGGAAAGTTGTAGGTGGGGATCTAGAGGATGAGGTATATGCCCTTAAAAACTTCCATGTTGTATTTTTGAGGAAGGGTTGTGATATCATTGAAATTTGATAAAGCGTGGCCTGGGTGGTCATATAGACAAGATTTTCTTCTATAAGACTTAGACATACATTATACATGAGATTACCATAACCTGTTTCTGATTTCTGATTTATCATCTCGACTCAGTATAACTCAGTAGAAGCTAGAACAGTAGAACAGTAGAACAGTAGAACAGTAGAATAATAGAACCACAAAACATCATAATCACTCAAAAAGCATTAATCCACTTAGAAGTTAGTTACCTCTGTGTCCCGTGACGATCCTTCATGAAGTGCTTACGCAAACCACCTTGGTGTTCAGGTTTCTCTTTTGGAAATTCGCGGAAAACGGCCGAGCGCCGGGGCAGCCAGATTCTGTGGGAGCTTGACCTTTCTCTCTGGAAAGGGCCCAGGAGAAAGGAGAACCTGTAAGGATAATTGAGTGAGTACAAAGCCCGAAAGGTATTCAAAATGAGTCTCTCGGAACAGCTCTCGAAGGATGCGCAGGATGATTTGCTCAGAAACCAGACCACGAAGCCAGTGGTGCTGAACAAGATTGAGATAACTGGCGGTGACTTCTCCAATGATTTCTACAATAAGCTCGTTTCTCCAGCCCTGAACTCCCAGTCTGCCCTAAGTTTGAGTGAACTGGAAACAGGGTTGATCTCAATCCGTGAGAAATTACAATACATAGGTCTATTTAAGGATATTGGTATCAAATTGGACTTGGATGGGGTGTCACAGGTGCCAGCACTTTTGAAAGGTGACTCGCAGATCAGTGAGAACCCATTACCAGTGAAGGCTATTATTTCATTAACTGAGATGCCTCTTTTCAAGTATGTTTCATACTCCAAGAGTACGGATTATGACGTTGCAGCTGGGTTCCGTTACCTCAATCCAAATTTCTCCCAGAACGGTGATTCTTTAATTGTTGACGTTAACATTAACTATGATCCTTTCTCTAAGAGCATTAACAGAAAGGTTTGGGATTTGTCCTACATGTCTCCAACTTGGAGCCGTTCGAACTCTGGCAAGCTTGTGATTAATCCAACCATCTCCACAATCGATGCTCAAAAATGGGCCTCACATCAGCAATTCAGCGCTGGTGCCCTTATGGGGTTACAGAATTTGTGCTGGAAGACATGTGGTGCCACTGTGTGGACTGTGGGCCTCAGTGGTTCCTTGAGACAAGTGACGGATATCTCCAATAACGCCAGTGATCTGATTCGCACCTACGCTGGTGGTGATTTGAAATTGGGATTACAGACCCATTTCAGCCACGATTCTAGGAAATACATTGGTAGATTCACTTCTGGTGGCTCTTGTATCTCTCTCGACAATGAGTTCTCTGGACATAACTCTGTTGATTACTCCGGATCTCAGCAAGGTTTACAATTACAGCCATTTTTGAAGTCTCTTATGAAATTGGAAGGCGCCTCTTCATTCTTGTTTGATAACTTCACATTGGGTTATAACGTGCAAGCTGGATTCATCAAGTCCCTTGCGGAGGATGATGAGCTCCATATCTCTGATAAGTTCTTTCTTGGTGGGTTGAGCTCATTACAGGGTTTCCAGTCGAATAGCGTTGGTGTCAAGAGTGGTAACGACTACGTTGGTGGATTATCTCACTTCAAGGCAGATTTCAGACTGTTTACAAGACTGCCAAACTCCAAGAAGGAGTCTCCATTGAGAATGTATAACTACTTCAACATCGGTGATGTTTATAACTTTAACACTTTGGAACAAACAAAAAATGTTTTCTCCTCAGGTGATTTGATCAAGAAGAGTGCCGTGGCCACTGGTCTTGGACTTTCATACAAGGCTGATAATGCTACCTTGGACCTGTCGTATAACATTCCTCTGTCAAACAGATCACAGGATACTGCGAAGCCAGGACTCTCATTCGCCGTTGTTCTCAGCTTCAAGTGATGTATATATAGAAAACTCCCCTTATAAAATGGTGATAAAGTGTGTTGATGGTTGTAGTGGTAATTATCGTGTTACGTAGCCCCTGTGTGATGTAGGGCACGGTGGTACACTTGAGCGTTTGGACATCTAGAGCATAGCGGTGGAACTTTCAGGGAGACACCATACAAAATGAGCGATCCTGATGTGACCATGGATATTGATACAGCTAGTGAGTGTCAATGAAAGCCCTTATGGAAGTCGATGTACTAATAGGCGAAATAGACAACACTGAGATCCCAACGACGAGGCAGGGCATCCCAGTGAAGAAGTCCATAGAAGGATACGTGCTCATAGGAACCAATATTCATGAAGAAGCCACAGAGGAGGATCTCGATGATTTCTTCTCAGAGTTTGGGAAGGTGAAGTCGATGCACCTCAACTTAGACAGACAGACAGGATATGTGAAAGGATACATCCTCGTGGAGTACGGAGACTTGGAGGAAGCACAGAGAGCCATTGAAGAAGGCAATGGACAAGGGGTTCTCGGTAGAGAAATCCAGCTGGAATTTGCCTTTGTGGAGGGTGATCTTGGGGAGATTAATGACCTACAACAGGATGAGAAGAGGGAAAGAGAAATAGAGAGAGACGACGAGGGAGACAGATACGGATCTTTGGGCTGACTGTGTGAATGGTGCAGTACGAACGGAAATATGAGTGATAGATTAACTATGTATCTTGTGAGGCTTAATCGTAAACGATGAACTTCACTGATCTGTTCTTGTAGACCACTCCTCCCCCATACAAAACAGCGATCTTCAACAGTTGAAAAGCACAAACAAACAGAACAACAAAACTGAAGAAGATCTTACCATCAGACAAAGCAATGTGGTACATCCGGTACTCCTTAGAGGACTCGAAGTGTGAGTTTGTTCTATATGAATAGCAGTCCATGGATAACTAACAATCGACCTAGCGAAGGAGACTGTCACCCGGTGCTCTCTGTTGAGCCATCAGTGCTACACGCTGGGCCGTCGGCCCAACCAGAACTTCGTACTAAACTCTACATTGGTCTCCAAGGAGCATCTCACACTCACAGTACGGGAGGAATCCATACAACTCTCCATAGTGGGCGGTATAACCACTGTGGGCGATGAACTCATTGACCGTCGTGCCTTGAAAGATGATACAAAGAGTATACCAGATATCAGAGTGGTGGATAGGACTACAAAATTGATCGTTGGAAGAAGCGGTATAAGAGTATGGCTCGTGAAGAAAGATGTGCACTTGAAGATACCCAAAGACCTGTGCGTTGATGACCAGCAGCTAAATAGAATCGGGATCAAATATTCTTATGATCTACACAGTGATACTACACACCTTGTGACGAATATGGGTAAGATAAGATCCTCCTCTGTGCTTGAAGCGATGATAAGGCATATTCCAATTGTCAATGAAACTTTTTTCTTAAGATTGCTTGAGAGTATACCCTTTTTGCTTGATGATTTTGAGAAAAACTTCCCAAAGTTTGAAGACTACCTCTTAGATCCTCAATTCCTGCCAAAAGATCAAAGGAGTGAGATTTTCAATGGTATTCTATTTATCTTTGCGGATGTGGACCAGTTTGAGTATCTCGAGCCAGTGTTGAAAGGTGCTAAAGGTGAATCGAAACTGACAAAACCTAACGATCCCTTAGGTGATAGCATCCAGTCTATCAAATCATTATCCTACGCACATGAAAAGATGATAATCGTCAAACCATTTACATCGAATGCGAATTTCTTGAAATCTATAGCTCCTGCACCATATACCGAGCAAAGTGATCTTCTATGCAAGATGAATGAGTTATCTTCACAATTGGGTTGTTCCATGGTCAGCACTGACGATATCTTTGAAGCGGTCAAGTCCTTGGATAAATCAATCCTGCAAAGACATCCTGTAAAGCGAATGTTGGACTCATCATCTGTGCAGGAACAGCCAAAACCGAAGAGAAGACGTGGACAACGAGTCAAGGCCTTAGACTCTTTGGAGTTCTTTGCTGGTGGTGGAAAAGTGGAAAGTCAAGATGTCAAAGTATCCCCCGTTGGACCAGAGTCTATCACTGCAGGGGACGAAAAGATAAAGAAGAGATCGAGGTCAAGGATCATAAAATTAGACAAAATGATGCTTGGTAGGAATTTCACACCATCTCCACAGAATGTGGACTCTGTTGTTGAAACGGATGTGACAGAACAATCACCCGAAGAAATTCCAGAAGATGAACCATCAACACAACAACTTGAGGATACCGAAGGAAAGCCAAATACTGAAGAGACCAATTCTGCCGATCAAATCATACCATATTTACAAGAAGAACTTTTAGAGGGACAGCCAGAATCTGCCAAAAGACCACTGGAGAACCAATCCTTCTCTTCCGCAGTAATCAAAGCCAAGAGGCGCGCTAATGAACGGTTTAACAACGACAGCAAAATCGATCCTAATTCAGCTGATCATTTACGAGACTTGTCAGTCATAGAAGTGACTGAGATGCCAATGCGTGACTTATCGATACGGTCATCTACACCGTTGGAAAATGTTGATAAGTGGAAGGGAAGAAAGAATTTTAAGGTCTTTGTCAAGAACACACAGAGGAAGACACCAAGTGTCAATACGAACTTTTCATGTTTGAAAGAATACGTACAATTTCATGTTTTTGACCCGTCAAAAAATTTCAAGACAACCAAGATGGATGAATCAATGTTAGATGGTATGGAAAGAAGTAAAAATGCTCTTCATGGAACTGAACAGGAGGAATGCCTTACACCTGAACTACATCGTAAGGTCAACAAGCTATTTGTTGAATCGGATGAAGAACAAGATGAAGGGTTCCAGTTCAGTATGATTCCTAAAGGAGATGATGGCTTGAGGATGTCAGTTAGAATTGCAGAAGAAGATAGAGTTCCTGAATTCCGAAAGAATTATGACCAACCGATCAAAGCAACCAAGATGCATACAACTAAGGATGTTGAAACGGTGATGCCCAGCAGACCTATCAGAATATCCGCAGCAGGACCAGAGATATCCACGAGAAGAAGCACATCTGTTCCATTTGATAATGATAGTGATGACGATGATGATGGGCCAAGGTTTAGATTCAGATCATAATTTTCATTTTTATATAAATCCAAACCCACACCTTCCCATTCTTCTGAAGTAATTCAAATGCTGTCTGTTATCTCGGGTGAATCTCATGCCACTGGCACACTGATAGTCTTCATCACCATCACAATAGATGACATTTGTCAACGAGGGCTCATGATTGTCAATCCTGGTGTCATTTATGAAGATCTCGTTGCCTGAATGTGCGTATCGATCACCTAAAATGATGTTATAGCTGTCAGTGATGGGCAATTTCACCACTGGGTCATGCTTGTGCGTTATGCGTAATAAATCGCCGTTATAGAAGGGATCATATTGATCCAAACCCATCATGAAGTCAACATATCCTGCAAATTGGCTGTTCCCAGCCATGGGTTGGCCCATTGTTATCACTTGTAGATGAATATCTGGATATGTCTGCCTTAGTTTCAACCCAAGGAATACACTTATGGACCCACCTAATGAGTGGCCCATCACTTTGAACTCATAGTCCTCAAAGACATCCTTATAGTAAGCGACAAAGCTCCTTAACTTATCCCATGTCAGTAAGAAACTCGAATAGAACCCCTTGTGAACTCTGCAACTCTCACATACAACAGATTCTTCTCTGTATGGGGACATCTCAGAGTTCAAGTCGATGAGAGCATCCTTAAACGATCTCGTACCTCTGAGAACGATGAGTAAGGTCTTCTCCGCGTGCCAGAGAGCCATATACCCGGACGTGGCGAACTGAGAAGCCCTTGTGCTATCACCTAGATCCCTTTCTGGACACCACTGGTATACAACTTCGGTGTTGTTGAATGCATCACAGCCGTTATCACAGCTAAATGGGGGGGTAATCCTCGATATCGGCGAGATGCAGTATCTGCTGTGGTTAATAGCGGGATGGAAGAACTTTCAAGTGATACATACGATATGTCGATAAGATGAGCGAATATTGTGAGGTTATCATATAGTTCTTGGTCGATTGGGGAATGAGGTATCTGTGCACTTGTTGACAAGAGTACCGCTGAAAGGAAAAGCGAAAAGTTGAGCATTCTGTGAGGCTGTTGAACATCTGCAACTTCTAAGCTGTATATTGGAACGCTTGCCAGTGGCTACTCGGAGAATCCAGATATCCTGGAATGGTGAATCGCTAATATCAGATATGAACTCCTTCTGTGTTTTCAGCTGGAAGCGTTCGTTATTCCTTGGTTGCGGGATTGTGTCAAACTCTCGGGAGTCACAAGCAACATTCAAATCGCCAATGGGAGGCTAATTGGATGAGCACGAAGGCAGAACAGGAGGCTCGATAGGTTCGGGGTCCTGTGACTGATATAGTACATACGAATTCGGAATTCAAATAGCCTTTCATTCTCAGATTGCTGCTGCCTTGGATTGGGTCTCCTGCTCTCTGTTTGTCCAAGTCCCCATTATCAGTGCCTCCATAGTTAAGCCAGCTGGTTCGCGACACTCGCTCCGCTATCTAGAAGATCAGGACATACCAGAGCGGCTATTCCTGTTCAAATCACCTTCCAGCTGGAATTGACAATGGTAGGCGAGAAAATTGAATGGTTTATGGAAATTTATATGAGTAGTTCTTCGTTCCCGTCACAATGACCTAACTCTCATTATCTAATCATAGCCACAACGCTAGCCGCTCTGTGTGGTCGTATCTGTGGCATTTCCTATAAAGGATTCTTATAGAAGACACGATATCCTCCTCTTTCACCTTCTCTTTCGCCTTCTCTTTAACCACCGCGGCACCACCCCACAAATTCATCAATGCTTTCACAAGATGAGCTGGACTGGCACAGTGTAGTTGCCAGTGTCGTTGGCTGTGAGATGAGTGAACTGAAGGACTCAGCCATGACCCCTCTGCACGAAGATCTCCCTGACTGCGGAGCCGCTCCAAGATCCATGAAGCTTGAGTTTAACTCATCTTTCAACCTCGTCACTTCTAACTGGTGTATTGCTGATAAGATCTCCATTTCTTCTTCCGATCAACAGGATTCCAGGGCCAACGCTCAAGATTACACATACAACGCCAGACACACGACCAAGGCGCATCTTACTCACAATGCCGGCAGGTCACCGAATTCTGAGACTTCAGATCTTATCCTATCACCACAAAGTGTGTATGTCCCACATGACTCACGGTTCTTTGTGATTAAGTCGTTTACAGAAGCTGATGTCAAAACCAGCTTTATGCACAAGGTGTGGTCTTCTACCGATCTGGGGAACAAGCGTCTCAACAAGGCCTATACTTCACGTCACTCTAATGAGAGGATTTTTCTCTTCTTCTCTGTTAACGGATCCGGTAAATTCTGTGGAATAGCAGAGATGATCTCGCCTCTATTGGAGACTAAGGAATCGCCGATCTGGATGGAGAAATCAAGATGGAGAGGTGAATTCAAAGTCCAGTGGTTATATGTTAAGGACATTTATAATAATCATTTCAGACAGTTGAAGGTACCACAGAACGAATGGAAATCAGTCACCAGCTCCAGAGACACTCAAGAGTTGCCAACTGATGTTGGAAAACAGATGCTTGAGATCTTCAAGAGGACACAATCTCAGACAAGTTTTCTACAGAATTAGTCTACGGAAAGCTTTTGCTAAACCTCCCTGCTACGAATGATTTTATCTATAGGAAAACCATAAATATAAGCGAGAATTAAATAACCGAAGAAATGATGAAAGTGAAAGAACTTTCAATGTGATCTATGATATCCACCGGGAAGAAGAAGAGGAATCTTTTTTGTTGTAGGACAAGCGATGGATTGATCAAACATATTAGCAGCGGCCAACGGGGTCAAATAAATAATGTAACGAACGAAAGATGTAGTAAGCACTGCAAAGCAAATCATAATAGCAAGAACGAATTGAAAATGGGTCAAATGACAACGAATGCCTGGCAGCTTTTGAAAGCTGAACTTAAATGAACAAGAAAGCAAGGAGCAAAGCAGCTGCGGAGGAACCGGTAGCCTTGACAGCAGCACCCTCGAAGGTGGATTGGATGGTGGCTGCTGGAGAAAGAGAAGTAGTCAAAGAAACGGAGGTTGGGAGACGGGTGGTAGAAACGAGATTGGAGGTCTGTTCTGTAGTGGCCTTCGTAGTAGAAACGAGGTTGGAGGTTTCTGGAACGACCTTAGTGGTAACAGTCTCGGTGGTCTTGCTAACAGTGGTAAAAGTAGAAGAACCAGAAGAAACAATCTTGGTGTAAGACTTGGTCTCGGTCTTGGTGGTTTCAGAGGCCGTAGAAGTACCGGTCAATGGGCAATAAGTGGTGTAAGTGGTAACGACACCAGCAGAGGTAGAGGTGATGGTGGTGACACCAGTGGTAACTGGGACCTCAGAGCACTTGTTTGCGGAACAAGAGGTGATGGTGATGACAGTAGTATCGGTTGGCTTAATAACGGTAGTCTCAGAGGTCAACGGACAGTAAGTGGTGTAAGAGGTAACCACGCCGTTCTTGGTCTCAGTGACAACAGTGACACCAGTGGTGATTGGGCCAACGGAACACCTGTTTCCATCACAAGAAGTGACAGTAAGAGTAGTGAACAATTGGTTGTCCTTGGTGGTTGTAGAGGTAATCTTGGTGCCGGAAACTGAAGCGGAACCAGAACCAGTGGCAGAACCAGTGGCAGAGACAGAACCAGAACCAGAGGCAGAGGCAGAACCAGAGGCAGAAGCAGAGACAGAACCAGAACCAGTGGCAGAACCAGTGGCAGAGGCAGAGGCAGAGGCAGAGGCAGAATCAGAGGCAGAACCAGAGACAGAACCAGTGGCAGAACCAGAGACAGAGGCAGAACCAGAACCAGAAGCAGAACCAGTGGCAGAACCAGAGACAGAGGCAGAACCAGAGGCAGAGGCAGAACCAGAACCAGAGGCAGAGACAGAACCAGAGACAGAACCAGAGACAGAACCAGAACCAGAGGCAGAGGCAGAGGCAGAGGCAGAGGCAGAATCAGAGGCAGAACCAGAGACAGAACCAGTGGCAGAACCAGTGGCAGAGACAGAACCAGAGGCAGAGGCAGAACCAGAGGCAGAGGCAGAGGCAGAATCAGAGGCAGAACCAGAGGCAGAGACAGAACCAGAA
>PPNS03000030.1:0-117543 GCA_003708225.3 Williopsis suaveolens | reverse complement strand
CAAATATCATCAACAATATATCCAACCCATTTTTTAAAGAAAGTACTAAAAAACAACAGAAATCGATAGGAAATTGTCCACAGAGCTTATTGATGCCTTTAATTATTCTAGAATGGTTTCAGGTAGCAAGATATATAACATTATGTTTGTCGAATAATTGGGCGGTTCAGAACTCACATTCGAGTGAAGTCGAATGGCGTCGAATAATCGAATGCGACGTATTCGATCCCATCCCTACAGGAAAAGGCCCCTCGAAGCATTGGTCTTCATCAGAGTACTTGAATACCTGGATTAAGTCACTTGAAAGCTTAAGCCCTTTATGACGATCCAATAATCAGTCGAGTTTCCAGATTCGGAAGTCCGGCCGAAATTATGAATCTAAGCTATCTCCACAAGGATCACGGATTTGCACAACATCCTTCGACTCTTAATGAAAGACAAATACTAATATTGAGCGCAGAGTTATCTAAGAATTTTTATTTCAATATCAGTAAAGCTTAGCATATGTATCTTTCAACAAGCCGGCCGCGTGGTCTAGTGGTATGATACTCGCTTTGGGTGTGAGTGGTCCAGGGTTCAATTCCCTGCTCGGCCCTTGTTTTTTTGAAAATGCAGGGATTGCGACCTGAATGAATATAATACATATATATACAATATTCACTAGTAACTTCAATGAATCAGGCAGGATATAGCTGTAGTTGAAAATTAAATTTTAAGATAGATTGTTATAGGTGAGTTTTGCTCTTTTGAATCTCATTAAGATACACATCTTCCCTTGAATCAGTATTTCTATGGCAATCTACCAAGTGCCATTATTTCGTTCATTACCCAGCATAAAAAGCATGTAGTAGTCTTTAATCCAACTTCTTAATATCCTTTGCAGTCCAATCCCTTGTAAAAGTATCAAATGCAATATACAGTGGGATAAAGAAAGTTGGCAAATAGACACCTACCAAGTTATATAACTCCCCCTGCGTTAAACCATAGTCCAAACCTTCAGAATAAATAGCCAAGAGACAACAGAGGGTGGTCATTGATGCCTCAACACCATACAGGAACAAGTATGGATAGATGAATGAGTATCCTGTGCTGTTAGCATACATAAAGGAAATAAACGTGGACGATGAAACATACGTTTGTAAAGGGCATAAGCAGCCAAGAAGAACAATGGTAATTGGAATAACAGCTCAATCCACCCAAAGAGAACTAGCCATGTAGGTGGCGATTGAAGTAAGAAGTCCTTGTTCTGGGAAATATGGAATTCTATGATCCGCTTCTGGATCTCTGGTTGGTATTCATGTGGGATAGCCAGTCCTGAATCGATCAAGATGGTGATTAGGATGTGGATCAAACAGTAAATGAAGTAAAAAGTGTCCGCTTTTGTCTCACTGGTGAACAGTTTGGTCATACTTGAAGAATTTGTGTGTTTTCAAATGATGGATGGAATTATTCTGTGGTATTCTTCTTGTTATACTTCTTTCGATATGTTGAACCCCCCCCCCCTAGAGTTGTTCCCTCACCTGGTAAGTTTTTCTCATATTGAGCTTTTTACTTCCAGGGCAAAACTTCTGAAACCAGGGCCTATTTAGAAGGATATCTCATGCTTAGAAGAGGTCTTCTCAGGTCACTTCCATCGTTAGCACATATCAGACCAACATATATACACCCCCCCCTTCCAAAGTTACAAAGAGCTTACGCCATTCGTTATATCAAGATGTCCAAAAGAAGGAACTCTCAATTGGAACTACCGTCTTTCAACCCTGATTTCCATGTGAATAAAGATGACAAGGACTATAAGCCTATAGTGTGGGTTGACTGTGAAGTAAGTATTATAACCCTAGATGCCTAGACATTTTGCTAACAAGGCTTCCAGATGACAGGTCTTGATGTGTTCAACGATCGTATCATCGAGATATGCTGTATTGTCACTGATGGTGATTTGAACATCGTTGATGAAGGCTATGAGAATGTGATCCACTGTGATAAGGAGATCATGGATGCGATGAACCCATGGTGTGTCAACCAACACGGGAAGGTAAGCCTTTTTCTTCCTATATATATATGAATACTAACGATACCAAGTCTGGATTGACACAGAAGGTGATTGAATCCACCAATACACTCGAAAAAGTGGAAAAAGAGCTAGTAGAATACGTTCAGAAATTCACGAAGAAGGGAATGGCAGTTCTCGCTGGAAATTCTATTCACATGGATCGTGCTTTCATGATGCGTGAGATGCCTAAAGTGCTTGACCACCTGCACTACAGAATCATCGATGTCTCCAGTTTCTACGAACTGGGGAGACGCCATAACAATGAGTTGATATCCAAATGTCCAAAGAAGAAGAATTCGCATACTGCGAGAGATGATATCCTGGAGTCGATTGCCCAGTTGAAATGGTATAGGGACAACTACATGATCGGTAAGCTCGAACCTGCGAAGCAGCAGAAGGTCGAATAATGATGTCTGTTCGCTCATTGGGTCTTATGCACGGTGAGATAATCTTCTATCAGACTAATTGTAGTGAGCCAACTGCTCGCCCAGGAACTCTGTGCCATTCGCAGTTATAAATTCATCTTCTTCATCAGCTGCTTCACTTCTATTTAAACCAGAGAAAGCCCATTGAAGGGCAACTGATGAAAGGCCATGTAGAACCAATTGCTGTGTTATAAATTGTTGAAGCAATAACTTGTGAAATTGCCGACCGCTATTGCTCTATTAACACAGAATAGAAATTCCGAAATGACACGTTATCGCTCTGTGTCAGATCAAGAACATTTACTCTTAAAATCTGAATACACAGATCCATTGGGCCAGTCTCTGAGCTTCCCCCTGGATCAATGAGCCTTGGTTGGTATATTATCTGAATAACATTTTCTCCTTGTGAAGAGCTTCGGTCATAGTCAGCCGCTGTGTAGATATTTCCACCATCCACTTGTCTAAGCACCCGTGAGCTGTTTTCTAAAGTCCATTGTAGTCATAATTTGTTTTTCAATTAACAATAGGTTTGCAGACTGGTCTGCAAACCATCAAACACATCCCAGACTCCAAAGACTTTGCATGTGCTACACAATCAGAAGATACCGGAAAGTCCTGGTCCAACATCAAGGATTCTGACATCATAGAAAGCAGTGAATAGCATGAAGCGCTTTAATCTGCATTAATGCGATGAGAATACCAATTAGCAAGCTGTTTACCCAGCAGTGCCTGCTGATATATATGATGTAGAAGTCTTATCAATGTTCAAAGCAGACAAATGCACCAGGTCAACTGATTTTGAACTACCTGGGGAACAATTCAGCGAAGCTGGGAGATTCAAGATAGAGGTTTAGTTTCTCCTAAGTTCATCAGATTCATCTTTGACTATTGAAGATTGGTAGAAGACTTTCGAGATGGCACTTAATCCTTTCGTTGTCAGATGACCCTGATTCAACGTTGACAGCTTAATCCTCGTGACTCTTGAGATCTATAGACTGTAACCTGGACCCTGGACCAATATAATATGCTGCAACATCAATGCTAAGGAGATAAAATTTTACAGGAGCAGCTCAGAATTTTAGGTATGACGGCGTGAGAGAGGAAAATACCCTTTACTACCTACTCCGATTTGTAGAATTTCCGCGAACCTCCCGTTATGGCGCACTAAAAGAATACGTCTCCCAGACTTCAACATCTAGGACGATTATACAAATAGAGAAGAAGACTAGGGGATCGTTATGGACAACTTGTCGTACAGAGGACGGTACAAGGACAAATCGGACGACGATTCGCCTCTCAGCATGCCGTACAAACCACTCAAGACAACACCGCAAAGGACACTGCCCTTCCACTGGAGACTGATAACCATTTCCCTGGTGCTATGGTGTCTTGTGATAAACTACTACGAGAGGTCCACGGTGAGACGTACGCTACAGAAATGTCAATGGTCAAGTTGGGAGTCCTGGAAACAAGGTCATCCTCATAGAGTTGCTCTCTTTGCCGATCCACAGATCATGGACGCCTACTCTTATCCAAATAGACCTCAGTTGGTCAACTGGTTCGCACAGAAGCTAATCGATAACTATCATAAGCGCAACTGGGCATATGTGAACTCCATATTGGACCCAGATACCACGATCTTCCTCGGTGATTTGTTTGATGGTGGTCGTAATTGGGATGATGCCGATTGGTTTGAAGAGTTTAAAAGATTTACCAACATCTACTATAAGAGAGCTAATAAAAGGACTATCATGTCTCTTCCGGGGAACCATGACATTGGGTTCGGTGAGACAGTGAACATTACCAGTCTAAAGAGATTTCAATCCGTGTTTGGACGAACTTCTTCCATATATGACATTGGGAACCACACCATCGTCCTATTGGATACTATTTCATTATCAGACTTCGACAATCCAGAAGTTATGGCTCACCCGCGTGAAATTCTTGACTCACTAGACGCGTACGATGAGAACGAACCTCCAAGGATCCTCATGTCACATGTCCCGCTTTACAGATTTCCAGATCAGCAGAAGTGCGGGCCCCTAAGAGAATCAAAGAAGGATTTTCCCATCATGAAAGGTCTTCAGTATCAAACAGTGATTGATCATCAACTCTCACAAGAAGTTTTAGAAAAGGTGAGACCAAAGATTGCATTCAGCGGTGACGATCACGATTATTGCCACGTTCAGCATCCATATCATTCTCATGGCCATGATTTAGTTGCTGATGAGATCACAGTGAAGTCATGCTCGATGAATATGGGTATAGAATACCCTGCTATCCAGCTCTTATCGCTGAATACCCAGGATGATGATGAACACACTTATAAAACACAGATCTGTTACTTACCGGCTCCATATATGGCTATAAAGGGATACATCTTGACAGCTATTATCAATATTGTGATATTCTTGATATGCTTCCTCTTTCCAAGATTCTGGAACCAGTTCATGCATAGAATAGACTCGATTAGAACGGACAAATACGCTTTACCAATCGCAGAACAAAGCAAAGTGATGATTCAACTACAAAAGGACTACCCTGGACTTTTCTTCAATGGTCTATGTGTAACCATTGGTGCTCTATCCCTCTTTGGGATCTACTACAGTGCGTTCTAGAGTTAAATACAACCCGAAATGCATATCGAATTTTATATTTGACAGCGACTCAAATCATACCTTTGAGCCTATCAAAATAGTTCGTACTCGTGTTATAATCAGATCTCTTTGAGATGAATTGCCTCAAGATATAAGGTTTGACATTCATCAGTTGTCCTTCTTTGGTCAAGGAGTTCAAAAGTTCTGGCTGCACTGTGAACAGATTGGCAAGTTCCCTTAACATTTGGAATTTCTGAGAGAGTTGAGGTATCCTCCAAGTGTCAATGATGGTCTGATAAGATATTATATCCTTTGTGACAACAATACCACCCGTCGAGCTGATCTGGAAGTTCTTATAATGTTCAAAGAGTTGATTGAACGTAAACATACCAACCTCCATCAACAACGTCTTCAAGTTCTCACCATCAAGGTGTTTAACAACTTGTACGTGGAAATCAGAAAGAAATTGACAAAGAGATTCACAAGCTGGTGTATCGGTATCGATCAGCTCACCAACTTTTGGTTGGAAATCTTTCTTCTTCTGCTTGGAAAGTGAGTTTGTGATTTTCTGGTGACACATCAACAATGTATCACTCAAGATGACATTAATTCTCTGTTCGACACCCATGACATATCCATTCGTGAGACTGATGATCCTTTGCCTAATCTGTGGTGTGTTACTAGCCAGTGGGAGCATGATAGTTCTGATACTCGATGAGACCAAAAATAGAATCTGTGATGCGATCTTAACATTGCACAAATAAATAAAGCTCAAGTAATCCGATCTGTAGTCAAGATGTGAAAGTTCTGTGAATGAAACCTCGAGCCCTAGGTCAACGTAGGATTTACCAATGTTGATCAACAAGATCTCGAGTATCTCCTGGGCATGCTCACTGACTTTATTTGGTGTAAGCTCTATGATTCTCGACAAACTCTCCACGGTACACTTTAAGAGCTTCTCAGATTTGGAGATACTCAACTCCATAGACAGGTTCTGAGCAGACTCCCCATCTTCGCTATTCTCAGATTGTGTAGAATTTCTCTTGAACGAATGAGAACGCATAAAGTTTCGAAGTTGCCCTACTCGGGAGCGTCCCTGCAAATTTTCATAGTCTGATTCTTGGGCCGAATCCTGAGGTGAGTTTTGACCAACACGAGCCTTCAGCTTGAAGGAGATCTTTCCCTCGTTTTCGTGTTCATAGCTCGAAGTCATATTAAAGAAGATAGATTCCAATGTCTTCTTCTCTAATTCGAAATATTTGGAATCTGTCAAGGATTGAGTGAACAAATCTGAAAAACTCTGATCCATCACTGCAAATAGCTCCTCTGCTTTGGATTCATGAGTCGATAAGGCTGCCGTGAAGAACGTCTTCAAGTCCTTAGTGAAGTTCGCCGCAGTGACATAAAGAGAGTAGAGAGTTCGCAAATAAGACAATGTGCTCACCGAATAAGAACTCTTTAACAGGGATTCCACCCTGGACTGGATCTGTTGAGCATAGATTCTTTGCACAAACAACTCTAATACAGTTATGGGATCCCTAAACACCTCTAAGATCACGACAGTTTCATCATGGATGACATTCTTAATCTCCTTAAACAAGTCATCACAGAAGGATTGATGCAACAACTCTTGGTTTGCTGGGTCCGATAACTTTTCCCAGATATATTCATCCACCTGTGCATTCTCTAATGAGTCAGTATTCAGGAAGAAAGTATGCTGATTGACAAAATTCTTAATGACACCAACGCCTTCATTAAAATCACACAGTATATCTGCGATGTCTTTCATCCCAGTGAAATTGTTCTCCTTATACTGCTCACTGAACTCCTCCAGGAGCCAATTCTCCATAGATTCTGAGTATTTTTGAATCAATTCATGACATTGAGCGGATCGCTCCAAGTCATCAGATATGAGCTTCTGTGAGAGCGATAACAACTGGGCGACTGTGGCGGCACAAGTTCTCTTATCTTTTATCCCACCATTCATCAACTTATCCAACTCTTTAGACTTACCTGTCTGATAAAACGAATTATATATCTGAATCAGCGATACTGTGGCCTGAGTTCTCTCCCTGGTACCGACTTTACGATGCAGTTCCTCAGTCAAGGGTGTCATTGTATGGGAGGCTTTTGTAATACGATCATCTAGTTGCTTGAACTGTGCCTGGACAGATTCTGCTCTCGTGAATAACGATATAATGTTTCTTGAATGGTCCAGTTCATATTTGGAAACTTCTTTCTCGAGAGCCTCTCGACGGACAGCGGCTTCTGTGGAGACCTTATTGAGTTCTCTCAACGTTGACTCAAACGTTCTGATAAATGGCTTGGGGTCGAGGTCTGGACAGTTGTTAATACTTGCAGAACCAGGTTATTCGAAGTAACATACGCTTTAATGAACTGACCTCTTTCTTTCCCATTGAGTGATCTTTACTCAACTCCTCGATGAACTCATAGACACTAAGGTTGTCCTATTGAGCGGTTGTTAGTTCGTGTTTCATGTGGGACATAACAACATGACTCACTAGAAAGTTGTCCAGTGATAGCAACTTTCTAATCCTGGGGTCCAATTCGTAGATCGAGCTCATTTTTGGTTGCCGCTCTGTGCCTTTTTGTTGTTTGTTGTTTGTTGTTTGTTTATCGTTGTTGTCGGTTGGAGTAGGCCGCTTTGTTTCGTTTTTGTCCGAGCCTGGAACAACAGATGAGAATATCGCTACGAAGATGACTTAGATAACTAACTACCCACACCAATAACTAGAAACAAAACGAACATAGCTCGAACAAAGCGAGCAAAGGTTAAACTCTGTATAACAACTACAAAAATACAAAAAAACATAGTCATAACAATATCAAATTTAACCAGAAACTCAAGCGTCGTAAGTAGTAGCGGAAACGTTACCACCCTTACCGGTCCAGTTGATGTGGATAGACTCACCAACCTTCAAGTGGTCGTTAGCCTTCTCTGGCAACACCTTGAAAGTGTGGGCACCGAAGTAATCTCTCTGGGCTTGCAACAAGTTGGCTGGCAAGTAGGCGGTTCTGTAACCGTCGTAGAAGGACAAAGCAGTGGTGAAAGCTGGAGCTGGGATACCGTACTCAGCACACAAAGAGACGGTCTTTCTCCAGCCAGACTGGGCCTTGACCACGGCATCGGTGAAAAATTGGTGGAACAACAAGTTCTCCAAATCTGGGGACTCCTTGAAAGCCTTAGTGATCTCACCCAAGAACACGGATCTGATGATACAACCACCTCTCCACATCAAGGCGATGGCTGGGAAGTTCAACTCCCAGCCGTACTCCTTAGCAGCCTCTCTGATCAACATGAAACCTTGGGCGTAGGAGATGATCTTGGAGGCGTAAAGGGCTTGTTCCAAGTTGTCAATGAACTCCTTCTTGTCCTTGATGGCATCCTTTGGGATCTCTGGGCCTGGCAAGATAGAGGAAGCCTTAACACGCTCAGACTTGACAGCGGACAAACATCTGGCAAAGACAGCCTCACCGACAAGGGTCAATGGGATACCCAAGTCCAAGGCGTTCATGGCGGTCCACTTACCGGTACCCTTTTGACCGGCTTGGTCCAAGATCTTCTCAACCAATGGGGTTCCATCCTCATCGTTGTAGTACAAGATATCTCTGGTGATCTCAATCAAGAAAGAGTCCAAGACACCCTTGTTCCATTGGGCGAAAACGTCACCAATCTCCTTGTTGGTCAAGCCACCAACGGTCTTCATGATGTAGTAGGCCTCAGAGATCAACTGCATGTCACCGTACTCGATACCGTTGTGCACCATCTTGACGTAGTGGCCGGCACCAGCTGGACCAACCCAGTCACAACATGGTTCACCTTCAGATTTAGCAGCGATGGATTGGAAAATCTCCTTGATGTGTGGCCATGCCTCCTCGGCACCACCTGGCATCAAAGAAGGACCGTAACGGGCACCTTCTTCACCACCAGAGACACCTGAACCAACGAAATGAATACCCTTTTGCTTCAACTCCTCGTATCTTCTGTTGGAGTCTGGGAAATGGGAGTTACCACCGTCGATGATGATGTCGTCCTTCTCCAAGTATGGCAACAATTGGTTGATGAAAGCATCAACGGCGTCACCAGCCTTGACAAGCAAGATTATTCTTCTTGGTCTTTTCAAGTTGTCGACGAGCTCCTGAATGGATCTGGCACCAATGATGGACTTACCCTTGGCCTCGTTGGCCATGAAGTGGTCAACCTTAGCAACGGTTCTGTTGTAAGCGACAACGGTGTAACCGTGGTCAGCAGCATTGAGGATCAGGTTCTGACCCATAACGGCCAAACCGATAAGACCAATATCACCTCTAGATTCAGTGTTAGTATGTGGCTTGAGTGTTTCGGCGAGCTGTCTCAGGCGGAGCATTTGGCTGTCGTCTTTCTCTTCTTGTTTCTTTTTGTCTCAGTTTCCTCTGTATCCAATTCCATCAATAACAATGGGAAAACATCAAGAAACCTCATAAAGGTTACATATATATGCCCTCCCCCTCTCTCTCGACCACTTTTCATCCACGGGTAAAAAGAGCAACCAATGCCACCGTCACATGGGACAAGACCATCTGGTGAAAATCCCAATGTCTCCCCAACCAATTGACACCTCTAAAGAATTCTAAACGTACTGTGGTTGAGACATGTTGGAGTAGTTTTGTGTTGAAGAAGTGTAACCTCTGCTGGTGTTGGTCTCGCACTTGAAAGAGCAGACAGTGGAAGGAGCTGTTCCTTATATACGGGCACATCGTCCAGTGGCTACTTTGGTGCGATGGCCATAGTTAATACCGTTACCCGGCCCGTTTGCTGACTATTTCGCGGGTCTCTGCAATCCATTTTCGTGATTTCCAAGGGAGAACGGTGTTCCGTGCTGTGCTTTTGTGCTTGTGTGCCTGTGTTTGAGCTGTTTTCTGGTTATGGGTGTAGTGGTATCAAAGGAGAAGTACATAGCTAAATTATATTATCTAATCCATTCTTTTTCCTTACTTTCTCTTGTCCCCCCTTCCCTCCCCGTTGAAAACAGAGACCTTCTTTCTCTCTCTTCCCTCTGGTGATGCCCTCTGCTCTGTTCTCTGTCACAGTGAAACGGATTTTTGTGGCCCAGTTGGGTGGGGCTGGTGGGAGATTTTCCGGTGGTGTCGTTTCTTTGGGTGAGCACTGAGAGGGAGTCTTCTCAGACCCGGGTGTTATGTAATGGCTTAGGAACTATTGTTAGGGACAACAATGTGTACGGTGTGTACATCCGAGAAAGCTGACCTTCAGTTTGGCTAGTAGTAAGTAGTGAAGGCTTTAACTTGACCTGTAAAAAGACTAACGCCATATTACAATGAGTTTCAACAACATCATCGACGCCTATCAAGAAAAACTCATCCAGAAGGAGCACGGGTATAACCTTGAATCAGACAACGACGATGAACTACTGGACCAACTGGACGATGAACTAGACGCAGACTTCCAATCCTATAGAGAACAGAGAATGCAAGAGCTGAGCCAACAGCTGAAACAATCGAAGAGACAGATCCAGGAGGGCCATGGACAGGTAGATACTCTATTGTCTGAAGAATCAGTGCTGAAAACTACCACAAGCACCAAACGCATTGTGGTACACTTTTTCCACGATCAGTTTGATAAGTGCAAGAAGATGGATGATAAGCTTGAAGTGAGTATTATACCCCTTGTATATTATCCCATTGTACTAACAAACTATATTCAGATCCTTGCGCAGAAACATTTGTCAACCAAATTCATCAGGATCAGTGTCGATAATGCGCCATTCTTAGTGACGCGTCTTGGAATAAAAATTTTGCCAGTTGTGATAGTATACCTATCAGGTGTGGAATCTGCAAGAATTGTTGGGTTTGATAAACTGCAATATGATGAGAACACTGATGATTTCGCAATTGAATCTCTGGAGAAGTTCCTCCTGGACTCAGGTATGTCCCAATGTGATTTCCAACAAGCAGAGAGGTGATACTAACAGCTGTCAGGAGCCCTTGAGAAAAAGGCACAGAACTATACCAGGATCATAAAGCATACCGCTGTGGAATCTGATGAGAGTGACTTGGACTTGTGATTTGAATGGCTCAACCACGGCGGCATAGGATGAAATTAAGCACCGCGGTGCACCAACCAGTTCCCTTACGTTTTCCAACCTGGCGCTCCTTGTCCACAGGAAATCCATATCTCACTTGGTCATACTGTTCCTCGAACGTGGCGTCTTGATTAGTGACGTATCCAAAGGTTCTGTTGGCTAGCACACGATCACCAATGTCAGATGGAATGGATGGTGGCCCTGGCAGCAGGTCCATCTTCGTACTCAGCTGATGTCAATAACTCAATCTGTTGGCCAACCGCTGTGTATATAAAAGTTAAAACCTCTCGAAAGTGAGGATCTCACTGGTGCAAAACAACTAACCCGCGTAGGAAAATATAATCATCTGAATATATACAGAGAGAAAGAGAGAGACAGAGAGATCGGATTACATGATTTTGACACAATTCTGACGTAAGCAAAAATAATCGTTTTCGCGAACTCGTTTTACAAGTCGTTAGGGCTTCATTTGAGGTGTCCAGGTGTATTTTTTTGGTGACTGTGAAAATTTTCAGTTTCATTGCGTCCCGGACCAGGATAGAGGACATCCCACCGCCGCGCAACTTTTTCAAGTTTCCTCTCACTGGCTTCCCACAATCAACAAATTTAAACCTCTTTTCCCTACCAACTTGGTGAGAAAGACGCACTTTACACATTTGCAGACAAGCCAAGATGCAAATTTTCGTCAAAACCCTTACCGGTAAGACTATTACCTTGGAGGTTGAGTCTTCCGACACCATTGACAATGTCAAGTCCAAGATCCAGGACAAAGAGGGTATCCCACCTGACCAACAAAGATTGATCTTTGCTGGTAAGCAATTGGAGGATGGTAGAACCTTGTCTGACTACAACATCCAAAAGGAATCCACTTTGCACTTGGTTCTCAGATTGAGAGGTGGTGGTAAGAAGAGAAAGAAAAAAGTTTACACCACTCCAAAGAAGATCAGACACAAGCACAAAAAGGTTAAACTCGCTGTCTTGACTTACTACAAGGTTGACCAAGACGGTAACGTTGAGAGACTCAGAAGAGAGTGTCCAGCTGAGACCTGTGGTTCCGGTGTCTTCATGGCTAACCACGGTGACAGACAATACTGTGGTAAGTGTCACTTGACCATCAAGGCTAAGGAATAAGCGCATTGTTTTACTCTTTATTGAACTAATACAAATGGTCTTTGTGCCTTGAATTTTATCTGTAGTTTGTTTGAGTGGAGGTATGATCAGCTTTTACACAAGCTCAATAGAATAGAGACGATGACTTCCAGCTCGATGGTGACACTAGCTGTGGTTCTCTATGTCATATAGGTCTCATCCTTCATAGCATAGCGCATTAAGCAATTCCCTTTCCAAATTGAGATGGGTTGTGGCTTGTTTGAGAGAGGTGATCTGGTGCGACATGTCGCTGAGGAACTTCGATACTACTCCGATCATGGTAAAGCATAGTTAATAGCCAACTGGCAATCTCCCCTGTCCTCTGTGTACCATACAACTTAGCTAAATGATGAATGCTTTAAATTAAATGCTAAGGGATCCACTCCCTGTGATAAATGCTAACGTCTTGTCTTCTTGTCTTCTTGTCTTCTTCATATGCAAAACCCATACCTCTCCTCCCGTATGATATAATCAAACCCATCTATGCAACTCCTTCATGCCAATCACCATGAGTGCAATAAACCATTACTGTGAAATGTTCATAGTAACCTCAACAAGGGCATCCTTTAACGCTCTGTTTTCCTCCATCAGTGCCAATCTCTTTCTTTCATTCTCCTTTAACTCATCCATAGCCATAATCAAATCACGACATTTTCTATCATAATGCTCTTTTAACTTTTTCATCTCCAGTTTCATATTTTGATGCTCCTGTGTCAACATCTCTTGTGCCAAAATCGTGGAAGAGCTTGGTGAATTGATCTGTGAATCATCCGAACGTAGAGATTGCGGTGATAATGGCTTCACATAATCGAGATTCGATGGGAAGTCTGATTTAATCAAGGGTATAGACTGCGTGTACTCCTCCCTTGGGAAGATGTCTTGTATAATTTGGCCATGCGATTGGTCAACATTCAGTGGACCGTGTTGATCAATCTCAGCTAAAGCCTGAGTGATGGCCTGATCGATATCCATGTCCGAAACGGAGTGTGGAAGGAACTCACCTGGAGTCAGCTCTGGTGTGAACAATGAGTCAATGTCGAACTCTGCCTCAGCTGTGGTCATAATATGGTATGAATATATGGGTCGTATGTGTGAATGAAATGCAAAAATGGTTTCCAAGGAGAAGCTTCTTTTTGGAGGTGGACTTTGGACAAGATATGATGCTTCTCTAACACGATGACGATACACCAATGGAATAAAAAGGAATGGGTGAAACAAGCAAACGTACCAACCTCAAATTACGTGTACCTCACCGTGTTTACTTTTGAGTACAAAAATTTTCTTTTTGGCGATGAGCTCGAAGCCGTACAAAGTCGGGAAGGGCCAACAAATCCTTAAACGAAAGCGCAAATGTACCATGATCCGTAATAATAAGCACTTGAGCAGAAAAGACCACCGGAATGATTCATATGTATCATATACCAACAGCAGAGTAGCAAAAAAAGAAGTTACTTATACGCCTGAATGCAGCCTCGTGCAAAAAGTTACGTCAAGAAATATTGAAGAGAGAAAGGCAAAAAAGAAGTGCTTCCACTCAGAGTCGAACTGAGGATCGCTACATTACTAGTGTAGCGCCTTACCAACTTGGCCATAGAAGCTTGCTTCGAAAATATAGGACTCCTGCTTACCCAACAAGGAAGGTTGGAAACTATGATTATATAATCTTGCTTGTTGACGTCACAATTCACTGTTCCCGAGGGCACTGCAAAACAACGACCCACTATAATATACTGATGCGAGAAACAATAATTCAAGAGTTTCAATTGCTCGGTTGACTTGGTCATCAAGCAAAGAGAGGACTACAGATGGTTGTTCCAAAGAGAGCTAAAAAGTATAGTTGCACTTATGCTGGTTGTGATAAGGCATATACCAGACCCTGTTTACTAGAAGAGCATAAGAGAAGTCATGATAACACAAGGCCTTTTTCATGTGATGTCTGTGGTAAATCTTTCTTTAGAGAGACGCATTTGCAATCACACAAGTGGATTCATGCTGATACAAAACCATTGGGGTGTACTGAGTGTGATAAAAGATTCATCACAAACCAACAACTGCAGAGACATTTGAAGGCACATGAGAACAGGAAGAAAAAGAAAAGCGGTATTATGTTAAGTCCAGATGTGGATATCAGTCATGGATCTAGTGATGGATCTGGAAGCTCTGCTGATAGATCTGGTAGCTTAGATGAAGGAACTTGTGAGAATATGTCGCGTCCGTCGCCAATCAAGTTTGACTGTCCATTTAACTGTGGTCATTCCTTTCTGACACCTGGTAGTTTAGGAGACCATATGTTAGAAGAACATATTATGACAGACACAGTAGACGGTCATGACCACGTTAAGTATATTCAAGGAGATCTAAAGGCTTTTGATGAACAGAACCAATTGCTGTACAACTGGAACGGTGAGGATTGGTCTGATAGGCACTGTAAGGAAGTTGAATGTATTGAACATGGGAACTTCCCAAACGCTCAAGAGTTGATGTTACACTATTCTTTCGAACACGCTTATGTTCCTGACTCACTCCTACAGGAATATCTTCTCGAAATTGAAAGCTCTTTTTGAATCCAAGTTCTATTGTCTGCGTGTCGGGTGTCGGGTGGTGGAAATCACAAACCGTGCTCTTTTGTAACTACAATTGCGATGTGTTAATCTCTTCTCTTCTTCTGGTTCGGTAGGGGTTACTTCTCGTCCAAATCTTCTCACTGTGGTAACCAAAACGGTAAGGAAATGTATCCTTGCCTGATATTTTCTTTCGCCTTTTCTACGCTTATCATTACAAACCATCGCAAATTGTCAATATCACGATTAACATTTAGTGTGATTGTAATCGACTGCACGGTCACATTCCATGTTATAGACCGATCCAATACCATATTAGTCAGATCCCTCAAAAATCGACCATTTCCTCGATAGGATACCATTCAAGGACCTCGATAGGGGGATGACACAAAATGCAGCTGGTCAACAAAAAATGCCTCTAATTACAAAACTTTCCTTAGACCCCCTTCTGGAGTACTGGAATCCTGGATAAGGCTCCACAGTCCACTATTATTACCATAATCACATGTGACATGTCGGAGAACTCGTTCGCTGCTTTCCAAATGTGACGAGTAATGTATGATGAGACTCGAGAGCGACATGCAAAGCTCCTACCGAGGTCCGAGAGTCCCATCTACAAATGTTGAAATCGGAGTGACAAGTTAATTATAATCAATGTCGTCTAAAGCCCCATATTTTAACTGTGAACTCCTACAAACTAAGAACACTCTCTCTTTAAAAAAAATAAAAGTCTTTTAAAGTGGATTAAACAATAGCAAAAGCACTTATATAGAATGGATCTTTGGCCGAGCGGTTTAAGGCGCTCGACTCAAGATCGAGTATCGTAAGATGCATGAGTTCGAATCTCATAGGATCCATTATTTTTTTGCTTTCTCATCCCGCCATGTTCGTCATGGGCAGTACTAGTTTTAATTAGCTTGCCTGCTAACGGAATTCTAGCCTGATATTTTTAGCTTCCATTAATTCTATCAAAAAATAGAGCTCTCAGCACTCACGAATCCTGATTCTGTCTTACCCGTCGCTCGTTTGCACTTGCGTTGCGGAAATTGTACGGGCTTTCTCCTTATCGCACCGAAGACCGACTTAAGCATTTAAAGCCGATGCATCTAACTCTCTCATAATCCATTTCCTAAATCGTTCAGAACCGTTCAGAACCCCTTAGGCAGGTGCAAGTAACAATGGTCAAGAGAGCGATTGCAGCGCTTCAAGTCGGTTACGAAACAAGTACAGCAAAGACTCTTGAGAAGATTTTGTCGTATGAGGATGAGCTGGTCAAAGCAAACGTTGACCTCGTTGTGATCCCAGAAGCCACACTTGGTGGATATCCAAAGGGCACCACTTTCGGCTCATACTTGGGTTACAGATTACCAGAAGGACGTGGAGAATTTCTTCAGTACTACAAACAGAGTATCAAAGTACCAAATGGTCCTGAGATTGCTGCGCTTGAAGGATTTGCCAGACGTATCAAAGCTACAGTCGCCATTGGTGTGATTGAAAGGGAAGGAACAACGATGTATTGCACATTGGCCTATATCGACCCTGAAAAGGGTTATATCGCTAAGCACAGAAAGCTCATGCCAACTGCCTCGGAGAGATTAGTGTGGGGTTCTGGTGATGGTTCCACCATGCCAGTCGTCGAAACCAAGGTTGGTAAAGTTGGTGGTGCTATCTGCTGGGAAAACTATATGCCGCTATATAGACAGGCCTTGTACTCAAAGGGTGTTGATGTCTATGTTGCTCCAACTGTGGATATGAGGGAGATCTGGAGAACTAGTATGCAACATATTGCCTATGAAGGTCGTCAGTTCCTCGTTAGTGCTGTTCAATATCAAGGCCCTGTCCCTGATGAACAGACCCCATATGGCTGGACCGTAGGTGCGCCACTTATCAATGGTGGCTCCGTTATCGTTAACCCAATGGGTGAAGTCATTGCTGGTCCACTTCTTGGTAAAGAAGGTCTTCTGACTGCTGAGATTGAAACCGATGACGTGATTAAGGCAAGATTCGACTTTGATGCCGCAGGTCACTATGCCAGGGGTGATGTCTTCCAATTGACAGTTAATGAGAGCAGTAACAGTGTCAGATTCATCAAAAACTAGATTGAGCTAGAGCGATTTAAATACATAACATCTTTTTTGACTAATATACAAAGCCTTTCTTTAGAGACTTCTACTCTTCGTCATAGAACTCATTCTTTGGCGTTATTATGTTGTCTCTTGCAAACTGAGACCCACCTTTCGTATCCATTGCCTCTGCTGAGTCCTCTTCTTCGTCGTCATAGAGCTCTGTATCTCTTGGAACGTCCTGTATCTGTACACTTGGTGCAAACTTTGTGCTCTCCAAGTTTGAGAAAATCTGTGTCAAGATCTTATCCAAATATTCTGGACTATTGGCGTTATACATATTCGAAGGTCTGACATCCAACTTATAATCTGGTCCGTAGTACTCATAGTAATCATTGAATGGTAGATCGTCATTAAGAATCTCACTGTTCAACAAACCTGTCTCGAAAGCCCAAGTTCTAGCGACATTTCTCATGGTGTAACCACCACCACCCACAACCATCAATGGGACACCCAGGGATTTACAAAAGTTGACACAGTTGGCATGGCCTCTCATGGACAAGTTGAAACAACCCAATCTATCACCGCTCAAGGAATCACCACCACATTGGAGCACAATAGCAGATGGTTGGTACCATTCCATAATCTTAGTGATCAGAGGTTCAAAGATAGATCTATAAGTACCATCATCGATACCATCTCTCAATGGGACATTTACAGCGTAGTTCTTACCCTTCCCGACACCGGTGTCACGTAATTCACCAGTACCTGGGAAGAATTCTCCGTACTTGTGGAACGAACATGTCATGACACGATCAGTTGTGTAGAATGCCTCTTCGACACCATCACCGTGATGGACATCGATATCGATATAGAGGACACGAGGATGATATCTCAAGAGCTCGATTATACCTAGCACGATATCATTCAAGTAACAAAACCCAGAGGCTTCGGACTTCTTCGCGTGGTGCAACCCACCGGCATAGTTAATGGCAATATCACACTTACCACGGTTCAATCTAGCAGCACCTTCCATGGATCCACCACCACTGATTCCACAGAATTCATAAAGACCGTCAAACACAGGACAATCGTCACCAACGTTGAACTTCACACTCTCCTTTTGGAACATATCCAAGTTATCAGGAGTGACACGAGACAAGAAGTCGATGTATTCATCGGTGTGGAATTGACACATCTCTTGCTTGGTAGCAGGCTTGGCTCTATAGATCTCCATCTTCTTATAGAGTCCGTAGTTCATAATCAAAGAGTGTGCCATTCTTATTCTGTGTGGCTTCATAGGGTGTCCTGCACCATAAGCGTAGTTACCGACATCCGCTGTAGTCAACTGTTAGTATTTTGCCACACTTCGATAAAGTGTACCATTAGAACATACCATCATAAAAGTATGCAACACCTGTTGAAATGTTAGTGAGTGGGTCGAAAGGCGGACAATTATAACGCACGCTTCTTCTCGTTAGCCTTCACCGTGATAGGATCAAACGGTTTCTGCTCGTAGTTTGAGAGTCCCATTGCTGTCCTTTTGTTCTGTCTATCTCTCTCTTTCTCTCTGAATCTCAAGAAAGCCGAAGGGGGAGAAATTAGTGGGCAGCTGAATTTCGACTTCCGGTGGAGGGCGCTCTTGTTGTTGTCGTATTCCGGTTCTTGACCTATTTTCCTACCATGTTGATCCTCTTGTTACGACTACCGCTTTCGGAAATTCGTTGGCCCTGCCATTCTTCTGTAGACACCCTTTCCTCGTTGGGCTTATTGGTTGTTCCTGGTGTTCTTGGCGCTCACTAACACCTGTATGATGTATACTAGCATTCAGTCGTATATCCTCAGGTCCTCTCTGGCCATGAGAATTGTCTGAAGATGAGGAAATTAAAGTCACATGACTACCTCCGAGGGTTTCCAGTATGGGGGCTCAAAACCGTTTTGATACCTGGCCGCCCAGCCTGTTGATGCAAATGTTCAATGCGTGGAGTATGGTGATGATGATGGCAATGAAATGGTCATTTATATCCGTACCCTCACAGATAATGTCATCGCTCAGACAACGAAAGCCGCCAGTCGAAGAGCCAACCGACGTCCAAGAAAAGGAAAACAATGAGACAAAGACCATGTTCTCAATATTGGACATTCTACGGATGGTTCTTGGGATCGTATTGCTCAACCTGATGGTTTCATGGTGGTTCACAGGCACATTCACATACAAATACAACGGTAAATACATACAGCCACACTTCTGGCATTATAAATTCCTGGGATCAACCGTCCAGTTAACAGATGATCAAATCTCGCTATTCAACGGAACAGATGACTCTAAACCGATCTATATCGCCATAAATGGTACAGTTTGGGACGTCTCGAGTAACCCAAAGACATACGGTCCTGGTGGGAGCTATCACTCGTTTGCTGGAAAGGATTGTGCTAGAGCATTTGCGACAAATTGTCTCAATCATTTGACACATGACATTAGGGATATCAAGAACGATGAAAAGAGAAGATTGAATGGATGGATCGAATGGTTTGATGATAAATATTTCAGAGTTGGTCAAGTGATTCATGAGGAGCTCACGGGAATACCGCCATCCAGAGACAACTGTATGGGTAGATCTCGCTGAAGGCCTATAGCAAAAAAAAAGATCTAGGAAGTATATACATTGCATTTAGAGAATAATATTATCTATAAGTCTAGTTGTTCTCTCATTTTCTGTGACGTAGACTGCAATGCTGAGTATGGCACCTGAGGAACGGTCAATGACTTCCAACTCTTTGAGTTCAGTAGGATGAGCCACTGAAACATAATCAACCTTGAAAGAATCATCTTTGAGAACTGTCAACACAGCGTTGATGATATTTTGTCTCTCGCCTCCCTTCAAATATTGTTCCTGGCCCTCGGACAAAGCCTTGAAGATCAAGCCACTTTTCTCTCTCAACTCGTCACTCAAATAGCTGTTTCTAGAACTCATGGCAAGGCCACACTCCTCTCTAACAATAGGTAACACCACAATATCCACCGGCATGAGGAGATCCTTGACCATTCTCTTTAAAACAATTGTCTGTTGGATATCTTTCTGGCCAAAATATGCCCTGTCTGGTCCCACAGCATTGAACAATTTTGTAACAACAGTAGCCACCCCTCTAAAGAAATTTGGTCTGGTTTTCCCCTCCAATTGTTCACTGACACCTAAGACTGATACAAAAGCACCCTTTTGATCCTCCACTTGTAAAGTAATACCAGAAGGATACATCTCATTCACGGTTGGTGCAAAAATGGCATCCACACCATGTCCTTTGACAGAAACTTCACCTAATTTGGCATAATCGGCATCAAAAGTCCGTGGATATGAGTCCAGATCCTCATGTGGAGCAAACTGTGAAGGGTTCACAAAGATAGAGACAACGGTGTGCTCGTTTTCTTTCAAAGATGCAGACACTAATGAGATGTGACCTGCATGTAGAGCACCCATTGTCGGAACAAATCCCAATTTGGACGCCTTTGGAAGAGAATTCTTCCATTCACGGAGCTCTTCTACGGTACGGAATACCTTGATGGACATCGTTTCGGTGATTTTACCCCGTTCTAAGCTGAATAAATAGTTGTTTTTATAAGGTTTCTCGGGCGCTCATAACTCATGTCGTTCATTCAGCTTCGGAATGAGGAAATTTTGGCACAAACTTTCGCCACTTTCAAGGGATTTTCGCCAGAATTGCGAAACGGCCTTCAATGATGGGAAGCAGAACTTGTGATGCAAAGCTAGATGGGTTAGATTGGTGATGTCGAGCTCAGTTGGTGAATTGTAACGTTCATCAGACACATATGTATGATATAGTAATACTTCAGCAGCAACATCAACTACAGTTCGATAAAACATAAATGTAAGCTATTCTCATTCCATCATTGCAACACGTCAAGATAAAAAAAAGTACTCGTAAAAGATCATTTAAGACCGTACTTGGCAATCAACTCATCAACTAATGCGATGTACAGCTTCTCAGCTTCTTCCTTAGACAAACCTTCGTTTGCCTTCCAAGCATCCCATTTGTAACGGTCTTTCAAGGCAAAGATACCTGGTCTAGCAGTGTTAACATCACCAACAGTGGCTTGTTTAAACAATCCGTACAACTTCAACAGCTCATCGTCAGATGGCTTGGTGACTAGGTCGTTGACTTGAGAGGCCTTTCATTTAGCCGTTAGTACATCAAGGTGACAGGGGGGCAACTATGGGGGGTCAATTTAGAGCCATAGGGACCAGGCTTTTGCTCAATTGGGCCCCAGAATCACCAATATTCAAACAACAATGCTCACTTTAGTGTTGAATTCTTCGGACATTGTACTTTGTTCACTTTATCTGCTATGCTTTCATGGAAGGGGCAACGCGTCAAAGGAAAAGTTGGCCACTTTTATATGTTGATTATGAGCACTGGAATTTTTAGCGGACGTGCGCAAAGTGGTAAATAGCACAGTAACCTGATATGAGGCCTATTCTGTTGTTCTATCATAACTAGTAGTAGAAGGCATGTGGCAGAACTTGGTGTTAGGATTCACTGTTCAGCCTTCAGGGGTTATGTCTCCCAAGTATTGAGTTCGGATTCGGGACTCAAGAGTTGTAGGTTGAGCTTCGACTAAGCTTAGTCCTCATGTAATACAACACAATTCCTTATATATCATTTTGTAGCTTCGAAACATGGCAACCATCATTCATACCAACTACTCGGGAACAGTTGACTCCTTTAAATATTTTGAAGTCCGATAGAACTGGAAGCAGTGAACATGTCCAACGCCCATTGTCCATTGTTCATCAAAGAGGTTTACGGACAGTCTCATCATCAACAGGAAAGTGTGCCAATTGAGTACATTCTTAGGTTCTGAAAGTCATCATAAAGTTTTGACATGGCTGCATTTTGCCGTTGTACGATGGATAGCAATGTTGATGTTGATGTTGAAAAGCCACTATTAGTTACTATGGATAGAGATGATGGTATCAAAGACGCAGTTGATGCTGCAGAACTTGGTTTCAACTTTCTGAAATATTACATGATGCTGTAGTGCTTGTTGCCGGTACCGGACCCGCGCTATCCATGGTATTTTTGTCCGAAGACTGCGCCCAGTAGGCCAAACAGTTGATGGAACACGGAGGATGGTAAAATTAGTACTGCAGGGGAAAGGGGTGAGGGAGGCGGATAATAAAGTTGTGAAATGCACTGAACTCAGAACTGTGAGTTCGAAAGAAGAATCGGGTAGTACGCTCTATGGGAAAATCGAAATCTGAAAGGTCGACTCGTGTATAAATAGGAATTGTACTGAGCGTCTTCAGCATAGCATTGCGCCATCATGGCACCGTTCCTCTCATGTATGTACAAATTCAATCCTTGTCAGTTTCACATATATTCATTACGCCGAGCGCTCCACGTTTCTGGAAGATTCAGCGAAGATCAAATTGTCTTGTCAATTGTCAATATAAACCAGTGCGGACGAGATTAATTATCATCTGTGATTATACTTTAGCAATTCCTTCGTAACCAGCCTCTTCTCTCTGCACCTCTAAATCAGGCTATTATTCCCGTTACAGAATCCTGTTGATAGGTGGTCTGTACACATGAGCGAAATCCACCAGGGTTTCTTCAATGTTACCACTTACCCAGTCACTTCTTGCTATCTGATAAGTGAGAGTTTGATAACCAAAACCTTATTGGAAGCCTGAGGCCGTGTCATATGGTGCAGAAAGCGCTAAAATTTCGTTAAATCGTGTTTGATTGAAGTTGTGAAATGGCGGTTGTTTAAAGCCGATGTAGTTTAGAGGATAAGAGAAAGTGAATTAAAGATCAGCAGATCATATAGGGCTCAAACCAAAAGAGTGCGAAAGATTCACAAACAATAATGAAGTGATATCAAAATCTCACTTCTTGGGACCAACTTTTGGTTCCATCAACGAATACTTCTGTGTTTTTTCTGTTCTTGAAGGATTACGCAAAATATTGCCCGAGGATCGTTCGAATGACGCAGGTAGTGTTAGCTTCCATGTTCCAGTGAAGAAAACAGAGAGGCCTTTGATGACAATCACCACAGAAGTTTGAAATAAGTTTTATCCTTAAAGCAACATTGCAGGCCGTCGAGCTACCCTCAAGTAGAATTTATGAACTTTTTCGTCATAGGCCTGATCTGAATCTGAGCTAAATTAAGGGTCTGCAGGCCACTACCGCCGGCACAAGGAAAACCGGTAGACGGACCTGCATGACCTGCAGTTTCTGCGTGCCACTGTCTACAATGGCCCAAAATTACAGGGCTGACTTTCGTAGGCATACGTGCTTGGGCCCCCTTTGTTTGTTGGGCTATATAGCTGCCTATAGGATCCTGCGCCTTTTTTTTCTTGTAGCTGAAACATTCTTGTCGTTCCACAATGCCATAAGGCTTACAGAAGTAAGGGTAACCTTCTCCATGGCTTGTTTATCGAAGAAGGTCCACAGAGTAGTTCTGCTCACACTTACACTGCTCCTTTCAGGTATCACAGCGGTCCTCATTTTCCTGTGCTCTCCTCAAGTTGAAGGTAACATATCGAAACCAATAAACTCTTCTATGGAAGTGCTAAAGTTTCTGAAAGAGGATGGTGATGTCACGATGAATTTTGAGCTGTTTCGTAATGATCACGACCAAGAGATTATGGATTATGACAGAATTCACCTTAAAGTTCTGTACCCAGAGGTCATTGATGAGCTCTACAAGCGCACTGACTTGGATGCTGTGAACTGGTCAAGATTCGCCTATGCCCTGTACGCTACCTCAGAGAGTTTCATGTGTAACGTCATGATGAAGTTCGCAGAGCTTAGAAAGCACGGCTCACGGGCTTCGATGGTCATGCTCGTGAACCAGGAGTATCTGGACGAGGTCAATTCTCCGACACAATTCAAGATGCTCACAGAGTTTTCAAAGAAGTACAGTGTAAACCTGAAATCCACAAAAGTGATCCAGTTGAAAGGTAACCCCAACAAGGCGTGGCAGTCGAGCTTTACCAAGCTCATGGTGTTCAACGAGACTGACTACGACCGTATCATCTATATGGACTCTGATGGAATCCTACCCAATGGGCATATGGATGAACTATTCTTCATTCCACCGTGTAGGATGGCAGTTCCGAACGGCTACTGGCTATCCAGAGGCTCACTCAACAACGAGGATTTGGGAAGCAAATACCCTGCAAATGATTTTGGCTTCCAAGCCATGACAACTGACCAGAGAAAGGCCAAAGTGGATAAGCTCATCAATAATCACGTCAGACCATTTGTCCACCCTGAGTCTTCTAAATTGGAGTTCATTGGTAAATACTCGAAAATGGATAGCGAGAAAGGGAATACCATGCAAGAAAGACTCGACCAGAAGAACTTTTATACAAATCTTTACAACAACTTGCCAAACAACCCTTTTGTCGAAGAATTTGAACTTACAAATATTGTGATGGTTATCCAACCTTCAACAGAACTGTTTTCTCGTGTCTTGGGTGCTTTGGAAAACAGAGACAAGAAAGAGTTTGACATGGATCTCATTCAAAATCGAGTATTCCCGACAAAGCTAACACTAGAAACCCAATATGCAAAGTCATCTAAATATGCTCCAGACATTAGTTTTGAGGAGAGATTGGAAGAGATTCCTGAACTGCTCGTTTTACCCCACCAGGTTTATGGTACACTCACCGGCGAACTTAACACTGAGCGTAATCATATCTCCTACCAAGTGGAAACACATGAGGAGGGATTCGCCTTGCAAGGAATTACACTTCCAAATGGAGAGCTTGCTTACTACCAGATTGACGAGAGACCAGAAACGGGAAACATAATCTTCAACCAGGTAAAGTACCTCCATTTCTCAGATTCTCCCATCCCAAAGCCTTGGTTCAAACGCAAAGCAGAGGCATCCTACATGAGTTACCGAACGAGATGCCCACAGCACAAGGACTTCAAGGCAACAGATGGCCGTGTAAAACCTGCATCGACTGTCTCTGACTGCACGGGCGGTCAGAAATGGGAACTCATCAGTAAGATGTTTGCTGATTTAAGAAAAGAGGTTTGCGGGCTTGAACTTCTCGAGGGGGATGGTAACGCATATAGCGTGGAGTGAGTTACATTCACTCTAAGTTTATAGTTCACATTAAAGTGGCATTCGAAGTGTTGGAATATATGACTCCACAAACCATAGAAAAGATGCTTATCGCCAAGACAACATCTCTCTCCGCTCAGCTCCTTTTATATCCTCTTTTCTGATGGTCCACTCGTCATCTCTTTACTTCACTGGATAGTTCATCTCCTTTTGTCTACTCTGTGATTACAAAAAACCATTCCAAGGTACTGCTGCTGTTAATTGTAGTACCTAGAAAAATAAAAGATAAGCGTATTCTTTCGTCGTTGATTGTGAATGTCTCTTATAAGGCGATGTGCGGAATAGCCCTTAGTATAGATATGACACCTTTTACTTTAGCGTCTTATTTCAGGGCATAAGTCAAATATACTATACCAAAGAGCCTCCAGAAAGGGAATGCTCTTTTAAGCAGATTCAGAAGATAGCAAGTGTCACAGTTGGAGGTTTACATCAGTGAGTGTACTAGTAATGAGCCAAATTATCTATGAAATCTATATGTTATTAGGGCTATCTTCAGCTTAGAATGCTTGGGTCTTTGGATCATGGTGTCTATTGTCTCATGGTTCTACTACAAGCCCTGGGAGAGCATCTCTTTCCTCTGATAGAACATCGCATGTCATAGACCTTGCTAGGTTAGCATCAGACCGGACTCTCTGGGGTGGAGAAATACAGATGATGGACTTGATGCCTTTCAATGATCGGTTGAGCCTGTTGATTGGATCGTTCTCAGAGCATGCACTGTTCTAATTCGAAATGGATATTCCGAGACTCCAGATCGGCATACTTTCTATGGCCAGGAAAAGTTTGGCTTTTTGGCGCCAAAACTTCGATTTTAGGAAACCGATGTATCAGGTAATACAGCCGATTCCCAAATTCCGTAATCCGTATATATATACATAATGTCGACTCTCTGAAAGAAAAACCGGCTCGCAATCTTCAAAGTCCAATTGAACTTAAGGCAGAGAAGTTAGAACATGTCCATCAAAGAGACTGATAGTGTTATCGTCGATAACAAAGTGTACCAGCTGAGTTCAATTCCAGATTCTTTAAGGAAAGAATTGATTGATTACCTCAAAAGTGAACCCTTCACGAAACCTGAATTGGACGAGATTTATAATTTGAATGATTTCACACCAGTGGCTGAAAAGATATTATCCAAACCAACATGGTCATATTATCGTACAGGTGCAGCTGATGAAATCACATTACGTGAGAATGTTAATGCCTGGCAAAGAATCTACTTTCGTCCACGTATTTTGAAAGATGTCACTGAAGTCTCATTAAAGACCAAACTATTAGGTTCTGAAAGCTCTTATCCTTTCTACATCACTGCGTTTGCCGGATGTGCGCTGGATAATAACGTCGATGCTGAAAGACCATTAGTACGTGCTAGCGATAGGGCTGGTGGTATCTATATGTTACCCTTCCAAACTTCATTGGGTATTACAGACTTGAGTAACGAAGGTCAGCATGATCAGTGGCTACAAATCTATGTTGGCACTGATAGAGAAATCACATTGAATGCTATCAAGGAAGCTGAATCTGTTGGTCGTATAAAAGCTCTATGTTTCACAGTAGACATGGCACAATTAGGGCGCCGGGAAACACATCAGAGAACTTCAGGAAGTAGCTCATTTACCAAAACCCACGAAGCCATTGCAAGTTCTTTAAATTGGGAAGAGGTTAGAAATTACAAGGATACTACTTCGTTAAAATGCGTCTTGAAAGGTATCCAAACGAAAGAAGATGCGGTTAAAGCTGTGGAATACGGATTTCATGGTATTATTTTGTCCAATCACGGTGGTAGACAATTGGACACCGCGAGATCTGGTGTCGAGGTGCTTTCGGAAGTTACACAAGAGTTGAAGGCTAAGGGATTACAAGACAAGATCGAAGTTTTTGTTGATGGTGGTGTCAACAGAGGTTCTGATATCGTGAAAGCGTTGGCGTTGGGTGCCAAAGCCGTTGGTTTGGGTAGACCTATGTTATATGCGTTACAAACTTATGGTGAGGCTGGTGTTGAGAGAGCCATTGAGATCCTTCGGGATGAGGTTGAATTGAACCTAAGGCTGTTGGGTATTCGTAGTATTGAAGCGCTTTCAAGTGATTACATTGATGCTTCACATTTGAGCGAAAACAGAACCACAAATGCCATCTGAGCCAGGGGAAGGGTGCTAGAACTGATGACTAGTTAGAAAATAGAAAACTCGATAAATTGTTTGAGATAGCAATCAATATGCTAGGAATTTCCATCTGAGACACTAAAGCTCGAGTTCCAGGGTCAAGAATACAAGTCATAACTTTTCAAGCATCCCAAACTCTCTAGCTTTTCATGTAAAGAAGAATAGCACAGTTATACTGCAGCTGATAGATTTTGTTTCTTTCCTCGATGCTTTCTCTACTGCTGTCATTATCCAAGTCATGATGCATCAGACTTTATCGATTACAATACAGAATCGGGCTGAGGATTAAAATCATCAATAAGATTATAGCTATCTATTTCTTATTGTTCTAAAAGATACCGTAGATCGGAATCTTTGTGATCCGTTCAATGGAGTCTGTGCTTTGTGTACTCGAACTGAGATACATTGGGTTATCATACAGATCCTCTATTTGAAACTAGGGGAGAGAAGGAAATGGCTATGAAGTCTATCTCGTTGAAATCTTGAGAAGAAACTCGAGGACTTTTGTCATTGGTAGGAAGTGAGTAATTAATTTCAATGTGGGTCTTTCTGATAAGAATAAAGTTGTACTCTTCATACATGGTATATTTCCTTCGTATTCTCTACTGGTGGTTCACAATAAGAAATTCATTCTATTTCTTTTCAGTGAAAACTGTTTCTTTTACATGGTCGACTCCATCTTCAATCGAAGCTTCTGATGTGCTTGATTTGATGTCGTCATCGAAAACGAGATCACTCTTGTGTTGTTTCTTAGCCAGTATGAACACTGCAGTGAACAGCAGTTGTCCAATAAATACAAATCCAAGATTGATTGACCAGCCAAGTTGAAAGCGAGGTGAATACTTGGTATTCCACTGTAGAGGTATTGTCCAAGCCTGCGTTGCGTAAGAATAGGAATTCATCAGTGCAAGAATTAAACCTTTCTTCTCAGCGCTATCTTTACAGATAATAGCTGCCCAAGAGTACCAAGAAGGTGCTAATCCGTACCATACAGTTGAAAGAAAGAAGGCTGCGAACTTCAAACCTTTCGAAACATTCCAAAATATTAGCACAATGTTATAGAAGTATGTAATCACAAATACTAGGATTGTAACATTAAGTCTTCCATAAACATCGCATAATGTTGGAACCAATAACATGGAGACGGCACCTATCGCACTAGCAAACAGTCGGAATGTTGTTTCTACCAGCAACGCTGTAGCCTTCAGATTTCAAGTAGAGAGAGAAGGCAGATGCATATCCAATTTGATGGTGAACGATCCATAAGAAAGGTAAAAGAATAAATTCCCATGAGAAAACAATTTTCTTGATAGTTTGTTTATCCCATGATTTTGATTGAACAACTCTATGTTCTTTCAATCTTCTTCTTGCTAAAACCAAATCATCATGACTCAAGATGGTATGTTTTTCAATATGATTTGGAGTACCAGGGAATACGGCGATACCAAAGAGGCAAACAACAGCAGTGATGGCACCATCAATAATGAACTGCCAACGCCAACCTCTGCCGTTTAGAGACTGATGTGCGCATGTCTTAATATAACCAGAAACCATTGTTCCTACTCCTGAAAAGAAATTGTACAAACCGGCCCTTCTAGATAATTCCTCAGGGGTGTACCAACTTGAAATGATATAATACTGACCTGGAAACGAGGCCGCTTCTGATAAACCAACAAAGAATCTAATGGCATAGATATGTTGAGCAGATTGTGCAGCCGCATTAGCAAAAGTACATATGCCCCACACAGCTTCGCAAACAATCAATAACCAGCGAGCCCAACCTTTTTTCGTGATAAAGAACATAGCTGGAACCTGACCTATACAATAGCCAATATTGCAAAAAGTACTGAAATAGTTAAGTTGATTACCGTTCAAGCTCAAATCTTCCTTCATACCTGAAACGTAGGCATTTGTTATATTCATTTGATCCAAGTATTTGGTGAAGAAACTCAGCGAACAGAACAGAGTCACAGCTATATCAACCTTGAAGACATGCCATCTCTCAAATTTGGAGTAATGTGACGGATACTAATCAAAAACTTAGATAAAGGCAAAGATCTTTTGCCATTTAGAATTTCTTTGCTTCGGAGTCGTCCTTGTAACGTCTATTGTCTTATCTTCAAACTCAACCGGAAGGTCGCTTTTATCAGAATCATTCGTAACAAGATAGTTACCAAATTTCTGAAGTATGTTGGGCATCTTTATTGAACAATGACGATTATCGAAAGATTTTTTAGAAGCATTGTTATAATTTATAGTCAGTTGAACTTAAAGATCAAGGTCATTTCGATTAATATTTTGCAATAATTAAGAGCGGTGGCTCTTTTACCACGGAGTAAATTGGTGTATATGTCAGATTGAAGAACCGAAAACGGCTTGATTATCGGACTTGAATAGAACTGTGGCCAATGCGGGCTTTTTAGTCATACGGTTGACCACGCTTGATGATATAGATCAAGTTCCTTCGTTGGGTTTCTTGAGAACTGTTCTACTGACCTACTTTTATTTATCGAGCCTTTCTTGGGGTGTAGTTGGAAATCAGAACGAATGCTCTTGCCTAGCGAACTTGCAGTCGGTGTATAATATATGCAGCACTATCTAAAGAACAATAGGCCATAGACTTTTCAAGGGTCCAGATGCGACTGACCAGCGTACATACCAAGTCCGGATATCTCGCGGGAGCCACAATAGATTGCCCAATACATAGCAGATGTGACTCGTAGAAGTCCATCCGATTTCGCGTGCACTCCGCCAACAATAAATGTACAATCATGCCCTTATCTGGCACCTGCAGCTACGTTATCAAATTTTATTGGAGGCTGAAGCCACACATGCTTACTTCAGTCAACATCCACATATGTGTATATTACGATAAGCGGGAGAACAACTTGAAATGGTAACTCTATTATGATTTATAATAATTATTAATTTATGTGACAGCCAGAATTTGTAATTAGGGATGGGATCGAATACGTCGCATTCGATTATTCGACGCCATTCGACTTCACTCGAATGTGAGTTCTGAACCGCCCAATTATTCGACAAACATAATGTTATATATCTCGCTACATGAAACCATTCTAGAATAATGAAAGGCATCAATAAGCTCTGTGGACAATTTCCTATCGATTTCTGTTGTTTTTTAGTGCTTTCTTTAAAAAATGGGTTGGATATATTGTTGATGATATTTGAAAAGACGGTGATGTCGAATAACAAACAAAACAACCTTTAGCATCCAATTTGCCGTATAAACTTCGATGAGATACAAATATACCTCATTTCATATATCACCGAAACCTATGACAAGTATATAGCACAACTTCCCATATAGCTCAACCCTAACCCTTCTGAGTGGAAGAAGCGATTTTTGGAGATTTATCAATTTGGGTTGATCCCAGTTCAATATACCATAATGAAGAGTAATATTCAGTTTTCAGCATAATATACTAGCATATGCGTGTGTTGGCAACAGTAGCTATCGTTGAAGAGTGTTATTCATACGACTTTATGGGATCATTAGTGATTCTCCACAATAGGAGAATTTCCTAATCGGGATAGCTATTACGTACTCGATGACAATGTGCTATATTCGATCGAATATTCGAGTCGAATGTCGAAGGGCGGTCAGGGTCATTCGATCCCATCCCTATTTGTAATCGATTGAATGGCTCGGTGAGCAAGCTAGAGGCGATTCATGATTCGTCGGATCAATCATCAAAAGTATTTCGACATCGGAGCCCTGAATTCCCAAACGACATGAATCAAATTTTGTTTGAAGAATCAAGAGTCAATCGAATCTCAGAAATAAAATCTAAATTATAATTAATAAATTATAATTATTAGTTCTCCAATACGAAAGCCCCTGCGTACACACTTTGGTGTTGAGTTGTTCTGCTGCTCTCAGGTTTACTTAGGAAATTTTGGCTTGAGCTTGGCGTTTCCTATTATTTCCCGAACGGTGTTTGGGTGTTGATGGAAGTGAAAATATAATAGAGTCTTAGCGAGGTTCGAAATCCATTGGGCTATACATGGACATGGATCCTTACCTGTCTTCTATGATTTTACAACTTTGCATCATCATTCTTTATGGTTTTTTTTTGAAACAAATTTATTTTGAATATTTATCTTTTCTCAGAAAGTCTAGGTCTTAAATTGTTCAGGAATTTGGATGGAAGGCTTAACAGCATTACAAATCTATTGATTTAACAATAAATTGCAACCCAACGATGCCGGCTTATGGATTCGATGACCAACGATTTTTCTATGATTGTAAGGCCTAAGTTCTCAGGAGTCAACATAGAGTTGGTAGAACGGATTAAACAAGAAGCTTAACATTTTTTCAAAGTCGGACATCCAGACAAAAAGAAATTCTAGAGAACCCCCTCTAACAAAAGCGTTACACGTCCTTTGAGGAGCACTTCCTGGGAATTAAGAGCAAGATACCTAAAAAAAATCTCTAAATGTAAAAATTCTCTTTCAGATGCTCGAGTGAAGCCCTCAGAACAGGCAGAAATAGCAGCGATCAGATCGGAATGTGAACCTGAGTTTCTAGTTCCAGATCATGAAAGAGAACAACTGATATACCTCGCTTTCAAAAAGCTCTTATGCTCTGAGTTATTGAACAATTATTTCAGCATTTAAAGAGATACTTCTCAGATGACAGTCTGTTGAAGACTCACATCTGATTTCGCCGATGAGTTCAACAAAGGGAATCTTCTAGAGCTCCAAGACTCAAACTAATGGAGATACTAACCAAATCTTATGAGTTCTTGGGCAAGAAGCTCTACAATTTGCACTTTAACTGTAGGGCACTATGTTAGGAAGCCAATTTGAGGTAGATCTTACTTCAGAATTTGAGATTTATTAATATTAGAAAGAAATGTGGACATTAACACTGGAATTTGCTTTCTTGAAAGCATTAGAGTTGGAAGCACTGCAGGTAGACAGTTCCTCAAACGGTGTGGCATTGACTAAGCTAAAATTTTTACCAAGCTCCTTCCAGAGGGGTTTTGTACTATTTTCGTATGTGATCCGTCTCTGATGGTAAGCATCGGAATTGTATGGCAATCTGCACCACACTAAAGGCAGCTAAGAATCACAATATGCCTTGTAAGTTATCTCCTTAAGGCTTGATGGTTTATAATCCATGTGACATGTCCATCGGCAGGCGTATTAAAAAACTTCCATTTTCGGACAAGACGTTATTTTTTTATTTTGTGCATGAATGTTATCATTTCGAGCTGTCACTCTGAGAACAGAAAGTTATAAGTGGCTAAAGCATTGAAAAGAATTAAAATTAATAGCAGTCTTGTGTGTCAAATAATCAAATAATTTATTATTTTTAACTTCCTAATCGCCACAGTTTCATGATTGCAAGTTGGTTTCTGATCCGAAGCTCACCTCTGACGTGTGTCATTTCATTATCTTCATTCAATTATCACAAGGGTCTGCGAAAGATGAAGCTCAGAAGCACCTCGCTCTCGTCCTCACTGATATCTTCCTCATGAAGACGAAGGGCTTCATGGTCGTTGAGAGTAAACAACTCCAATTCCTTATCAAAGATGAGCTCTTCATTAGTTTCGAGATCGATCTCCTTCTGAAGTCGAATTCTTTTCTGATTATTGAGGATCCACTGAGTTCTATAGGCCTTTTCTTCCTCTAACAGAAGTCTCTGCTCTTTAAAGATTTTTTTATTTTCAGATGTCTCTGGACTAGCCTGCACACAGCGAGGGCCATAACGAGGAGCCATGCCTTCCTCGTTATGGAATTCGTGTAGTACCAGCGCCGACTTGAAAGAAGTAGCGTTTCTTCGAGTATGTTTACAGAAAAATTTAGAGGTCCTTGCTTTTGTGACCTTGACTGTTTTTGAAGCGCTAGATTTAGAGGTCTTCATTTTATAAGCTTTTGTAGACTTTACAGGTCTTGTAGGTTTAGAATCAACAGCGGCATCAGACTCAGAAGCATCAGACAAGTCTGGAGTTGGTGGAGACTCTGGGGTAGGATAAGGCTCAAAAGGAACTGAAAGAATTTCTCGAGAAGTTGGGTCAGAGGTCGCAATGACAGGCCAAGTTGTTTTGCTCATTTGACTGCAAGGAAGTAGTAGAAGTAGAAAGCACAGAAGTGGTATTTCACCAAGATAACTGAGCTTACAATTATATGGGAGGAGATGAATAGAATAAAAGACGTAATAATCTGCTTGGCCTTTTATAGCTCGGAGGTTTTTAAAACAGCTCAGGGAACCAGATCGATATTGGAATCAGGATCTGCGATACTCTTGAGAAGTTTTACATTGTGTCGCTCGACTGTTGACTTCTTTTTCGCTAGTTAACGGTTTTGTTGAAGATAATTAAAGGGAAAAAATTAGCTGAAGTATCGCATTCCTCTCAATGATACCGGACTCATAGAGCTAACAGATTCTAAGAATTTCTGTGCTTCTAGAACAGCCATCGATTTATTTACACTTCTTTGACGGCTGAATTTGCTCAATTCAAGAAATAAGAATTGCAAATCTGTTTCATATACGGGTAGTCATATGTGATATTTAAAAATTTCATCCAACATTACGTTTAGAGTAAGAGAACTTTTAGTGAACAAAGTATACAGGTAAAAGGCCAATTCTGTTTAAGGCCGCCTGAGAGACAGCTCACAACCTTAGGAGTCCAGCAGCAGTCATAGCTGAAGCTCGTCTAGGAGTATTAAAAGCGATATGCGGTGCTTGTCCGGTTGTTTGATATGGTGTGTTAATCATAGTTCTTCCAGCGTTAGGTATATTGTGTAGCAGCGCTAGAGCAGGTGTGCGCGGGACATCGATACTGGCTCTTTGAACATTAGGTACAATTTGAGGAGCAACTGGCCCAGCAGGTTGAGCGATTGAAATAGCAGGTGGAGGAAGTAATGGGAAGACTGTATTTGGGGAAGACATCTCAAACTCAACCGGCTGAAACTGTCGTGTATGATCAAATCTCTGGTCTGTTCCTAGGACAGGAGAGGAGTAATATTGATCAAAAGATTTTGACACATTCTCGCAAAGGCAGGAAGCCCTGGTTAGCGCTCTTCGACGTTTGTTTTGTATTGAATCTTCAGATGTGTAATCTGGTTGAATAGTGGTTGGGGTAAGCCTAATCATCTTTCTAAATATTTGTAGGCTTTAATATACGAAAGTCCCTTCGATAAGAGGAAAGAAGAAATCTTTGAGAAGTGAGAGAGAAGCACTTCCTTTATAGCATTTATTGTTCTCAAGACTCAGGTAAAGACTTCAAAAGCTACGACAACCCAAGAAATATTCTCAAAACTTCTCTCAGTTCATAAATCGTGCAACATAGATCACACCGTCATACCTATCTGAGGAAAGCAGAACGCTTCTAGTGTAAGTTGTTGATCACCCACTGTGGTGTACTAAAAATAGTAATGTCAGTACTGCGACTTACAAGTAACAAGTTATTGCTATTTTAAAAGTGACAATTCAGTCTGCTCAGAACTAAAGTAGACATTCTTGAGAGGGATTTTATTCCTGCCACTAGGATCATCCATCTCTGCGGCATCTGCGTGCGCCGAAAATTTCAGATCTGCCAACACGAAAGTGCCAACAACCAATTGACACTTCAGAATTGGCAGACTTCTCTATTGCGCCTCATTTCTTGTCACAAAACCCCCCGTTTCAAAGAATGCTCAACTCTGTCGGAAGAACCGAAGAAGAAGACTGCTATCATGTCGTTCAAAGTGAAAGCCATTCAGTTTTATGGTCAGAGATCAATCCTTTCACAGGCCGAGAACGGGCCCTGTGCGCTTTTGGCCATCGTGAATACCTTGTTGTTGACGACTACTGAACATTCCCCACAAGGATGGCATCAGTTGGTTGCATTGGTCAATTCCGGCCAAGGTGAAGTCTCCCTCGAGCAGCTACTACAGAGGCTATATGCGATCGCAGTGGATCAGTTAAAAGACCAGAATGCTAGTCCTGAAGAATCCCAGGCTGTCTTGAATTTGTTACCAACTTTGAACGAAGGGCTCAACGTTGATCCTCATTTCGGTGGAGGTTTCACTCCTGGACTGGAAGTTTCTATATTCCACGTGTTTGGTGTTAAGATCGTACATGGATGGGTCATCGACCCGGAGACTCCTGAGTATGCCAGTGTGATCAAGTATAACTCGTATGAACAGGCACAGAGTGTACTTGTCGAGGCTTATGAAAAATCACAGGCTGGTGAGACAGAGGGTGAAGTTATTGACGACTCTGTGGCTATCAAGCACTTCATGGCTCACACGGCTACTCAATTAACCCCATATGGGTTGAATTACTTGAAGCATTCGCTTGTTGAAGATGAAATCTGTGTTTTCTTTCGTAACAACCATTTTAACACCATTATCAAGCACGACGGTGAAGTTTATCAACTTGTTACCGATCAGGGCTTTGTCAATAAGAAAGAATACGTGTGGGAGAGTCTTCTGAGCGTCAACGGTTCCATTAACTCCTTCTTCACTGGTGAGTTTAGACCTCTCGTGGATGGTGAGAACGTCGAAGATGAAGATGAAGACAGACTAATGGCTATCCGTATTCAAGAAGAAGAAGACGAGAGGGTTGCAGCTGCATTACAAAGACGCTATGAAGATAATGGCAACAGGCAGCGCCAGCAGCAACAAGCGCAACAGCAAAACGAGCGACCACAGGCTGTTGAGGATGAAAAGAAGTCCAAGTGTTGTACTATTATGTGAGATCTTCTGTACTATACAAAAAAGGGAAGAAATCATGTGTATATTTAGTCTTTTCTCTTCTTAGCAGGACTATCTGAATAGAATTGATCATGAATTTGACGTTGTAGAAAGTCTTTCAACTCCTCTTCTGGGTTTTCACCTTCCACAATCTTTCTCAACTCTTCCCTTTTCTCATCATCGATATCAATCTCAATGTCACCAGGGTCTCTATACTCATATCTAATTTCTTGACCCGGTGGAAGCTCAAGTTTCTCTTCCTGGTTTTCATCATCACTACCATGGATCAAGCTCTGCAGGTACTGTGCCACATCCAAGAACTCACCATCTTCTTCAATCATTTCCTTGGCTGTGTGTCCCTCCAAGTTCCTTATCTTCCAATCAGCGCCCAGCTCTATCAGAAGCTTAGCGGTCTTTAGATCTTCAACATGATGTAGTGGTGTATCACCGTCATTATCCTGGATATTGACATTACCTCCTTTTTGTACAAGATATCTGAGCAGATCTGTATGAGCATAGGAGGCAGCAGCATGTAGTGGAGTATATCCGTTTGAATCCGCAGAGTTTGGAGAAACCCCCGAATCTATGAATTCCTCGATCTTCTTTCTATCGTTATCGGCACACAACGTCCAGATGTTCATCTTTGTTCTGCTTTTTATGTATGTTTTGTGAGTGTTAGAGAAAAGTTCTGATGTCTTCGCAGGAAATTTTTCATATCATCGGCCACGGAGACGAGAGCTCCAACAAACAGGAAGGCAGAGGCACACAGCACAATGAGCACACCTCAGGGTTTCGAATGGTGGCGCCGTACAATGGCGTACAAAACCGGCTTCCTCAGCGAAGAGGAACAACGTCTGTATGAGGTGGATGCAAAGGCCAAACAGACAGCGAAGGAGTGCTCGAAGTGCTACGAATACAGGGATTGGGCCATCAACTTCTCTCCTATTGTGATCTTCATGCTCCAACAGATCAAGAAAGCCGGTGGGGAGATCGCAGCAAAGGATATCGTGTGTGATGTGTGTGATGAGTGGAAAGGTGGTGGTTATCACCCAGAGTTGGGAGTTCTTCTGTGCCAGAATAGAATCATCGATAAGTGGCATTTGGAAGATACCCTGGCCCATGAGCTTGTGCATGCCTATGATGACAGCAAGTTTGCAGTAAACTGGTTGAATTTGAAACATCATGCCTGTTCTGAGATCAGAGCAAGTTCTCTCTCTGGTGAATGCCGTATCATGAACCAATTCAAGAGAGCTGCGATCAAGAACTTTGGAAGAGGACACCAGGAATGTGTCAAGAGAAGAGCTATACTCAGTGTGATCGCCAACCCTGGTTGCAAAGATAAAGAACAAGCTGAGAAAGTTGTTGCAGAAGTCTGGGACAGTTGCTTCAACGATACGAGGCCGTTTGACCAAATCTACAAATAATCCTTACAGCAAAAAAAAGTCTAAATATAAGTCGTGTATATACAAGTCATCAAGTTTTTGTAGAAGTATCATCTTCTCTTTCTCAAAGAAGCCTCCAAATCACCAACATCCAATCTGTTACCTCTGATGTAGTACTGTCTGTTTCTCTTCTTGTATGCATGTGGCTTTCTAACAACGTCAATTCTGCTCACGAGAGGGCTGAAAAGTTTCACTTTGATTTCAACACCGACTTTACTCACTTGGTTTCTCAAAGTGATGTTGGTATCCAACTGACTCTTACTCAAGGCCAACACTTGACCCACAAACGGTGGAATAGCACGAGACGTATACATCACTCTGACGACATCACCTGTTCTTATGTTCTTCAATAGCTCGGATCTCCAGCCAGTTGGATCCAATTTAGCGAGTTGCTTCTGGTGGAACACATCCATAACATTCTTCTTCGTGGTGTTTAGAGGTTCATAGACATTGATCACACGGGAAGTCTTGGATGGGACGTGGTAGTGAGCAACTTGTTGCGTCACTCTTGGGAAAGCAGAGACAGAGCGTCTTACGCAGCGTATCACAGAGGAGAACATATTGGTTTTCTATGTGTTTCAGACGACTTCCAAAAGTGTTTTCTCAGCTTTTTGATGAGCTTTCAATGTGGAAATTCGAAAAACTTGAGAAACTCGCGAAAACGGGAATAGAGGGCCGGGTAACGCCGTTTACGATCCGCGAATACGTTTTACGTGTCACCGTCCAGTGTGGAATTCCTTGTTCAGTGGAGCGACACAGCAACACGATGGGCATGACACCTCCTCTGGCATTTTTAGGTTGACAATGTTAAGGGCTTAGTTGTTAGAAATTAGAACTTTCAACTTAGAGCCTAGAATCTTAGAAGTTAGAAAGCTAGATGCTGTGTTTGAGTTTGGCTCTGCCTGTTAGCTGCTTTGTTTCAGTTATGCTGCGCGCTCTGCACGATTCGAGATTGGTCTGAACATCTATGGTGTTATCGAGGAACGCTTGGGCTTCCTGAATCAATGGTAAAGGAGAAAAATGTTATCGCTTGCAGAGCTGTATTGGGCCTTGAATTTTCTTAGAAGACTACGAGGATTCATTGGAGTAATTTTAGCTGACTTTGAGAGGGTCTGAACATGCATAGGGATTAGTAGTATTGATTGCGTAAGTGCTGTTCGTCTATGACACTATGGATAGAAAGCCAGCAACTTTGCAGTAACTGTCCCTCAGCATCGAGATACACTCCGCATCCTTACTTGTCAAGAATGTTATTAGTACTATAACTACCATTGAGAATCTTCTACTATGTTATTGTCAAGCCTGAGTTGGAAGGAATCCCTCCATTGACGGAGTTGATGGACAATCGTTTCAAGAGCATTCCAATAATGTTCCTTATTGTGCTCTCTTCGAGGACTCAAAGAAGCCGAGACAGCTGACGGTTGAGGTTGGCTCCGATACAAGCGTATTGCTGTACCACATCGCTGATGTTACTTCTTCTAACATCCCGATGATTATTGACGACCAGGTCTTCCAATTGGAGCCTAATGGGTTTGGTATATGCACCGAGTCGAAGGCATCACAGGGCCGATGTGATACTGTGGGGACTTTCATGGTGAAGTTTGATGATACCCATTACGACTTAATCAACAAGTTTGCCCACTCCGGTGAGAAGGTGAACCTAACTATCTCAAAGGAGGGTCTATACTGTGTTGTGACGTATCAGGAAGGCACAGAATTGAGCCACATCAAAGTGCTAGAGAAGCACAGTTATGGATACCTCCCGTTACCATTGTATGAAAAAATGAAAGTGTTCTATTTACTTGGCGCTCTGTTGATCATAACATTTGCAAGTTTTCTTCTTAAATTCATAGATGAAAGAACAGAGGGGGTTGGTTCCATCCATTCACAAAATTTTATTCTACTTCTGAATAGGAGTATCCAAGCTCAGTCGAGGCTCCTAATTTTGAACCTGTTGGAAACCAACACTCTGCTGAAGTTTGTGGATGCTTCAACTGGAATTGACGTGGCTTAATGATTGAAACATAGATGATTGGAACATACATGATCCGCTATGAGTTTAGTGCAGGCAATTCCTTCAATAAAGAGGACAATTAGAAGATAACATTCCAACCTCTTTTCAGAAAATGCCTCTCGTTCATGGGACGCAGTGGATTGCTCGCTTTGTTCTAATCACTGTTGAAAAGGTCACTTCCACTGCAACTCTTTGTTTCCGTTCGCTTATTATCTCAGATTGTCCTCTCCATTTCCTGGATATCGATGGTATATATCATGTGGAAGAACTCTAAACTTACAAATAGGGAGATCGTTGACAAGAAGTATCAACACTCAAGACTTTGTCTTATCTCCATCCCTATTGCTGTTTCCTTTGTTTCGTTTGGAGGTGTGATGGTTACCATAAGTGCCATCTCAAATGGATCTTATTCTCGTTCGGGTGATTTTGGCAAAGATATGGAAAGAAGAGTCACCTCCGTTTTGGAATCCTCCCTGAATCAGAAATTTCTCTTTGTGCTCTTGAAACATCTTCCTGAAATCTCAATGCTCCTTGTGCTTTGGGCATTCATGTACATTTGGAGACCTAGTTTGCTTCACAGAACAGAGTCTGAGAACATTCATGACCACAAACCCGCCGACGGAATGGATGAAATCAAGCTTTAGTTATAGGGAGTTATTAACCGATATGGCTCATACACAGATAATTCAGGATACTGCAGGCAACATTTCATTCAATTGTAACCTATACATTCATCAAGACACCTTCAAAAGTTTTTAAGATATTCTTCGAGCCTTAAGGCAGATGTTATGATAGCTTTATTGAAGCCAAAACCCCTTCACCATGGCCATCATCCACATTTACACGACCTTCGTCCATCATTTTCAGGCCTGTTATCAGCATATTGCTGTTCACACAGCTGTTCTATTGCTCTCTTGGTCTCGACTCCCCCACCCCTGGAGAGTTGAGGCCTTTAGAAACCTCTGCTTCCTTCTGGTTAGATGAATACCCTTCTTGTTCGTTACTGTAGTACGTAACTGTAGTACACAACTTCACTACGTAACCTCGCGCCGTTCCACAACGGCACAGGCCGAAGATCTCGTTTACAAAAAAAAGTTTGACAGGTGCGCATCCCTTGGCTCTCTATTGTGACCACAGACTTGTCATAAAGAAAGACCAATTGACAATTGAAATTTATTATTAATCTATTTAACACCAATAATAATTAATGAAATTGGTGTCACTGAGTTTGCTCGTGACTGGTGTGCTTGGGGCTGTGTCTCAGTACTGTGCTGGCTTCGAAGACTCGAAGAAGCCGAGACAGCTGACGGTTATGGTTGGTTCCGATACAAGCGTGTTGCTGTACCACATCGCTGACGCTTCTTCCTCTAACATCCCGATGATCATTGACGACCAGGTCCTCCGATTGGAGCCTAATGGGTTTGGTATATGCACCGAGTCGAAGGCATCACAGGGCCGATGTGATACTGTGGGGACTTTCATGGTGAAGTTTGATGATACCCATTACGACTTAATCAACAAGTTTGCCCACTCCGGTGAGAAGGTAAACTTGACTATCTCAAGAGAAGGTCTATACTGTGTCGTGACATATCAGCAACGCGCAAAGCTGAGCCACATCAAAGTGGTAGAGAAGCACAGTTATGGATACCTCCCGTTACCTCTGTATGAAAAAATGAAAGTTTTCTATTTACTTGGCGCCCTGCTGATCATAACCCTTTGTGCCTTGAAGTACAGTTTTAAATGTGAAAGAAGAGCACTCATTGGGACCATCTATCAGGACATTTCTATTCTCCTCAGTGCCAAAACCGCTCAAATATTGTGGAAGATCCTTGTTTTAAGTGTCCAAAACTTGTCTGGAACTAAATATGTGGATCTCGAAGCTATGGTTGACGCCATTTATATAGAGATCACATTCTTTATCTACTATAAGTTGAGTGGTGGCATCTTTGGCCTCAAAGAGGAGGAAAAGGCGAAGATACAATTCGATACTTTTTTCAGCAGAAGATGGATGTTTTTCATGCTATTAGGTGTAACACTCCTTTATTCCCAACCACTGCCACAAAGATTAATTTCATTGGAGCTGTATGTTGCGCGTTTCTTATCTGGCATCGCTCGATTCATTATTTGGATATATGTGGTGTATATCATGTGGAAGAACTCCAAAATCACACTTAGAAAGATCGTGGATCCAATCTTTGCTAAGAAGTATAAGAGGTCAAGGCTCTGCCTTATCTCCATCCCTGTTGCTGTTTATCTGGTATCGTTCGGAGGTGTGATAATTGTTATGAGTGCAATCTCAAATGGATGTTATTCTCGTTTGGGCGACTTCGGCAAAGATATGAAAGGAAACATCACCTTCGTTTTGGAATCCTCTCTGAGTCAGAACTATTTCTTTGTGCTCTTGAGACATCTCTATGAATTCTCTATGATCTTTGTGCAATGGGCATTCCTCTTCATTTGGAACTTTCACTTGATTGACAGAACTGATTTTAAGGACTTTAACAGTAGCGAACTTGCAGAAGGAAGCGGTGATATTAATATCTAGTCACAGGGAGATATTAACGGATATGGCTAAGAAATGGATCATTCAAGATATTAAAGGCTATCTCTTGTTCAATTATAACTCTATAATTATGTAAATGCCATCAGTCATGGTCAAGACACTCCTAAACGTCCCTGTCATTATACCTTCATTGTAGACCAACGTCGACATTTGCAGAACCTTTATTCATCCTCCTTAGGCTTATTAGCTGTATAAGCACTAGCAACAAGATTGACTTGTTCAACACTGAGGGTAATCGGATTTGGAATGAAATCTCTGCCATAAGCGAATGTGCTTTGAGACCAAACAGTTCATCTTGGTAATGATTGATATTGTACGCAGTATGTTAAGAAATCAAGTATTGCGAACATTGTAGTCTTGAGTAGCTCTTAAGCTTTAGTGAGTTCCTTCGAGAGCTCTTCTTCAGGTGATGATCATTTATTTCTCTTCTTAGAGACAACCTTCTGCTTTCATGACGTTGGAAGTCTTGTAGAGCCTCGCATCTTAATGGTGTATTGCCCTTTACTGAAGACCATTTTCTCGATGGGTTGGGGTTAGGAATTTTCTCCTATAATGTGTGGGTTTGGCTATCAGTTCGTTCTCCAGACTTTTGATTTTTTTCTTTCGATTCTTCATACTCTATTTAGCCAACAGAATTGAGTCTCAGAAGCTTTCTCCTTCGTTACAATCCTACTAAATGTATCAGATGATTTCTCCAAACAACTATCCGTCATTGTGATAGTAAGTTTTTCGAGCTCTTGAATACAACAGCACACTTTCATTATCGCAGTTATTCTAATTGCTAGGACGATTATTCTTCCGGATGTTTCACTTGAGTCGTTGCAGAATAGTTAGTCTCTAGGTATATATTTCCTCATTTAAAGTTATTAAATTATCATTAAAATGCGGCGTTACCAAGATGAGCGGTTTATTATCGTTCTGTAACTAAGGCATTGGAGCTCTTCATCTATTCTTAACCTTCCGTCAGAGTCTTCGCTCTTCCCCAAACCACCGTTCCATCCAAGAGGGCTAGGGCCCCAAGACGGTGTATAACAGACTTCGTCCCAATTGCACTTCTTTGGACATGTATAGAAAGTGGAATCCCACCTTAGGGTAGTCAACAATGATTGTATATCAGCTTGTATTCTCTTCAAGCCTGATGCATCCACATCCTGCTTCTTGAAATGTTGTTGAATAATGCCTCTTGATACTTCAAATGAGTCAAAAATCATATCAACAATTAATCTCACAACTTTATGTATTGAGGAATATATCAATACATCAGACTCAGATTGTAATGGCTGATATGGATGGGCATATTGCTTCACAGCCGAGCGCTTAGCATTCACTATCCTTGTACCCCAACAGGCACCTTCTTCATGATTCAAGAATCTCCTGACGAAGTTTGCGGTGAATGCTGTCAAATTCTTAGCAATATCCACATCATTATCGCCAGACCAAAGTGTTTGATTCATGATCTTCAAAGTTGGTGAGAATTTATCCACAATTTCAGTAGTGACTAACTGCCAATTCGTGCTCAGATATGGATATGCACCATTCTTCAAGAACGAAGCTAAGCCATCTCTAATTTCATCTTGCACCTCTTTTGAACTGTTATAGATCCTTCTAGTATATGGATCCACTCCAACATATGTCTTATTCAACGCAGTTTGGAACCCTCTCCAGTCCAACAGAATCCTTCCCTCACCTTTATCATGGATATTCCCCAACTTGATCTGATCATACCCTTCCATTGCATTGATTGCATTCTCCAATAAATCATATTCATCATTCAATTCACCTTCAATTTCCAATGGAAGCCCCCAAGTGTCATTCTTCCAGTCTAAAGTCACTTTATTGACCAATTCCAATTTGCTAAAATCACAAATCACAGCTTCATAACCAATTTCGATACGAATAAATCCATCTAATCCGAAATTCGACCCCCATTTACATATCTTTTCAGCTGCTTCACGTTCATCGACGAAGGGATTATTAGACAGTTCACCTTCAGACAAGATGAACTGTTGGTCCATCTCACCAGTACGGGTTTTAGCAGCAGATGAGCCATCTAGCAAGATCATCTTGGTCAAAGGTCTCTCCACACGGAATGTCAAGAGAGAGACACGAGAGTTAGGTGAGTCTGGGGGTGGACCGCCCGGGCCACCAGGACCACCAGGACCGCCAGGACCGCCCGGGCCATCAGGCGGACCGTGAGGATGGCCACCAGGCCCATGACCCATTGAATTATTCCTTCTAGGTCCTCCTCTATTAGATATGAAGTTATAACTGAATTCATGATCCATTGCTATCCATTCAGGTCCGTTTGGTACTTCGCCGTCCCCATTTCCATGGTATAACAACGTTCCAGTTGGTATATAAGCTGGTATGAAACTGACACCGATGGGCTCAATCTGTGCGTTCTTACTCTTTAGAGCACCTTGAACAGTGTTAAAAATTGCACTTGCATTCTCTTTTGTGATTGTTCTTAGCAGAAGATTTGTGTCATCTTTGTAGACCGGCGGTAGGCGTGATAGGAGTAGTGACCTGGATGAAATGAGTAGCAGGAGAGATATGAGTACTACCGTAGCAATGTGATATTTGTGGAATGTGTAATCCCTGAAGAACATTGTTGGTTTCACTTCTGTCTTCATGGTGATAGAAGACAACAGTGAGTGGCGCTGGATGTTATATACCAGCGAGGTGGGCTTATGTGAATAAGCCGCAGTGGGCTGAAGCGTTGACGCAGAGGTGGAAAGAAGGTGTCAAATGGGTGTGGTTGACGATTCAAGGGTTATGATCTCAGTGCTCACCCTCAGGTCACCGTTTTGAGCGCTGCACCTCAGCTATCCCTAGGGGGCGTTAAATGATGTCAAACTTGAACTGCCTTTTTCGGGTGTAACTTCGATGAGATCTTGAGAGATGAGAATTAGCCCGTCGCGAAAAATAAAATCCTTCTCGGGGAATCGAACCAAGGATAGGCCAACCATCAAAAAACAACAATAATGGAGATAATACACCAATAATCGAGGCCTAATGGTCATATAAAGGTGATATTCCTCCCGTTCAGAACTATCAATACTCTCATAACATCAAAATTTTAACAAAAAAAAACTTTAGATCTCTTTGTAACACGGTTCATCCTTGTGCAGGGGAACTGCTGATCATCTCTGTATTGTTTCAAATTGACCAAATGTCCACAAGGGACAAAGTTTAGCCTTGGCGTCACTTTATAAGATGATAGATTTCTTACATAAGCAGAGTGCCATAAATTATATAATCGACTGAATTGATATAGATTAATCCCCAGTTATCCATTAGCGTTCCACTTGAGTCTCTTCGCCTGATCAGCAACCCCGTGGGTATGTTAGAGCTTAGATTAGAGATCGGAAGGTAATTCGAAAATTGCAAGGGTAGTTCATGGGTAAATGAGGCGACATATCTGGGTAAATACCCAGGCAGATATATTTGCTCATAACCATTCCCGAAACGCGAGCTGCTATTTCATGGACCTTAAAGTTTTTTGTCCGGAACATCGCGAAAATTACTGCTTTAAATCTCTTGGGACAAATTCATGAAAATACATATCTTCGGACCAAGCTCCGAACGAGAAAAATCATTCTGTTCTTGATCTCTTTGCTCCAAATGGAATTTGTGTTGGAACACCATGCAAGTGTGACGTTGCTTCCAGGCATGGTAGTTCTTTGAACATATTCAACGTTTTCAGCATCATAACCCAAAATCGCACCAGAAACTTAAATTTCTCCAGTAGGGCGAATTCTGGGGAGGGCGTCTCTTTAATATAGATAAGTCAGTGGCATCACCTTTCTTGAAATAGCCTGAAGAATTTTTGAACAGCCGAATCACTTGTTGATCGTTCCAGCCGCCCAAGTTCTGGGGAGTGCTATTGCAGTTATGAGCATCAAACGCGTTACTGACGCCGTAGATATGTAGCTGTCTTAAGAAACTGGATACGATCCAACGGCCAATGTGTTTTGCCAAACCTGAGGCAAATTCAGCGCATGGCCGAAAGGAAAACACACCTCATAGTTTCCAGACCACCAAGCCGCAAGCGAGTGAAATTCAGAAATTACCAATTGGCCTTTGGGAGTTGAACCAATGAACAAATAAACTCTGAATCATGATCTACGATCCATCCGATTTGAGGCTGTTTCTCGTTTCTCATTCAATTTGCATCGATTCGATGTGAGCGCTAATCCACAGTGACTATTCTTAGTAGCACCAGAGTTCCAAACAGCCCTTTGTTGTTGCAGCAGGTTCATGCATGCACTACAGATAAGAAAGGCTCTTCAATAGACGTTAGAATCCGTTCACGCTGACAAGAAACTAGCCAAGAAATGAATGATGATGTTCATCAATAACAGAAAGGGACATCGCCGTTGTCGCTATAAGTCTAACAAGAGCCGCCCAGGAGTTAAAACCACAATTGTCAATGTTGGAAGAAGAAGAACGCAGGTCATGATTTTTATCACTTTCTTGCGAAAGTATAACGAAGGTAACTTAGGAGCCACAACAAACGGAATAACACTCAAGACGTTATAGAGGGAACAATCATGGATCGGCCAAATACCATAGGTGATTGTATGGGCTGTACTAACATCCAGTTTTTATTTCCAAACCCTTAGAAGGTCAAGTACAGAGTACACATAATGGAAGGACCTGAAGCGATGCCAATCCAGAAGATGGCATTATTCAGGGTGTCCTTGTGCCTCATTGACGGTAGACCTTGCAGATAGATCAATGGCAACTGGAACATTTGACAACAGAGTAAATACCCTCTCAGCTTGTGAAAGATCACATACATAGCCAACTCATGAACTATGGAACTCACAAAGAAAGTAAACAGTGTGGCTTGTGATTTGCGCAGCTTCAAAGCACTGAGACTTGAATGGTAAACATGTCTCAATAGGAACTTATGAACAGGCTTATTCCACAGTTTAGAGAAATCGTGCCATGATTTTGAATTCCACCAGTTGCCATAGAAATCACGATCTCCAAACTTCGTCAATTCGGCAATGGCATTCAAGATGGCATCCCAGATGAGATAAAACACCAAGATGTACATCAGGAAGAAGCTAGGCATCAAGTCTAGCAGCAACATTGGATATTTCATGACTCTTTCGTTCAAAGGTAGTTCACGCAGTGCGATGGCACGCACTGCAATTGGATACATTCCTGTCTGTGCAACCACCACCATTAGGATAATCACACCGAAAACAGCACATACCTTCTTCATGAGGTATGAAAGTCTGATTTTCGGAGTTCTTGGATAGTCAATCTGGTATACCACTGTTGGATACATTGAAAACATGAAGAAATTGGACAAGTTGATATTTTGAGGGAAAGTCATAGTATCTGACTGCGATTTGATTTCCCTTGTACAGAATTCTATAGAGGCTTCCAGTTCATCCCTAGTCTTTTTCGGCAGGACTTCACCATTCTTCTTCAAAGCGGCCTCTGAATGAACCAATTCTTCTGAAATATTCCACAGATAGCCGTTGTAGAACGAGTAAGAGTGCATCTTCATCAATTGCACAATGGAGTGCAGGAACAAGAAGATCTTACCGATCCAAGGAAAGTTGAGATGTTCAGCCAGGAACATAAAATATAATATGAACGCCAGTTCATAGATGCTAGTCATCATCCATCCTGCACCATGCCATGTAATCCAATTCTTCTTGATGCACCATTGGACCAATATAACGAAATAAATGCTTAAATACATCATGAGATCAGTCAACCCAACCCATACCAAGTCTCTCATCATAGTAGAGACAATATCACTATGGAACCCATTATCCATGATATAGTTCACCACATAGTCCAAGTTGATCACACCAATGGCTAACCATGCCATCACGTAGAATCCCTTGAATTTGGATTCTGTGCTGTCGAGTTCATCAAGCAGGGAATGTTGTAATGCGAACTTTATGTCATCAAGGTTACTCTTGGCTTTGCCCTCGTGATACCTTCTGTGTACTCTGACTCGACTAGTGAGTTCATAAGTGTCAATTGATTCATCTTCGCCCTGTTCGACCAACCGGAGTTGTGGTTCCGAGTCCTCGTCGATATCAGAGTCCTGAGGAATCTCTCCAGATGTGGAGTATTCTGCGTTGTCCAGTAATGATGGGCGCTCAGGCATATTGTTATATCTCTCCAATTGCCCTTGCTGTTTCCTATTTGGTTGTTGAAGCTTCAAGCCCGCTAACTTGCTGGAGGGTTGTGTCAATTTGGTGATGGCAACTAAGGTTACATGTTCCGTTCCGAGGGTGCTAAACCGATAAGCAACTGACGTCAGAGAGTATGTGCCAGGATTCAGGAGAAACGATACTTGAATCTTCACAAAAAAATGTTGAAGAATGCAAATTATGTGCTGTGACTTGCCAAGTGGGCCGTGGTCCGAGGCCTCTAAGCACCAAACCACAATTCATTAATCAATATAACGCCGATAATCTGGACCCTGGCTCTTTTGTTCAACTTTAATTATCTTCTATCGTTCTTGAAATGCACAAACATGTAGAAGGAAAGCAGAAAAGTGGATTGATAACATGGAAAGTTGAAATATTCCTCTCAAGCCATAATACTTCTTTGGCACATTGCTATTGTCACAATACACAGCATTGATAACTCATATCAAGCTTGTGAGAATGCGAGCTACTTCACGATGATCATATGTCAGTACCTGATATTATTTGAACAGAGCCACAAGAAGAAATCAAGATTGGTAAGTTGTGTGGTTGTTACTTGTATATGAATGCCCACCTGACAGCCACCACATACACACCTTCAATTCTCTCTAGCTCTTCGATATAGGCCTTCGACTCCTCACCCTCATCAGCCCACTCTGCTAGCTTGACAAACGCTAAAATCCCCCGACTTGTTTACCAATTTTCGAATTTAAATCAAAATCAGCTATGAGTTAAGTAGAACGCAAAAGAAACCGCTTCCCAATAGAGAAATGCTCATAGTTGAAACTTTTCAGGCCTTATCCGTTATCGAGTGGTGGCCCCTACCGTCATCTGCCATTTCCACTCGTGTCACCAAAGCTTTTTTCTGTGATGAGCACCGAAAAGATTTTGAAGACACAACTGAAGTGAGTAAAAGAGAGTGCAACCAGGTAAAAAGATATCTAAAGGGTTACTGGTAGATATATGACACTCAAATAAGACAATACACTCACCATGTCACGTCCAGAACAACTCGCACCACCAGAGATATTCTACAATGACTCTGAATCACAGAAATATACCTCATCTACCCGTGTCCAACATATTCAAGCCAAGATGACTTTCAGAGCTCTTGAACTTCTCAACTTACCGGAATTCCCACACTATGTCCTCGATATTGGCTGTGGCTCGGGTCTCAGTGGCGAAATCTTATCAGAAGAGGGCCATATATGGTGTGGTATGGATATCGCACCTTCGATGTTGGCAACTGCACTAGATAGAGAAGTTGAGGGTGATTTATTTCTTGCTGATATTGGCTCAGGTGTTCCATTTAGACCAGGTACGTTTGATGCCGCTATAAGTATATCTGTGATCCAGTGGCTGTGTAATGCCGATACGGCAAATGTTGATCCAAAGAAGAGACTTATGAGATTCTTCAACACATTGTTTGCATCGCTCAAGAGAGGTGGTAAATTCGTGGCACAGTTTTATCCTGCAGATGATGGACAAATCGATGCTATCTTGTCAACTGCAAAAGTTGCAGGTTTTCAAGGTGGTTTAGTCATTGATGACGCTGAGAGTAAAAGAAATAAGAAGTACTATCTGGTGTTAAGTGCTGGTCAAAGTGCCCAATCGTTGAACTTAAACGGGTTGACGATGGATGCTCCAGTAGAGGAGAAGAAGATGTCTAAGAAGGTAAAGAAACAGGTTGAGAGTAAGAAGCATTTCATCAAGAGAAAGAAGGATTTGATGAAGAAGAGAGGTAAATCAGTGGCACTGGATTCTAAGTTCACTGGTAGAAAGAGAAGACCAAGATTCTAAAAAGATATGCATAAGGTAAATTTAATGATTAGGCGGTGATTATTTTCGTTGTAGCGACCTTTATTGCGTGATACCGAATCTATAGAACATGTGAGCAATCTTTGAACGCATATCACCTCAAAATTCCCTATGTGAAGAACAAGGTCAAAGTTGCTAATGTAGAATAAGGAGAGCTTATAATCCATCAATGTTACTTTCAAGCACTTCTCGACTACCTCAATATTCCATCTATAATAGCACAAGCAACTGTCGTAAAAGTCGGACAGCCCGATCATCCATCAATCATCAGTGCGACATCGATGAAGTCAAGGCCGACTTGCATTTGCGGGCATCGATACGAAAACGAACTTTTCGATACATCTACCCAACGCAAGAGCGGGTGTTGACAATGAGACCAGACGCACTTGCTGAAGAGTATACAGGCGCCATTCAAGAGTTTTCCAAATACACACTGTTCCTTCGGCTAGAAGGGGATTGGCTCGTCGGAAAGACCCTGGAAGGCGAGCATTTCAAGACACAGTGTATGGATCTTGGATGGCTGCTAGCTGAAGGTGAAGATATAGTGAATACCGATGGAGTGCCAACCATATTTGAGGACTTTAAAGGAGTTCTCATGATGAAGTCCAACGAGTTCTTCAGACGGTATTTGACTGATGTGTCCAATAAGCTACAACAAGTTCAAGATTAAAACAGTAATTCATTTATCATTTATACATCATAATATATACATAAAGCAAAGACATTAAAACAGTACATCGAAAAACTTAATCCTTATAAATTCTGGCTCTCTTATAACTAGCGGCAGATTGCTCCTGTTTCTTTCTCTCCTCCTCCTCTATCAAGATCTTTTCCCAATCACTGAGCTCATCCTTCTTATAGTGCTCTGGGTGGTTCTTCTCATCATACATACTCAAACCGATAGAACCCAAGAGTAAACCAACAGTGAGGAACTGAGCATACATTCTGGCCTGGACAATCTTTTGAGTCTTGGTCATAATAGGATCACGGTCGACATAGACCCAAGAGCCATACATGGAGGCGGCCCAAGCACCAACGATGATCTTATACTTGTGGTTAATAGCACCTTGTAGGAGCTTTTGATTCAGCGGCAATTTTGACCACTGATTGTACTCCTCCAACCTACGTTTAGAGTCGTAGTCACCAGAGTACATCTCTCTGTCGAAGGCATTGGAAGCCTCTTCAGCCCCGATCGTGACACCCACTGTTGGAGGAGAGATGAAGATAGCGGTTCTAATTGACCATGGCAAGTTCTTTGGGAAACCTGGGTACTTACGAGCACCCAATTTGAAAATAGCACCAGTTACAATCAAACCAGCACACAAACCCTTGAGAGCACCACCGGCAGTGGCGTACCAATGAGCATCGATCTCTTCGTCTGTAAGTAATTTCATCTTTTGAATATGTGTTCTGTGTGTCTTGTGATGAACAGTTCAATTCGACAAAGGGAAAATTGGAACAGAAGGCGGTCCTTAAGTACCATTTGGTGCCATATTCCTTTTTTTCAAAGGCCGCGGGTATATCATCAAAGGCCTTTTTAAACTAGCGCAAGGAAATCAGCGCAGATTCATGTGGGAGAAGGATCATTTTATGCATAATTGTGTGACCTGTCCGATGGGATGAGCACAAGTATGGAATCCATTAAGATAGGATCCAAGACGCCAGAACGTAAGCACCCAGTAGAAAGAATCATGCGCCCAGCCAATCACAATCGAGCACGGGATCCCTTCCGCAAAAGTTCTTGCTGAGTTAAGCCCATGTGACTCACGTGACCGATTACGTAAGAGATTATATTCTCCGTCCCGCAATATGCTGCCCCTAACCGAGGACCTAATGCCGGCTGCGGCCGATATATTCCATTAGTAACCAGTTACCTCCGACAAGCAAAAGAAAGCCACATGCCTTTGTCAGCCCATCGTAATTTGATGACTTACAAATGACAACGAAGAGTTGACGCGCTTATATATGTGCACAGTGCTCCGTGTACGTTATTATGTTCGTTGTAGTTAGCGATCAGAAAGATCATATCTTGTATACGATTTCTACCAACTTGTGTCCCACTTCTCCGTCATTACAGTCATCAAGGCCACTGAAAAATTCCAGAACTCCACAGTTTGGAATCAACACTTTTGCCAAAGAAAGTCCCGCAAACTCCCATATATACCAATACCATAATGTTCACTCCTATCCCAGAGGCCATCGAGGCTTTCAGTATGTTGTCTACTCTATTATTCACTGCTTGTCAATATTAACAAGTCCCAAAGAGAATGGTGAATTCCTCATCGTGATGGATGATGAATCCCGTGAGAATGAAGGTGATTTGATTATCGCTGCTGAGAAGATTACCACTGAGAAGATGGCCTTCCTCGTGCGTCACTCCTCAGGTTTCATCTGTGTACCACTTTCTACTGAAAAAGCTGATGCCCTTGACCTGCCACCTATGGTTACAAATAATCAAGATAGACATGGTACTGCATACACAGTGACCGCTGATGCAAGTGAAGGTGTAACTACTGGTATTAGTGCCAAAGATAGAGCCTTGACAGTGCGTGTGATGGCTGATTCTAAGTCCACACCTACGAGTTTGCTCAGACCAGGTCATATCTGTCCATTGAGGGCCGTTGACGGTTTATTGAAAGTTAGACAAGGTCATACCGAAGCTGGTGTCCAATTGGCTAAATTGGCTGGATTGGAACAAGCTGCATGTATTTGTGAATTGGTGAGAGATGAGGATGGACTGATGATGAGATTGGATGACTGTGAGAAGTTTAGTAAAGAGACTGGTATTAAGATCATCACCATTGAACAGTTGATCAACCACATCGAGAAGGAGAACCTTTGGTGATGAAACTAGATGTATTTAACAACTACGAAAAAGATATCATAGACGTATAAAACTCATTTAGACATAAGCAGTTCATTCATCTTCATCAACTGTTTCCAAGCTCATAGCTTCTTGCTTCCCTCTTTCAACATCAAGCATCGAGAACACAGGGACTGCAATGACCAGCAACGCAAACAAGAAATAGAAACAGTATCTGATGTTATGAGTCTTATCAGTGATCAGAGCTGTAACCGTTGGCCCTATGATCGAGGACCCTTTATCGGTGACACTGAATAGACTAAAGAATGTGGATTCTTTACCTCTTGGGATCAGCATGGCAAACAGAGATCTTGACACAGTTGCAAGGGCACCAAGGATAAAACCATACCACACTGCAAGCATGTACATCTCTCCTTCATGCTTAAGGCCAATATTATCAAAGAAAAAGCCAAGAATACCATAGAATGGAATGATCGATGCACCAGCAATGACACACAGTAGACTTCCCTTTGGCGTTATATTGAACACCCTTTGCATGGAAGGTACTGTAAGACTTCCAAAAATAGCGAACAACACGGAAAGGATACCGACAGCAACAAGTTTTGGTGTTGACATCTGGAATTCAGAACGAGCGAAGAGCACTGCTGCAGAATTTATAGTGACGACTGAATCACTAACGATAAACCATCCTAACAGGTATATCAACACGTCCCGAAGCATAGAAGCATGCTTGATAGATACGAAAAGCGTATTCCATCCATACCTGACGTATTGGAACAGGATATTCTCGTCCTCTTTCAATATTAGAGTGGGTCCAGGACGTGATTTCAGCAATATGGCCAGCGGTACTTGGAATACTAGCCACCATAAACCAACGGTAAAGATTGCATCTTGGATAGAGCTTGTTGTGGATCCGGTCTTTATCACAATGAACATAGTTATCAACTGTACAATCAACGCAGCGATATAACCCGCAGCAGCACCCATACCGGATATCTTTGTAAACAAGTTTCCCTTAGTGATAGTAGTCTCTGTTTCTAGCTGCTCTTGCGTTCTCGTAGTTTGCAAATTGGATACTAGGATAGGTAAGAATGAATTACCGCAGACATTGACGGCACCGAAGCACGAGTTGGCCACAATTGCAAACAAAGAAGACAAGTAATAGCGCTCACTTGATATGAATCTGAAGAGGATAGTAGTAAGTGCACCCACAACACCAAACGCCACCAATAACTGCTTTCTATAATGACCGCGATCAGCTGCACCAGACATGGATATCACAACGAGGGTTTGAACAAACACAGAAATGGAGAACGTATATAGGGCATATGAAGATGTGTCGATGTACCGACCAAGAACATACACAACGCATTGGAAATGTTCTTTCCTCGTCATCAGATGTGAAATTGTATCTGGAGGAGGTGGTATTGGAGTGACATCAATAGGATCATGAGTTATACAAGGTTTCGAATGATCATCCAGCCGAACACCATTCTCACGCGCGAATTGCTCCAGCAGAATAGGCACATAAGTAGACACCGAGCTCACGATGAAAGGCTCAGCAGCCCATGAATACAGACACCAGCCAAAGATTTCTGAATGAGTGGTATAGTCTTGCTGATCTTGTTGCTCCTCTGAATTATCGTTCAATAAGGCGCTCTCTTGTTCAGAAGACAGCTCCACCCTCTGCTGTCTGAAGAAGCTCGTTATATGGTTCATGCTGGCGGATCTCCTTTGGTTATCCGAACCGTCCTGTTGATGCTTCTTTCCCTTACCGTGGTTATTATTCCTTTTGGAGCTGAACGTGGCGTACTCAGAAAGTCATTTTGGGAATGTTCCAGAGACGGCGGCTCGAGAGTTTTGCTCGGCACCACAAAGCCGCGGCCCATCTCTCCACGCTCTGGAACCCCACAAACCACAACTTTTGACACCAAAAATGATCTCGAATTTCTACTTGGACACAGCACACTTTTCAGAACCCGTTAACACACCGCAGAAATGATATCCAAGGACATTGACAAGTTCATCAGTGACCCTAGAAACAGAGATGTCCTCCAGATCGTCAAGTCCATGCGTAATGGGCTTGTGTATGGTGCAAAGTTGCGTTTTGCCCATACGTTAGTGATGCAGTTCATCTTCAAGAGAAATCTACCGCTGTCGAAGAAGATGGAAGCCGTGTTGAAGATGGCAAAGGCGCACGGGTCGATATTAGCGTCGTACGCTTTGCTTTATCGTGTTTTGATGCTCGTATTGGCAAAAATCGATGGGAACACGCCATTGCATGAGTTCATCAGCGGTTGTATCTCTGGGTTCGTGGTATATGGCAACTTGACGCCGTATTTCAACCATGCAATTGCTCACCAGATTACGCTTTTCTGTGGTGCTAGAGTGACTTTGGCTTTGGGCAAGATCATTGCTTATAAAGTGGCTAGACATCTGAAGACTTTGAACAAAGAACAGAAATTACTCTTCCCAGACAAAGCCCACACAAGAAAGATGATCCAACGCTACAGCTGGAGCATATTTGCCAGCTTATCGTGGGGATCAGTGATGGTCCTCCATAGGTACTACGGCTCATTCTTACAGCACGGGTTGGAGAGTAGTATGGAGTTCATCTATGACGATCACAACTGGAATGATTTGAGATCACTACTCGGCATATGAAAGCTCTACGACGACCATGAATATTAAACTCCATTTAAATTTTCCATTGTATTACAAAACTTTATCTTTTTCTTTTCTTCTTAGCGTATCAACAAGTGGGAGAGGACACAGGCTTATGCCTGATGACCATCATGAGTTATATGAACGGGTTATTATATGCATCAGTTCAAAATGTATAAAAAAAAAAGCAAAACGCAAAAAAACACACAAGATTAACAAAACATTCACTCATTCTTCTCCTCTGTGGCTTCCTCGGAGGCCTCCTGCTTGGCTTCCTCCTTAGACTCCTCGACTTGCTCCGCAACCTCTTCTTCCTTAGTCTCTTCCTTCTTAGTTGGAGAAACGATGATAATCTCACCTTCAATTTCAGCCTTCTCCAATCTTTGCTCAGATGGCAAGACCCAGTTCTTGGAGTTCTCCTTCACTCTAATGACCAGCTTTTCACCCAACTGACCAACCTCGATCAAAGAACCGTTCAGTTCCGAGACCACCTTCTTGATCAATTCGAGATCGTTCCCACTAAGGACCTGCATTCTGTAGAAATTAGCAATGACATCCAACTCCAACCAACCTTCATCATTCATGTGTTTACGCAAGAACAAATCCTTAAGCAAATTCTCAATGCTGAAGTAGTATTCGATCTGCTTTGTCAGGGAATACATTGGTTCAATCTGCTTGGTGAATGAACGACGTGGGTTATAGTAATAACCAGAGCCATTGTGGAATTGGTTGTTGTTATTGTTATTATGACGGAATGGAGCGCCGCTAGCATTACCATTACCGTTGTACTTGTTGTAACGACGGTTGTTGTTATAAGGACGGAACTGTCTTTGGCCTTGGTTGTTAAATTGCTGTGGGTAGAAATGCTGTTGGGACTGTTGGAAGTGGCCGTTGCTGTTATGATGTTGGCTGTGGTGACGGTTGCTGTTGTGATGATTGTGATGCTGTTGTTGAGATTGAGGTTGTGGTTGTGATGGTTGCTCCTCCTGTTGTGGGCCCGTTGATGATTCGCTCTTGGATTCATCCTTGGACTCTTCTGGCTCAGATGGGGCGGTGGCAACAGCAGGCTGTTGTTCCTTCTGCTGGCTCTGCTGTTGTTGAGGTTTCTTTTCAGACTTGTTCTTTCTCTTCTTAGCATCCGCTGGTGTTTGCTTGTTGTTATTGTTGTTGTTGGTTAACACATTGTTCTTTTGATTTCTCTTTTGGTTAGAGCCTTTCTTACCAGGTTGTGACAAGACGACAGAGGCCTTGAATGGGACCCACTTCTCCTTTGAAGTTTTAACCATGTTGATTTTCTTACCGTTAGCAGCGAATGGGCTCTGCGGAGCCTCCAATGGAGATGGCCAGTGCTTAGTATCAACTTGAGAAACGTTAGAGTTGGATCTCGACGATTCGGCAGAACCCCAAGCATTCACTTCAGGAACCGGTGCTGGAGCCAATGAGATTTTCACAGGAACCTTCTCAGCCTTTGGAGAGGCCTTTGGAGATGGCAAATGGGTCTCTTCGGAGTCCTCTGTCTCCTCTTGTGGCTGTTCAAGATTGGCCTCAATAGAAGCCTCTTTAGAGAGCACAGGCTCTGGGGTGGTTGAGCCGGTGGCGACAACGTTAGCGTATGACACAGACATGTTTTTCAGTGAAGAATCAATTGATGACGATGCAAGATGATTGAATGCAGTATATAATGTTCTTTTGGTATGGATCCCCTTTAGGTCTTGTAGATCAAAAAGTGGTTAACCAGAGAGAGATGGTAAGGAAAGAGATGAAATAGATGATGGTCGTCCTTCCAAGGGGATATCGAATAATTAGTCAATGACAAAAGAGAAAGTAGTAGTAGCTCTCCAGATATCAAAACCAGCTCTGCTAGAAAAAACTTCTTCGAGGTTGTTCAATCACAACGCACCAAAAACTGAAAAAATCCCGTTAATGCGTGGACGAACTGAAAAAAAAAGACGCTGGAAAAAAAACGGCGCGCTTTGTGCGGCTCTAACCGATGGATTACATAATTTAAATAATGGTGTACGGATGGGACAGCTGTAAACGGAAAGTTTCGCGGATTTTGCGGCTCTCTGGGTGCGTTGCCATGGAAACCACTGGTCCTAAGTACTTTTTTGTGTCACTTTATCCACTGGGTGAACCATTTCTGATCTCGAGAGAGCTAGCATAGAGATGAAGGTCTGCAGTCGCTACAGGCCGAGGGTTTAATATGTACACTTTCCCCTTGTACAGGCTGAAGAAGAAAGCTTGTGATCCTTCAGAGATATTCCTCACAGATGAAGATATGCATTCACCTGAGGCATCTACACCTTTATCGAGCAAACCATCGCCATTGATTGAGATCAGTACAGGATCATCACCAGAAATGCTTCCAAGGCCGAGATCAAGAAGTGTACAGAGAGATCTTTCGTCCCAACAAGAGACGCGTGGTCTTCTTTTCAGATTCTACAGAAGGCTTACTCAACGTGTACACAGAACGAGATCACAAGGAGCCCCAAGGGAAACACTAGATAATGTCTCACCACAAAGATTGAGTTCTACTGCCAATTTTGCCGCAGACCCCGTGGCTGATGTTCTTTTCAACATGGAACATTCGAGACATCCGCTGGTGAGACAGCAATGGAACACGAGGACAGTATTCCATCGCTATTACTGGGGTACCTTTGTTCATCTTGATCGAGACAGAAGACGAAGAGAGTATGAACTTGAGCGCAATAGACAGTTCTTATTACAGCATGGTGTTGTTGTTGAACAAGGTGATGAGGAGTTGATAATGAGTGAGATCATGAGGCAAGTTAATATTCAACGAAGGGCTCATATCTTTGAAAGGTCACCTCAAGAACGACAAGAGTCTTTTGGACAGCAGTCAAACATTGAGGCAGTTCCCTTGAACAAGACAATGGATCGATTAAGTCTTGGCTCTTCTCTGGGCGATAAAGATGAAGACCCTGTGTCTACGAGAAGAAGGAAATTTAAACATACTTTGGGAAGAGCTAGAGACTTGTACAAGATGTTGGGCCGGTTTGAAGATTTCTTCGATGATCCTTTGCAAAGTGGCCCGTCTCCTATGGAATCTTCAAAAGAAGAGATACCAAAGACTCCTCCCCCAAGTGTGGAGTCGACAATAAGTTCTACAGTGAGATTTTCCCCTATAGAGATTGGTCCGTTACCAAGATTGCCCAGTTCTTGACACTTTTTTTCAGATATCCACAATATCACAATATCATAGCTTCCCGAATGCAGCTTTTCAGCCAATCATAATATATTAATTATTATATTATGAACTGTGAAGCAATGACTCATGAGCACCTTACTCCCCACTACTTCACATGGTCATTGTACTTGTAGCAAACACTAGCACTAGTCAACCTTTGCATAGCTAAAAAAAACTCCACCAAAATCGGAAAATCTATCGGAAATTCTCTGTCCGCGGACACAACAAAGAAGTTATGCACGTCTGTGGGGAAAAAGCTCACCTCCCAAACAATAAGACCTATGGAGAAACGTATTTAAGGGTAGCCACAGGCCATTCTCTTTTTTCTCTCATCATTCCATGGCAAACAAGAAGTCAGGCCGTCAGTGATTCCAATTTCCAGAGAAGATTGAATCTACAAGATGGTCCAATTCACGCACTGGAAGTTCAAGAAGGCAAGCGACTCCGCATGGAAGTCATCCCATACAGATGGTCCAACCACTGAGATCTTCCCAGATTTGATATATCAGGGCGATATTCCACACCCATTTGTAGACAGGAATGAAGCTTTGGTTCAATGGGTCGGCAATACTGAGTGGTTCTACAGATCTGTGATCAATGTCGATCAGGCTAAGGATCATGCACAGTTAGTGTTCCATGGACTGGATACCGTGACTTCTATCTATTTTAATGGAGAACACATTTTGGATACCAATAATATGTTCACTCGCTATACTAAGGACGTCCAACTGAAAATTGGCGAAAATGAGCTGGTCATAACGTTCTACCCGGTTACACATGTCCCTGATAAGCCATACGACCCTATAACTTTACTTCCTGAGTTCGGCAATGACCGCCTGTTTATAAGAAAGGCTCAGTATCACTACGGTTGGGATTGGGGTCCTACCTTGATGACCTGTGGTATCTATAAGCCTGTTGAACTGGTCGCGTGGAATGACGCAAGTGGTAAACTGGGAACTATCGACGTTAACTATGACCTTGAGTTGAAAGAGAACAAAGTGACTTTCAAGGTCACTGCAGAAGTTAACAATGGTATTGAAAGTAGTGTGTCTCATGTGTTAAAGTTTGAAGATGAAATTATCTGGGAGGGATCTGGTCTCTCCGCCTCTGAAACCTTGGAAGATGTCAACTTATGGGTCCCATTCACTCATGGAACACCACATCTGTATACTTTGATCACAGAATTAAAGCACAAAGGCACAGTTATCGACTCCAAGACACAACAAATAGGTTTCAGAAAGTCTGAATTGATCCAAGAACCGCTCTCCGAAGGATCCTCTTTCTACTTCAAAATTAATGAGATTGATATCTACGTCAATGGTTGTAACTGGATACCAGCTTCTCCTTTCCTTACTACAGTGACAGATGATGACTACAAAAACTGGCTTTCCTTGATGCACAAGGCCAACCAGAACATGATCCGTATCTGGGGTGGAGGTATCTATGAGTATGACTGTTTCTACGAAATCTGTGACAAGATTGGTTTGTTGGTTTGGCAGGATTTCATGTTTGCGTGTGGACAATATCCAGGCGATGATAGGTTCGTCCAAAGTGTTGCCATTGAGGCCAAGCAGAACGTTCAACGATTGAAACCACATCCAAGTGTTGTCATATATGCCGGCAATAACGAGGATTATCAGACTAGAGATGAATTCCATATTCCAGATGATGAGTTTTACGCTAGAAAGATCTACGAGAAGACTCTTCCAGACACTATCGAGAAAGTCTATGGACCTGGTAAGGTTGCCTATGTACCTGGTTCTCCATACTCTCCAGATGATGTGCTAGCTAGTGATTTGACGATGGGCGACGTCCACCAATGGAACGTCTGGCATGGTAAGGAATTGCCATACCAACAATGGGCTTCCTTGGTTGGAAGATTTGTCTCTGAGTTTGGCATGCAAGCCATGCCACACTTTTCTACTTTGGATGAATACATCACCAATAAGTCTGAGTTGTTCCCACAATCAGCTGTTGTTGAGTACCATAACAAAGCACAAGGCTTTGAGAAAAAATTGGCGCTCTACATGTATAAGAACATCAGACTCCCAGATAATGATTTGAGATCTTGGATCTACGGTTCCCAAGTGATGCAAGCCGATGCAATGATGTTTGCAGTCCATGCTATGCGTCGTCAATGGAAGTCTAGTGGTGATAGACGCTGTGGTGGTCAACTTGTTTGGCAGATCAATGATACGTATCCGGTCACTTCTTGGGCTCTCGTTGATTCCAAATTGAGACCGAAATTGGCTTATTACAGCATCCGGAGACACAGTGGTGAGTGTGTTATTGGTAGCACAAGATCAACAGATGATATCGAAGTCTATGTCATGAATTCTGGTAACGCTAGAGAGCTGAAGATTAAGGCTAGGGTGTTTGACACTAATAGTAGGCTCCTAGATTCGTGGACCGAGTCCGTTTCTGTATCTATCGAGGATAATGCCACTACTGAGTGTTTCAAGAAGAAAGTTGATCCAAAGACTATTGTTTCACTTCAGTTGAAAGATGGTGATAAGATTGTCTCTGAGTTCAACGATTGGCCACAGCCATTGAAGTACTATACTATCTCTGGCAGCGAGATCGATTCATTCACAGTGGAAGATGGTAGAATGATCCTCCATTCTCCTATCTTGGTGAAAGGTGTCTTCATTGAGTGTCCTGATGGAACAGAGCTCGCTGATAATGGCTTTGATCTTATTCCTGGCGAATCTAAGATCATTACTGCAGTCGGTTTGACAAAATCAACTTGCGTAAGAGTTTTTGGCACCAACATTAGCTCTAGCATTGCACTATCTTGAAGTCTAGTACTTGGATACAACCTCTACAACGAATGTATAAAAAGCGAACCATTCTTCTTCTCTGCTATGTTGCATTTTTTAACAGTACAATCATGCCTTAGATCGCATATTGTATGAAGCAGCTAGCTCTAGATTTGTCTAAAACTGAACGTGAAGAAAGCTGAGTCTTCTAATTATATCTAAACTGTTAAAATGGAAGGAGAAGAGTTGCTTATCGACCAAAGACTGTCTGTTGGGTTCTGTGTGAAAGTTTGAACCTTGAATTTTGCTTGCACGGGGTTGCGTATACTTTAAGCTATGCATCAAACAGCGCCTCCGCCAAAAGAGTTTCCTGCCATGTTCCTTTTCTGCTTCAGGAGAAACTAGGTTGTCAGACTCAGGCATGAGCCTTGACTTTTGGCATTAAAACTCACATCAATCCAGATGAGGTGCATTATGGCGGCGCTGGAGTGGACAGAAAGTCGTGAACCAAAGTTAAATCGATAAATTCCTCCTTTCCAAATTCCACATATTTAAGATTGGTCTCAAGACTCCTGAAATTCCAGAAAAGATTTCATTCCAAATCCGATTACCCTCAGTGTTGAGGAAGCCAATCTTGGATTGTTGAGTGGTGCTAATGCCGCTTACAAGCCTAAAAAGATGGATGAAAGTCTTAAATATAGATGTTGGCCATGGTGAAGGCGTGCTCGTTCACAATGAAGCTATCACAATAGGTGCCTACGAATATCTTAGAAACTTTTGAAGGTGTCTTGATGAATGTATAGGTTACAATTGAATGAAATGTTGCCTGCAGTATCCTGAATTATCTGTGTATGAGCCATACCGGTTAATAACTCCCTATAACTGAAGCTTGATTTCATCCATTCCGTCGGCGAGTTTGTGGTCACGAATGATCTCAGACTCTGTTTTGTGAAGCAAACTAGGTCTCCAAATGTACATAAATGCCCAAAGCACAAGGAGCATTGAGAATTCAGGAAGATGCTTGAAGAGCATAAAGAGATAGTTCTGATTCAGGGAGGATTCCAAAACGGAGGTGACTCTTCTTTCCATATCTTTGCCAAAATCATCCAAACGAGAATGAGATTCATTTGAGATTGCACTCATAAGAACCATCGCACTTCCAAATGAGACAAGATGAATAGCAATAGGAATGAAGATAAGACAGAGTCTTGAGCGTTGATACTTCTTAGCAAAGACGGGGTCTAACATCTCCCTATGTGTAATTTTGGAGTTTTTCCACATGATATAGACCATCGATATCCAAGAAATGGAGAAAACAATCTGATAAAATAAGCGAACGGATACAAAGAGCTGTAGCGGAAGCAACCTTTTCAACAGTGGTTGGAACAAGGCGAGTAATACACTGCATCCCATGAACAAGAGCCATCTTCTCACAAAAGGGTGGAATGCCATCTTCTCACAGTCCCCCTTATTCAAGCAAAAAAAACCAGCACTCAGCTCATAGTACATAGGGAGTGTCCCAAAAATGTAAAACACGTCAATCCCACTGGAGATATCGAGAAAATTCAGCAGAGTATCAGTTTCCAAGCGGTTCTGGAGAATCAAAGCTGAGAGCTTCCACCCAACTTGAGCCCCCTTGGCCAAAAATAGAACACTAATAAGTCCATTGATGCAATTAAGGCATGATGATCTTTGACCTTTATATCTATACTTCAAGGTAAAAATGGTCAGAATCATCAGCGCACCCAGTAAATGGAACACGTTCATTTTTTCATACAGTGGTAACGGGAGGTATCCATAGCTGTGCTTCTCTACCACTTTGATGTGGCTCAGCTTTGCACCTTCCTGATACGTCACGACACAGTAAAGACCCTCCTTTGAGATAGTTAGGTTCACCTTCTCACCACCGTGGGCAAACTTGTTGATTAAGTGATGATGGGTATCATCAAACTTCACCATGAAAGTCCCCACAGCATCACATCGGCCCTGTGATGCCTTCGACTCGGTGCATATACCAAACCCGTTAGGCTCCAATTGGAGGACCTGGTCGTCGATGACCATCGGGATGTTAGAAGAAGTAACATCAGCGATGTGGTACAGCAATACGCTTGTATCGGAGCCAACCTCAACCGTCAGCTGTCTCGGCTTCTTCGAGTCTTCGAAGCCAGCACAGTACTGAGACACGGCCCCAAGCACACCAGTTACCAGCAAACTCAGTGACACCAATTTCATTAATGATTATTGGTGTTAGATAGATTAATAATAAACTTCAATTGTCAATTGGTCTTTCTTTATGACAAGTCTGTGGTCACAATAGAGAGCCAAGGGATGCGCACCTGTCAAACTTTTTTTTGTAAACGAGATCTTCGGCCTGTGCCGTTGTGGAACGGCGCAAGGTTACGTAGTGAAGTTATGTACTACAGTTACGTACTACAGTAACGAACAAGAAGGGTATTCATCTAACCAGAAGGAAGCAGAGGTTTCTAAAGGCTATAACGTCCGGGGCTGGATAACATAAATACTGAACTAGAAATCATGTTCATGCCAGAATACAAAAGAACTCATACACAGACTTGCGTGCTGGAAACATTGGATTGAGAACATCCTTTAAGGCTGTTTATTAAGTTCTTTTGTTGTTCAGACTACCCTCTGATTTTAGAGGTAACATCTTCAGATTGATAAAAGACGCGTATTCCAAAATCAAGGATCTCTACTTGAAGCAACTTGATGATATAAAAGGATGCCGAGGCATCAATTTTTGGTGAAGATCTGAGGCTTCCAAAAGAACGTAGTATACCTGAGGAGTGTTGTTCGACGGCATCTAATTTCCTTTTCTCATTCTTCTACACTGTGTGAAATTTTCTCATTTTTGCAGAGATTCTATCAGCTAGAGAGCCCTGCTCATTGAGGATTGGGAACTGTGGGGAAGACTGTGCGTTTTGTGCCATCCGGTTCATTTTATTGTCTATTCTAGTAGCCTCCAGTCTCATGCGATATCTCTCACAATTGTCAGTAGGTATAAACAACCTGCTTATAGATCACTATTCAAAGAAATGTTGCTTGACTTTATGATTCATCAATCATCAGTTCGCAATGACCTTTAAAATGGAGTACTCGATTCAAGACTGGAGAGAACGCCAAAACGGCAAACCAAATGTTGCAGCTGATGTTAACAGTATGGCTTAGAGGGTAGCTTAGTTGAAACGCCGAAGAGCACTCGAAAATCATAAATGTGATACTCATGTTTTCTTTCAGCTGGCGATGTACTCATCGAACATATGGAATTGAGGATATCTATCTGTCTAATTGCGGTTCACAACATTCCGTCGCCTTTTCAGAACACATCACATCTGGAATGGCGCAAGATTTTTTTTTTTTTATTTGGCACCAAAAGTCTAAGTAGTACCTGATGTCCACTGAGGCAAGAAAGGATCATTGAAAGAAAAGCATTTCTTACTGGTACCAATACCGCTAATAACTCTAAAGATGATAAACAAAGGTATTGCAAAATTTTGATGTTGGCTTGCAATGGAGCTATCATGGTGGATACTTCAAAGAATATCCTGAGCCTCATTGATAGCATTTAGATCATGATAGAGGTTAAATTGAATAAAAGTTAGTCTGTAGTATTTTGAATGATCCGTTGGTGAGCCGTATCCGTCAATAGTTACCTATGACTAGAAACTTGATCTCCCATTTTCTAGAAGTTTGCAACCATGGATGTCTTCGAACTCGACTCTGTTAGGCAAGTGAGGTCTCCAAATGAAGAGGAACGCGTACTGCAGGAAAAGTATTGAATATTCAGACCGCTTCAGGAGCACAAAGAGAAAATTCTGGTTCAGAGAGGGTTCTAATACACTGGTGAAGCTTCCTTTCATATCATTTCCAAAGCCACCCAAACGAGAAAGAGATTCATTTGATATAGCACTCAGAACAATCATCACACATCCAAAAGATACAAGAGAAACAGCAATGGGAATGGAGAGAAGGCAAAGTTTTGATCGCTGATAATTTTCAGCAAAGACTGGGTCTACCATCTTTCTCTGTGTGATTTTGATGTTCTTCAAGGTGAATATATGCATCCAAACAATAGAGATAATAGCCTCAGATATGAAGTCAATGAATACAGATAGCTGCGATGGAAATAATCTTTGTGGCAATTGGGCTACGGCAGCGAGCGTTCCACCTAATATGCATTTTCTCAAAAGAGCCTGGGATGTCATCTTCTCCATTTCCTCCTTTTTAAAGTCAAAGATATGAGCACTCAGGTTATCGTATATCATGAAAGTGAAAGCCATATATGAGACGTCAATTTCACCTTTTAGATACACAAACTTCGGCTGATCAGTTCCCAACAGTTTCTGGATTTTCAAAGCTAGGATCTTCCACCCTACCTGATTCCATCTTGCCACAATGAGAGCAGCAATGTCTTCATAGATGATACCAATATTTGCTCCTCTTTCACCTTTAAATGTGTACATCAAGGCCCAAAGCGTTATGACCAATAGTGCGACACGTACAAGGAACACTTTCATCGTTTCATAGAGTGGCAATGAGAAGTATCCATAACTGTGCTTCTCTAGCACTTTGATGTGGCTCAATTCTGTGCGTTCCTGATACGTCACAACACAGTAAAGACCCTCCTTTGAGATAGTTAGGTTCACCTTCTCACCAGTGTGGGCAAACTTGTTGATTAAGCCGTAATGGGTATCATCAAATTTCACCGTAAAAGTGCCCACAGCATCACAGTGGCCCTGTGATGCCTTCGACTCGGTGCATATACCAAACCCATTAGGCTCCAATCGGAGGACCTGGTCGTCAATAATCATCGGGATGTTAGAAGAAGTAACATCAGCGATGTGATACAGCAATACGCTTGTATCGGAGCCAACCTCAACCGTCAGCTGTCTCGGCTTCTTCGAGTCTTCGAAGCCAGCACAGTACTGAGACACGGCCCCAAGCACACCAGTTACCAGCAAACTCAGTGACACCAATTTCATTAATGATTATTGGTGTTAAATAGATTAATAATAAATTTCAATTGTCAATTGGTCTTTCTTTATGACAAGTCTGTGGTCACAATAGAGAGCCAAGGGAGACATACCTGTCAATTTTTTGTAGAGAAGATATTCCGCCTGTGCCGTTGTGGAACGGCGCGAGGTTACGTAGTGAAGTAACGAACAAGGTATTTACATACAGCTAGAAGCAGCCCTCTGTGAAGGCCTACACGACCAGGGGCCAGGGGCGGGAAAGAAATAGAGCATTAAAGAGTCAAGGCAAGTCACAATTGTGCGGTACCGAAAAATTGCAATGCTAGAGCCTAGCAATTAATGAAATAACCACCATTGAAGCACTCGGTACAACTGAATGGGTTCGAACATCCGGGTAACCCTATTATGGCCATACGACTATCATTTAGTACACCACCATAGTACATGCGATAGCCGGCGTATATATACATATCAGACCTCAGTCAACCTTCAAACGGGTGTCACCAGGTGTCCTATGCTGCACTCCGGGCTGTATCTACATGAATCGTACACCTTTATCGTCGCCCCACCATTCGAGCTCACCAGACCTCGTGCCATCAGCCAACGTCGGCCCGCACCAGCTTCTGGGGTGCATCTTTGAGGGAAAACAACAAGTAAGTCAAAGACAGAGAGATATAGTGATTCTAATGTCAGCTGGTTATGCGTCGAACATCGCACTGAACAAGTGACCAAAATTTGCGTGGTTATCACATAGTTTTTCAGCCCTTTGCGCGAGAGGTTTTTCCGTTGTAGAAGAGATGTTCCGTGATGTACTTTTCCCTGTGGCCGTCTGGGGTATAAAAAGGGGGAGAAAAAAAGGTTTCAACAACCCAAGGATTATCTTGACAACGTAACGGTAATAAAGGCAGTATGACATTACAAGACTCCGTCGACAAGACAGTGAGAGAGTTCACCGTCACCAGTGAGAAGCTGAAAGAGCTCACAGAGTACTTCATCAAGAGTATGGAGGATGGCCTCCAGCACCAACCGGGTGAGCATTCAAAGGGCTTGCCAATGATCCCAACATATGTTACCAGCATCCCAAACGGTCGTGAAAGGGGTATCTTCTTGGCTGCTGATTTGGGTGGTACGAATTTCAGAGTGTGCTCTGTGGATTTGAAGGGAAATTCAACCTTCAAATTGGAGCAATCAAAGAACAGAATCCCTGATGACTTGCTAGAAGCCGAATCCTCTGAGGAATTGTTCCATTACTTGGCCAAGAAAGTTGCCCAATTCGTGGAGAAGCATCACTCAGATTGCTCTACTGATGCCTCTGGTAAGCTCAAACTCGGTTTCACTTTTTCTTACCCTGTAAATCAGCTCTCCTTGGGTTCGGGTACTTTGATTCGTTGGACAAAGGGTTTCAAGATTCAGGACACCGTGGGTAAGGATGTTGTTAAGCTCCTTCAGAAGCAATTGGACATCTTGAATTGTCCAGTTGACGTTGTTGCCCTAGCCAATGACACTGTGGGTACTCTCTTGTCCCATGCTTATGCCACTGGAGCATCTGTCAACGGTAAGCAAGGTGACTCTGTGATCGGTGCTATCTTCGGCACAGGTACCAACGGTTGTTATCTAGAGCCATTGGAAGAGATCAAGAAGCTCGATCCAGAGCTTGTTGCTTCTTTGAAGGCCAAGGGCGCAACACATATGGTTATCAACACCGAATGGGGCTCATTCGATAACGAGTTGAAATACTTGCCAAACACGGTATACGACGAAAACATCGACAAGGTGTCTGCAAACCCAGGCTACCACATGTTTGAGAAACGTGTTAGTGGTATGTTTATGGGCGAGATTTTGAGACAGGTGTTGGTTGCTATCCATGGCCATGGTGAAATCTTTACCCAGTATGAGACTTATGACGACTTGCCACACAGATTGAGAACTCCTTTCGAATTGGACTCCGAGGTTCTTTCGCACATTGAGATTGATGATTCCTCTAATTTGAAAGAGACAGAATTGTCCCTGTTACAGTCTTTGAGATTGCCAACCATCTTGGAGGAGCGCGTTGCTATCCAGGCTATTGTCCGTGCTATCAGTCGTCGTGCCGCCTATTTGGCTGCTGTGCCATTGGCTGCCATCTTGATCAGAACCAAGGCATTGGAAGGGTACCACAAGGAGGTTGAAATTGGTGTTGATGGTTCTGTTGTGGAGTATTATCCAGGTTTCAGATCCATGATTAGACACGCTTTGGCCCTTTCACCGCTAGGTCCTGATGGCGAGCGTAAAGTGCACATCCAAATCGCAAAGGACGGTTCTGGTGTCGGTGCTGCACTGTGTGCAAGTACTGTATAATGAATGAGCGAAAAGAGACAAAAAATTTAATGTGTAAACTACGAATATCTATGACAGTTTTTTCCCATATCAAATTATCAAAATTTGAATTTCATGTAGTGTAGTAGTAGTAAGTATATCAGTTTTTTTTTCCGGTAGCTCTTACAACTCATCTCTCTCTTCTTTCTTTTCCTCTTTCTTCTCTTCTTCCTCCTCCTCCTCCTCCTTCTTTGGAGCTTCGAAGTCAGTAGCGTCAATACCATGAGTACCCTTCTCCTTGATGAAGTCAATCAAAGATTGCAAATCTCTACCACCCTTGTGAACAATTGGGTTGGACTTATCACCAGCTGGGTAGAGGATCAAAGTTGGGTAACCGGTGATCTCCACGGCAATATCGTTCAAAGTACCATCCAAGTTGGCAATCAAAACCTTCTCAGAAGCCTCCTCGTCATTGGCATATAAGTCAGCGAGTTCCTCGTACACAGGGGCCAATCTCTTGCAGTGACCACACCATGGGGCGTAGTACTTAACCAACACATCCTTCTTCTCATCGTTGATAATCTTATCATGGGTAGAGCCAACAATCTTGAAAACGGTGCTCTCTTGGACTTCTGGGACATCTTCAGTCTTCACAATAGCTTCGGCTTTACCAGCAATGAACTTGTTAATAAATTCTTCAATGGCGGCCTCAGTCAACTTGATATCTTGAGCAACACCGTACTTCATGTTGGCAAGGGTGTCATGGATCACAAACAATGGGAATTCTTGCTTCATGTTCAAGTTCTCGGCGTGACGACCAAACATGGCGGCATTGATACCGACAAAGTTGATCTTACCTCTGTTTTCCTTGGCCAACTTGGTCAAATGTGGAGCCCAGGATTCACGCTCGTCAGCAGTGTTGTAGAAGAAATAAGCCAATGGGGTCTTTTGAGAAGCGTACTTCTGATAGGTGGATCCGTCAATCTCACCTAAGTATGGGAAGGACTCAACAGAGACAAACTCATCCAAGGACTCCAATGTGAGCTCATCCTTGGAGAAGACTGCTGGCTCATCAGAACCGTCGATGAACACCAAGATCTTATCCTTACCGTACTTCTTGACCAAGTCGTCATTGGTGGTTTGGACAAAGGAGTATTCATCTCTGTGAGTGGTAGCAAACTCGTAGAAAGTAGAGTTGGCCGCGACACCGGTCTCAAGGACAACTGCGCCATCAGTCTCGTCCAAGAACTTTTCAAATTCGGCCGCATCGTTAATCAGAGACACAGCTGGCAGGGCCTGCTTAAGCATGTACTTGACGATACCTTCGGAGGATCTTAGGCCTTCGTATTCAGCTGGGTCGCTCTCAGAGCCTCTGAACACCTTCAACGCTGGATAGCCTGTAATCCCGTGCTCTTGGCACAGGTCTTGGTTCTCAGTACAGTCGATCTGGGCCAATTTGATGTTCTTTGGCTCCAACTCATCAGCAGCAGCAGCAAAGTTTGGACCGAGGGCCTTACAGTGGCCACACCATGGCGCAAAGAACTCCGCGAGGACCAATGGGTTCTCCTTGATAAAAGAGCTGAAGTTATCGGCGGTTAGCTTAACGACAGCGGAATCTGGAGAAGCGATGGCCTCCTCGTTTGCGAAACCGACAGAGACAACGGCAAGCAGTGTGGTGAGAGACTTAAGGGACAATCCGGAGAAGAACTTCATTGGTGTTTTTTTATGGTATTGTGTGAGTGTGTGTTCAAGACCAGTTGAAGTGGAAGTGGAAGTGGGCGGAGGAGAATCGCAGTTTTATGGGTGCGTTTGTCTGTTGGATTTGTAAAAGTTGACACGGTGTTTCCCAAACGGATGGCGTTCGTTGCGCGCGTGTGCCCGCCGCGCTCTGGCCAAGGGGCAACAACAAACAGCAGCAAAGCACACGAAGCACACGAAGCACACAAGGCGGCACACACCCAGGCGGCAAAGCAGCAAAGCAGCAAAGCAGCAAAACAGCACAGACACGCGGACCCAGCGTTTTCGCGAAAACTTCCTGATTCGATCGCACTGTACGGTTATGTGGCCCCGTTGCTTTTTTTGTTTTTCTGCCGCCCGCTGCTTTCGCGAAATTTTTCATCCCCGGAAGTGACCGCTTTAGGAATATATAGACCGGAAATCTTCTCAGCGAGCGACTCACTCACTCGCTGGCCCACATATCTTTCAGCAGCAGTAGGGAAAAGAACCGTTTATACACCAGCACCAAGAGAGCTACAGGAAGGATGTCCCAGGAACTCGCTGATAAGACCGCACAACTGGAAGTTGGCAAGGTTGCCGAGCAGATTGTGACCCCTTGGGAGGTTGAAGGAGCCGTGGTCGATGGCCAAGCACAGGCCATCGACTATGACAAGCTGATCAAGCAGTTTGGTACTCGTGCCATTGGCGAGGAGACGCTGACTAGATTCCAGACTGTGACTGGCCGTGAGCCACACCACTTCTTGAGAAAGGGGTACTTCTTCTCTGAGAGAGACTTCAACAAGATCTTGGATCTCTATGAACAAGGTAAGCCGTTTTTCCTATATACCGGTCGTGGTCCGTCTAATAGTATGCACGTCGGTCATCTGGTTCCATTCTTGTTCACAAAATGGCTGCAAGAGGTTTTCGATGTCCCGCTTGTTATTGAATTGACCGATGATGAGAAGTTCCTGTTCAAGCCAAAGTTGACTATCAAGGACGTCAAGAACTTTGCAGTGGAAAATGCCAAAGACATCATCGCTGTCGGGTTCAAACCGGAGAACACTTTTATCTTCTCGGACTTGGACTACATGGGCGGCGCCTTCTACGAGAACGTTGTGAGAACGTCACGTCAAATCACCACCTCTACTGCTAGAGCCGTTTTCGGTTTCAACGACTCGGACTGTATCGGTAAGCTTCATTTCGCATCCATCCAAATCGCTACCGCATTCCCATCTTCCTTCCCAGATGTTCTCGGCATGAACCCAAAGACACCATGTTTGATCCCATGTGCCATCGACCAGGATCCATACTTCAGAGTCTGTCGTGATGTGGCTGATAAGCTGAAGTTCACCAAGCCGGCTCTGATCCATTCCAGATTCTTCCCAGCTTTGCAAGGTCCGTCTACCAAGATGAGTGCCAGTGATGACTCCTCTGCCATCTTCTTAGATGATACTCCAAAGCAGATTGCTAAGAAGATCAACAAGTATGCCTTCTCTGGTGGTCAGACCAGTGTTGAAGAGCACAGACAACTCGGTGGTAACCCGGATGTCGATGTCGCATACCAATACTTGACTTTCTTCTTAGATGACGATGAGAAGCTGAAACAATACTACGATCAGTACAGATCTGGAGAATTGCTCAGTGGTGAGATGAAGAAATTGGCCATTGACGAGATTACCAAATACATTGTTGCATTCCAAGAACGAAAGAACGCCGTTGACCAAGATCTTCTCGACCAATACATGAAGCCACACAAGCTTGTGGGAGGCCAGAAGGAGAGACTGGTGCCAGTCAAGCCAAAGGAGACCAAAGAGAAGAAGTAGATTTTATATAGAGGCCATCTACGTGATTTTTTTGTATATTTTGTGTCACCGGTGTGATTACCGGATTAGGAAGTCGATTATAAGCATTGGGGGGCAACACTCTCCCATCGTATTCCATCCCATCCCTCCATCCCTTCCTCCCTCCATCACCGCCCAAATACTCATCTCTCTTACGCAAGTACAACTATCCAAATACAACCAAAACCACTTTCCCATTTCGGACTTCCTTACTCTCGATTTGTCTACCCCATACAACACAGCGAATACAGAATAGAATGGCAAGGGTAAAATATTCTACAACGGCAGAGGGCACACAGCCCAACTCTTTATCCAGACAGTTCCCACATATCAATCAAGTCGAACTCACAAGACTAATCATACAGACCCTTGCAGACTTGGGGTACAACCGATCCGTAGAGGCGCTGAAGCAAGAGAGCGGACTGGAGCTTGATTCCCCTGTTATCTCCCAATTCATTGAGCACATCCACCTGGGCGAGTTCAAGAACGCAGAGTTGACAATTGACCATGTGACGCTTGTCAGTGACGACGAACCCACCAAGAGACACATTGTATTCCTCATAAGAAGGCTCGAGTTCCTCGCGCGGCTCTATGGGACGGGCGAGACTGCTAGTGCTCTTACTTACCTGAGGCAGGAGATCAATGACCTAACGGATCCGAAGAACATCAGGGCGCTGACGTCGCTGTTGATGAATAAGGGCAATATCGAGCTACAGAAGCAGAACGGATGGATCAAGGACCTGAAAACGAGCAAAGAGGTGTTGATTGACGAGGTGTCGAAGTATATTGATCCCAATGAAATGATCCCGAAGCACCGGCTGTTCAAGCTGATTGAGCAGTCTGTGCAATACCAGAGGTCCCAGAACCTGTTCCAGTTTGGAAACGCACTCGTGTCTCTATATGAGGATTCCAAGCCGGACAGGACGAATTTCCCTGACCACTGTGCGAAGGTTCTGTCTGACCATTCGGATGAGGTGTGGTATGTGTCGTTCTCGCACGACGGCCGCATCCTGGCCACTGCTTCTGCTGACAACTCTATCATCCTGTACGATTCCAGTGACTTCAGCATACTCCGAGTTCTATCAGGGCATGATAAGCAAGTGATGTACGTTTCATTTTCTCCCGACGACTCTAGCATCCTCTCTTGCTCCTTGGAATCACACGCCCACCTCTGGGACGTGGCCACTGGAGAACTGGTGGAGACAATGGGGATGTCTGGAGAATCAAGGGTCTGGTGCTGTGATTGGCTGCCCGATGGGAGTGGGTTTGTGCTTGGATCACCAGATAAAGAGATTGGAGTTTTCGATTTGCAGGGACACTTGGACTATAAGCTCGATGGATCCATTATCAATGACCTTAAGGTTTCCAAGGACTTCAAGCTGATCACAGTGACGTATGAGAAGAACATTGAGGTTTGGGACTTGGTGAGCCGCCAGAAGTTGAAGACGCTGGCCATTGAGCAGCGAATCACATCTGTATCCGTTTCGGAGAAGAATCCAAATGAGATCCTGATCAACGTTTCACCTAGCGAGCTGCAGCTGTGGGATTGGTCTCGACAGATCCTCTTGACCAAATACGTGGGCCACAAGCAGGAGAAGTTTGTGCTGAGATCGTGCTTTGGATACGATGAATCGCTGGTCATCTCGGGCTCCGAGGACGGTAGGATCTTTGTATGGAATAAGCAATTCGGTGCTCTGTTGACGGTGCTGGATGGCCACAAGGGAAATACCAACTGCGTTTGCTGGGGTCCTGGGGTGTTTGCCTCATCCGGCGATGATGGAAAGGTGAAAGTATGGGGACCGACGCCTGACCAGTGAGTGACATTGGACGGTGGATGAATCATGATTTATTATTTAATCATTTATTAAACAAAATGTGTGTGTTTCAGTTTTACACTTTAGTGTTGCGCTTCCTTTTGTTGTAGTAGACTATAATTGTAGTAATAGTAGTTGTAGTTGTAGTTGTAGCAACAGCTCTGCATAGTAAAGCAGGAGTGGCCCGTAAATGGTTACGAAGCCCGTGTCGGCAGAGATTCTCTCCCAACAGAGAAACAAACAGGCTAAACAACAAACTAAGGCACCAAACAGACAGACAGACAGATAGACAAGACAAAAAAACAAAATGGAGAGACCGCTCATTCCACAGGCCCTCACAACAAACTTCTTCAACAGAGTCAAGGGAGAGCAGACTGCGCTGTACATCGAGGCAGTACCTACGCGGGCCACCAAGCGTACTAAGACCGTGGTGAACTACGCCGAAGTGGAGGACTTGAACTTTGAAGATGAAAACGAAGGAAGTTACGAGGACTCATACCGCTATGGCACTTCCACAACCCCTGGGGCCTCCGCCTCCGCCTCCGCTGGTAAGTTGGCGCTTCCTACAAAGCACTTGCACTTCTCTGAGTACGATCTCAACGTGAACTCGCAACAGGAAGAGATCCTCATTCCGATCAGACTGGATCTCGAGCACAACGCAAACAGAATCACTGACTTTTTCATGTGGAACTTGAACGAGAACCTTATCTCATACGAACAGTTTGCGCTGATAACGTGCCAGGATCTCGACCTACCAACTTCGTTCCAACAACAGATCGCCTCCTCTATAAAATCACAGGTTGAAGAATACACCAATGTGGTCACAATTCAACTGCCAAAGGACATCGACATCCACGTAATCATCAACTTATCCTGCAACTTGGACAAGAACCTGTACGAGGACAAATTCGAATGGGATCTGACGAGCGATACTGTGACACCGGAGCTTTTTGCCAGATACGTCGTTATGGACATGGGGCTTCCACTGGAGTTCCTTCCTGCTATTACACATGCACTGCACGAGACCATACTGAAGTTGAAGAAAGACTGCATCGATGGCCATCTCCCACAAGAGATCTTTAACCAGTCGGCATTTGGATACGAAGCAGGTATTAGATTGGACCATGAGACCCTGGGAGCTGGGTGGACTCCGTCCGTCGAGGAGCTATCGCCATGGGAGATTGAAAAGAGAGAAATGGAAAGAGAGAGAAACATTAGAAGAATGAAGAGAGAATCCATGAGAGTGGAGGATGGTTCTAATAAGAGAAGAAACTATAGAAGAAGGTATGAAGACTTGGACTTGCGTTAAGTTATATCTCTCTATCCATCCATCTATCTATAATATAATATATATATATATTGATGTATAACCTAATTGTTCATCTGTTATAGTATCAGCTTTCCATTCCTTGCGGTTGCGATCTAACGTGGTGTTGAATCTTCCAACACGAAACGCGAAAACCCGTGACCATAAACACAATGTATACACGCCAGCTAACCTCAGAGAACGGGCAAGCATCAACCACCACCAGATGGTTTCAGAGTCAGAGATCCTCACATCGTTTCTGCTGGAGCGCTCGGACTTCACAAAGGAGCTCAAGGATCTTAAGAGCTTCTTCCCGAAAGATGCACCAGAGCCTCTCATACGCAAAGTGCAGAGCATATTGGTCAGACGATACCAAAGACGTTTGGAGAGTGTCAACACGGTGATCCAAACTCTGGGCGAACAAGAAAAGAGGAATTCCAAGTTGAATGAAGGAGATCTAGACAGAGATATTTCCAAAAGAGGTGATGTCGGTGCGATTGTGAAGAAATTGGATGATCTAGCTACTGTATTAGACTCAGAGATTGAGCAACTTGAAACCAAAGTACGAGAAGAACAGAAGTCTTTTGAAGCAACAATAGATGATTTGAAAGACATTATCGTACCCCCTGATGATGATGATGATGAACACATCCAAGTGATACTACAACTCTTGGACATCTTTGACACCCTGGAGTCAGAATAAGTATATTCATGCATTGATATCACTAGCTATGTCAGGCACAGCATACTCATTGCCAATCCATTCAAACACTTCAAACTTCGAATTCAACAGTTTGTGGTCATGTATCGTGTATCCTTCTCCTGATTCGGGATTCAGCGCACCAGTCCTTGGACACTGTTTCAAATAGATCAGCCTCGATACCCTTGAATGGATCAACGCCATGCAACACATCGTGCACGGTTCATGTGTCGTATATACATCGTAATCGTTACATAGATAATGATACTCTGAGGGTTCGATGCCTTGTCGTCTTGACTGTTCTTTCGTAGAGACCAGCTGGATACTCTCCATTACGCTGTGACTTAGTGGATGTCCATCTCTTTGATCGTCTGACATAGCCACTAGTGAATTATCAACAGGGTCGACAATGGCAGTTACTATCGGAAGAGTAGAACACTCATTGGTCTTCTCGCTGATCATCTGCAAGTTCTGCTTTATGTGTTCCATGTTGAAAACCATCTCATTCAACACTTGGTGATTAGGGTTACCCTTCCACACCAATGGCCAATAGAGTCTCCCCCATTCCAGGGCTAGGTCCTTAGTTGGTGGACATTGTCTAGGGACTTGTCGTATTTCCAGGGTGGAGTATTCCACGCCGATGGCTTCCAGCTTTGATTCTATGGCATCACGGTCTAAATGGAAAGTGCTGCACAATATCACCGTCAATTCCGAGTCGTCAAGCTTCTGAAGTCTCTTCACATGTTGCAGAGGTATGGGATCAGCATTACTCATCTCTCTGATGACCCCTAACACTTTTGGAGATTCCTGTGGTTTGATCTTTATGGACCAGGCGCCCACCAACGACAACTCGGATGAGATCTTTCGATTTCTTATCTGTAACAGACGATCCTCGATAATTCCCTGCTCATAGTCGATCTTGACTTTGTTCTTGTTCTTCTTTACCATCTGAGCCCCTTGTTCTTTTTCGGCTCACACCAAGCTTTGTGTAGTGCATTTCTCATGCGATGAGGTTTAATTTTTCAACACGCCCTCCCAGGTGCAAGATCAACAGACGTCAAAACTAAAACAGAGAAGGCCCAAATGGACGCTGGACTGTTGCCATTGAGGCTATTACTCCTAGACTACTATCAAGTTGACGTTCCATATGACGGCGACGCTGAACTTGATACAATTTTGGAGTCAGTGTACCTCACAGAGGGATACAGAGCCCACTCCTTGTCCTGTGTTGACCCTCACTGGTCCTTTGATCAGCTTTTGGAGAAGTGTCAAATCCATCTGTTGAGGACTGGAGTTAAAGAGAACGTGTTAATCCAGGGTCTATCTGCTGGTGAGAATGGAGCACAGCTACACGCGTCCTCGTCGATGACAGCGACACACATGTTGAAGAGGTATGCATGGAGAAGGTTACATTCCGTAGTAGGGTCCTATGTCATGACGGATATCCTCATGATGTATTCCGCATTCCAAAGTACAGAATCCGGATTTGTACAGCTCTTTGGTGATACGCTGAAGAAGTCTTTCACATATAAGCGACCCCAGACAGTCCGCATCAGTCTTGATAGATGGTTGTACAAGCTCGGATACCAAAGAAAGAACTTTATCCCAATACCCAGTTCAAAACAAGACTTTCTTCAAACCGTGTTCAAGTCTGAATACAGAAAGATCAGTCCTTCAAAAGTCCCTTCGAAGCTGAAATTCTTTGGCAAATTGGCGCAGCGTGCTATCAAGAACCATACACATTGCAGATACCTCCCTATTTTTGACCAAATATGCACAGAACCAGCAGAGACTGATAACTTGGATAGATGTATCAATAGAAAAGACGTGATAAGGTTCTGCACGGTAATATTTGATAAGGTGATACCACTACAGATGTATGGATCAAAATCAAACAAGTCTGTTATATTGAAAAACCTTTCATGTCTTGTGCTAGGTAACAAAGGATCCTTCATTGAAATTGATCATTGCATCAAGGACATAAAGATGCTAGACATCTGTTGGTTAGGGAAGAGTTACTCCGGTAAGCTGAACAAACAAGATACTACAAAGAGAAACGGTTTACTGAAGCAGTTCATATCCTGGCTGTTCATGTCATTCTTCCCAAGATTAATAGCTTCATTTTTTCACGTGACTCATATATCATCCTCCAAAGAACTGCTATTCTATAGACACGCCACATGGACCTCAATATCGAACCCATTTATTAATGAATACAAGGCAGAGAACTTGCTACCAGTTCAGGGATTCATGGGGATCACTCAATCAGATTCAGCAGCAGTACTCCGATGCACCTCAAGAGTGATGCCGAAGAAGAATAATGATTTCAGAGTCATCAATGTTCCAAGCAAAGGAAAAGATTTACAGCAAAAGCGAGATTACTTAAACCATCTCTTTGATGAGATCAGACCAGCAAAGAGAATAATCAACAAATTGAGGCTCTCCAAGAAGACATTTTTCCCTCACCTAACATCTTTAGACCAAATACCGGTCCACATTGGTCGCTTCAAGAAAAAACTCTTTGAGGAGTATGGGATGGTTCCCAAACTATATTTCCTCAAATTTGATGCTAAGACCGCTTATGACACACTGCCTCAAAAGAAAATATTCGAAATCATTGATTCTATGATCACCGATGATGAGTGCTATACACTTTGTGAGGAGACCGAACTCGGGCTGGACCCAGGTTCTGGTTCAAAAGTCTCGAGACATTTGAAGACATTGACACAGTTGAAAGATCGTAGTCTTCAACATCGATCTCAGCCTGTTCTTCAATCATTATCCAAGAGTGATAGTATGAAGGGGTCTGAGATCAAAGAAGTCTCTAAGATCCAAATAGCACACTCTGTTACTCGTTTGGGAGGATTGAACTATACGAGGCGCATTGGTGTATTCCAAGGTATTCATTTGTCATCACTGTTCTGCGATCTTGTATACGAAAGTCTCATCATGAATGAACTTGCATTTTTGGATAAGACTGAGTCGTTGGTTCTCAGAATTGCCGATGACTTCCTCATCATTTCTTCAGACTCTGAAACTTTATTGAAAGCTCGACAATTGGTCAATCAGGGATTCCCAGAATATGGTCTGAGAACTAACAAACTGAAGACCGCTGTCAATTTCAGCAGCCAAGAAGATATGGAATTTAGCTCAAGCTTCTCGTTTTGTGGGTTTCAAATTGATGTTGTTCGTTTGGATGTCATCAAGCTGTTTGATAAATCGATGATATACTCCGCAAATGTGAAGTCACATAGTGAAGCAATCAAGAAGCTATTTGGATTATTCAAGGTGAGGTCTTCTTATAACACCCTGAACATCTCACTCAATTCATTTGAATCCATCTTGAAACAAGTGGAGATTCTGATCTCAAACATTTCCCAGTCATACTACCAGTGCACCAGAAGGATAGAAGTTAACGATAACTTGTTTGCTGATTTTGTCAAACAAATAGAAGATCAAATCGTTATAAAACTGGGGCCAGTCACATATCAAATGCGTTCCATTGCAATTGACACCATAAGAAACACCTTTCTTAGGGAACTACAGAAAAAGAACACCAAATACCATCCATGCATTCGATATCTTCACGAACTTTCATCTTGATTCATAGTTAATTCAATTTCAAACGTCCAGGAAAAAGAGGCAACACATGTAATCATTCAGAACGGTGGAGGAAAGTTGAATCTTAAGTTCTGTTCATCCTTCATACGGCGAACTCTTTCAACTTCTTCTATACCACCACTTTTTTTCAACTTGTTATCGTCAACAAAACCTCCAAGTTCTTCTTCGAATCCATTCATTACAGTCAACTGTCTCTCCTTAGCTCTCAGCTTCTCAGCTCTCTCGATTGCTTCAACACGACTATCATGATTAGGTTTTAAAGCTTCAACCTCTGATAGAAGTGCATCTCTGATATTTGGCAAGCTTCCAGGTTCGGCTAGAGGAAAGTTTGCAGTTCTTGTTCTTGGATTCTTTGTCTGTTCAAGACAACACTGCTTGACCAGTTCAAATGTCTCTGTAGCCTTCTCCAAGTCCTCCTTCAAATCAAATGCAAGATCCTCTTGAAGGGTGAGGAACTGTTGCTCCTGACAAACAGTATCCAACTCAGATTCCCAAATCTTCTTCCAGTTGGGCTTTTCGGTATTGATGTATTCAACCATATTACTGAGATCCGCTTGAGCTTCATTGAGTTGTTTGTTAACATAGTCCAATTGTTTCTCGGAAGGACGGGCACCTCTCTGTGCGACATCCTTTCTCAATGCCTCAATCAAGTCTTGTAAATCATCAAATTTGGTGAGAAGTTCATCTGAATCTTTCGATAATTTCTGGTGAGACTCCTCCATGTAGGTACGCGTTGATGCTTTGGATGCATCGAGTGATAATGACTTGAAATCTTTCACCTTCTGGAGAACCTTCTCAATAGATTCCTTGAAGGAAGCCTTGTTTGTGTTATTGATCTGCTTGATGACAGAGATTTCATGTCTGATATTCAGGAGATCAGACATATCTGCTAAGATAGAAGGCTTAGGCACTGGGGCATTTTTTGCAGCGTTATCTGATTTGCTAGTTGATCCATCAGATTCAGTGGGAGCAGCAGCAGCTTCAACAATGGTTCGTAACTGCTTCAAAAGCTCATTATGCGATTCAGTTATTTGACCTCTGGTACTCTGGAAGAACTCTTGCTGTTTGGACTTGAGTTGTTCCTTCAAATCGTCAATGTTTTTATTGACAGCCTCCAATATCTCAGAGTTCTTATTAACATTCAAAGATATTACTGAACCTTCCTCCACATCTGAGAACATGGTGTCTTCAAGCTCGTATGATATACCACTCTCTTTATCAAGGACGTAGATATCTGGGAATTGTCCAGAAACTGGAGAATATGCGAATTTTTCAACAAATAGAAGACGCAACCCTGTAAACGATGTTGGTATTGTGAGTGGGCTTTTCTTAACACGATCACCAATCTTCAAAAATACATTGATAGTTCCTGGAGTCTGGATCTCTGGAGAACGATCAGAAGAAGAGAGGCGGTTCACGCTGTGATGCAATTGGCCTTTGCTTCTCTCAAGTATCGACTGATCTGGAAGTTCTGGGTCCTTTCCAGGTGAATAACTCGTGAGTTTGGCATACTGGTAAGCAGAAAATCTCCTAGAAGCACGACGTTGCAAAGAATCGCCCTTTTGTAATTGCGCAAGAGCATTGTTGGGGGCTTTGGGCGGTTGCTCTTTTGATTGCGAAGATGTGAATGATGAGACAGCAGCAGCCCCTATTGATGACGATTCACGACGTCTTGCTTGTTCTATCGATCCTACCTTTGTTTGCTGAGATTGAACACTGCTTCTTCTGGATAATTGATCCTCACTTGCCGTTGATCTCAGTGAGTCTCTCGATTTGTTGGCCTTGATTGTTCTTGCAAGAGCTTGCTTTGTCTTCAAGTTCTGTAACAAGGAGACAATGATTTCTCTGATGCTCGGTAAGAACTTGTCAAGGCTCTCCTGAGAAGGGGTCTCGCATAATGCCTCTTCCAACACTACTCTGAGAGAGTGTGGAACATCACCTAAATCACTCACATCAACACCAGCGTTAGAGAAAGCACGACATGCGACCTTGAACTCGTTACCAAGTTGAACATAAGAATCTGAGATGTCTGTTTCAGACGCAGAGCCCTTAGCCCACTGCGTCAAGCTCTCCAACAAGTGCTTGGTGGCAACAAGAAGCCTGGTAACACTTGATTCGATCGTACTCATCTGCGATCTTGTTAGTCTGAGAAGAGCGACTAAAAGATATGATCCATGGACTCACCGAGTGTCTCTTAGTGGGAGACTGCGACATTCCTGTTCACTGCGTTTATCTAAAATATATCTGACGCGCTTAGAGAGAAGCCGCCCTGTCAGCTTTGCGGTTCTTTTGTCGTTGTTTTTATTGATGTTTTTCTTCTTTGTTTTGAATTCTTTTTGCCGCCAAATCTCAGAACACGCTTTGTTTACGTCTCAAGGCATTCGATAACGAACTAAGAAAGTGGCATCAAGTGGGATGCAATGTCAAGCAGAGAGGAGCTGGTGACAGACTCTGAAGGAGAGGACGATGTCGTTCTGGAGCTGTCGCAAGGTCGGCTTCGAGAAGCACTACGAGTACGGCGTGAACACGCGACCGGCACATTACTGAGGACTGGCTCCATTGATCTTGAGCTCTTTACTGAGATGGAGCGGATGATCCAGGATGGTGACGGAATATACGGGACCTGTCTAACTCCTTCAAAGCCACTTGCTGATCTGGAGATTGCTGAACCAACTCCCATCACCGATGCCCAAGAGATTGCTGAACCAGCACTCAGTTCTCATGAAGAGGAACTGGATCTTATACCAACTGTTGATACCCATGTCTTAAGACTCCAAAATCCAGCTGCTGATCCCAACGATTCTAGAGATCCAATTCCGAATGTTGTTGATCGAGATGTGGCAGATGCCACTTCTATTGTGGAAGAAGGCTGGGTACCCAATGCCGAGGCCCAAAATATTATAGAAACAACTACCACTACTGATGTCCAGGATGTTGTTACACACATTACACCCACTGTTGATGCTCAGGAAGTTGCAGATTTGAACAAGGAAGCTATGTACTATGGACGTGGTGCCAGAAGAAGAAACAGATCTTTCTACCAACAGCATATCTATACCATTGATTCTGTCGGCTACATCTTGAGGCTTGACCTTGAACAGGCCACAGATCTTGTCAAGAAGAACCCAGAGTTGATTGAGAAGTTCCACAATGGTACCTTACGGAGGTTCTTGACCAAAGACAAGGACTCGGCGACTAAGTCGACCAAGTCGACCACAAAGAAGAGAACCACAGCAAAGATCACCGAGGAATCTAATGAGTCTCAGCAGTATGACATGGATATAAACCAACTGAGAGAACAAGAAGAAGAAGAAGATTTGTACACAGAGAACAATTCAACTGATGAATCTTCTGAAGATGATTCTGATCATGAAGAGGCGCTAACTGTCACCTTCAGAGGAAAGACTTATAACAGTATGGAGGAACTCTCTAGGGTATCGAAGCTTCCAATGTCCTATTTCTCTAGGGAGAATTCTAAGGGATCGAAACAACATGTCGTGAAACGTAAGAGAGCGGAAGAATATCGTGTAGGTGTGGCAAAGAAGAAGAAAACGCGCACGTTTGGCGAAGGTTCTGATGATTTAAACTCTTTTGAAACTGTTTTCACTACAGGCGAGGATTCTCAAGAGAATGATTTCAATACAACAGAGCCGCATCACGAACTGGAGATCATTCACGAACAAGAATCTGATGACGATATCCAAAATGAATGTGAGACTTCAATGTTTGATGAGGATGCACCAACTTTCTATCGTTCCAGAACCATCCACGATGAAATTTATATGGATGGGGTCGAAGTAGTTGAGGAAAGAGGGTTCGCTGCGGACCCGATGCTGGCCAGCGCAGGACCAAGGTCACATAAAATGAGGAAGATTGACGCATCAAATTCTGCCAAAACAAAGAAGTTCAAGAGAAGAAGCATTGGATCAAATACCCTTTCCATCGGGCGTGTTTCCCGTCCTCCACTATCTTCAAACTCAGAAGAACCAAAGAAACGCTCAAACAAAGCATCAAAGCCAAGACAAAGTACTCTCTTCGATACACACAAGCCAAATATATTTGAGAAATTTACAATAACTAGTATGTTTGGAGATAATATTGATGATAAAAAAGAGAAGAGAGTGACACAGTTGGATGGCAAAGACAGGAAGAGGAGTAAGAAGAAGACTAAGAATTACTTCTCAGTCCAACCTCATCTGAATTCTGTCCTTGCAAGACAGGCTTATAGATCCACAGTCGTCTATGAAACATTGGGTGACGAGTATGCTGTTCTCAGCAAGAAATCTGTCGCACAGGGCCCAACAATTATTGAGATCGATGATTACAACGATCAGGTTGATAGGCCTTCTACTTTTGATATCCAATTTGGGTTCAAGAGTCACTTCATGAATTCTGATACTTATAAAATACTGTTTGAAAGTTTTAAGGACACTGACAACCATGAATTTCAAGTGTCTTTTGGAAAGAAAACTCTGACTTTCTCGAAACTTGTTCCAAATGTTGAAGAGAGCTTCAGAGAGCTTTTTGAAGTGCTCAGTGATACATCCACTCTCCGCTCTATGAATCCAAGAACATTTATGGAGAACTGTCATCGCATTATTGCGTTCTGTTATGATCTGGATGTCAATCCAGCGAAATCACTTGTAACCATGGTTGATAATTTCAGATTCAAGATGGAGTCGTTTATCCGCAGAAAGGGTCGCATGAGAGATACAGAGTTCTATTGTCTAAGTTTGTGCTATATGATGTACTATTGCTCCCATAAGGTATTTGAAAGAAACTATCTCATAATCTTTGATTTTAAATCCAAAGCTCATGGTATTGTTTCATTGTTCATGCAATTCGTATCCTATATCGACGGACGTGTCTTGAATAGTAGACTTAATGATCAAAGTTTGCTCTCTGAAGCAGTCTCACTTCTATTCTTGGATTACAAAGATATCACTTGGAAAGCCATTGAGGAAGCTGAATGGATAGATCTGGTGTTTTTGAAAAATCTCTGTGCAAGGTATGAGCCAGGGGTTTCACTCTGGAGTATTGTAATTCGTGTTATTCAAGGCTATTTGAAGAGTGGGAATCTTGATTCTGTGAGATATTCATTGATAGCTATCCAGGACTTTATTTCTCTTGGTTGGAAAATTGATGAAAATGTGTTACTTGTCATTTATGAGTGCATAAAGGAGAACAAGTTTAAAAACTTTCCAGGTGATCCCTCAAATCCTGTTATTATGTCGAAATATGGAATCAGTAAAGATACTGTGGTGAACATGTATTTGAATTTTTTGGCTGACTATGGGAAGAGTTTTGAGAAGTTCCCTGGAAGATTCCTAGAGAGAATTGTTCCAGTATCAAAAGTGTCTTCTCCAGACTCTATTGTTCTCTGCAATAGAATGAATATTCTGATATGCTTGTCGATTGTTTCCAAAAGGAACTTTGATATGAGATTCTTTGAGCTTGCCTCATCTCGTGATTTTATGTCCAAGTTTGCTGTCCAGAAGATCTTGCAGGCATTGGAGTTATTGGTTATTGTGAATAACAACAACAAGCTAGTTACGAACTTTATGCTCATTGAACAAATCATTGAAAGTTTTGTCGAGGATGAGGACTTTGTAAAGTTATGGGGAAACTTCATTAACAAAATCGGATTTCAAGAGTTGCTGCCTAAAACACAGAAGAATCTCTTGAGTGTGCTTGCCAAATTCTTAGGATCTAAGACCTTCTTCTCTGTCAATTATGAGATCGTCATGACGTTCATATCTGAAGCGAACGATCAACCAACCTTGCAATATCTCATGGAGACATTTGAGGGCCTCAATCCAGTACTATTTCCGGTACTTTGGTTGTCTCTTTCAGGGAAACTTACCACAAGCGGTCTGAAGAATTGGAGTAATCTGATACATTTCAACAACTTTGATGACGAACCACAGATATATTCATTCATTTTGAACCACTCAGGCGTTTCAACCTATAGTGCCGAACGTGAGACTTTTGTTATTTCTTTTATCAAAAATCTTACCAAGCCAAATTACTCTCCCAGTATGAACTCCTTCATCAAGGAATTTGCCAAAGTGGATAAGAAGCTTCTATCTTGTCAGAACCTCTTGATTCAAACTAATAGACTCCAAATAACGATCAACTTCATATTCCACCTGTTGAGAAATGAAGCGCCAGGCTCTAGATCCAGATTTTTATCTGTCTTGATCAATTCAATGAAGTACAACTACGATCAATGTCCTTCTGAAAGTAAAGCTCAGTATGCTTCCTTTGTCAAGAAGATTACTGAATTTATCAACTTGTACGGGTCAGATTATGCAAGTACAATCAGAGCCTTTGAAATTCTCTGCTCAGAATTCAAAGTAACAAAGAGAGCTTCGCAAAGTGAATCTATAAACGTCTTGAACTTGAACGGTAACATCAATGAGAGTTTGAAGTTCTTGGAAGAGAAACTGATTTCATGTCTCAAGCTAACGCAGGACTTCTCCAAAGTCATCTCTCCTATTGTCCTTGGCCATTCTCAGAAGTCTCTCATTATCTCTGAAAGTATTGTTGACTCCAAACTGTTTGTTCTATGTTGCTCTATTTCAAGTCACATTGAGTGTTTGAAACTCACTCCATCTTGCTGGATCTTCCTGTCTGAGCTTACTAAGGCTCTCATGGATATCGTTGAGGCTGATAACAACATTCATGGAGTTGACTTCTTTTGTTTACTGAAAACAGTTCAACTATTCCCATTTATACTTGGCCATAGAAATTCCCGATTTGAGCCATTTGAAATATTGACACTGAGGAACATCTATAGGGTCTTGATCACTCTCTTCTTTCGCTTAAATGGTTCCAATGACCTTGATTGTCTTCTCAAACTCGTTACGATTTTTACCTCTCATAATACCATCTATGAGGTAGTTTCTACTCCATACTTTCCACAATACTTGATCAAGACGCCAGAGTTCATAAAGGACATGGTCATCAGATCAAATATCACCGGAAACGACAAGCAAATCTCAATTGGGAAACTTCGCGATGAACTGGATGATATCTTTAACAAATTCATATCTTGTGTTGATGGAGCTAGTATGAGTGATGATGAGTATGGACTTATTATAGACAATTGATCTACGTTAATTTAATGACCTTTATGATATTTATTAATTTCAAAATGTTCCTGTAAGTCATCCTTATGCCAAATAGTGATAAACATTTCTGTCTTCTTCATCTCTTTGTAGATACTCTCTTTCCAAAAGGGCATCGATTCTCTTTTTGATGAATTGAGGTGAAGGCTTAAACCTCGTGATCTGTTTCACAGTTTCCACTATCAATTCATTATGTGTCAGAGTCTTTCGACTTTTCATGATTCTCACCACAGCAGCATCCAATTCGTACTTGCGATCCTCATCGATCTTTTCAATAGTTTTCGATCTCTCTGAGTCCGTTTCGATTTTGTTGGCAACAGTCAGCACCTTCACCTTAGTCATCGGAGCTGAAAATGCATTGTTGAAAGTGAAAACATCTGTTGGTTTGATATCTTTTGACATTGGCTTCTTGGTCAAGATTCTGGTACGTGGAGCCACAGCAATGGATTGTAGACTTCTAATGAGATCTGTCTTTGGAATCTTTGTCAAGATTTCAATCTGATCAAAAGTCAATTCATTGTTCTCTTCAAAGAGAAGAACAATGAGACCACAATAGAACGACATGTTCAGTTCATGGATCTTCTTCTCAAATTTGATCCTGATGTCAATAGATCCGAAATTATAAGCCCAACTCAAGTTTCTTCCACTATGTAATTTGAGATAGTATTCACCAAATGCATTCTTCATCTGTTCCAACTGAGGTGCCAGTAAAACTTCTTGACTATTAGCCTGTGGTTGAATTGGCCAGAACGTCTTTGTAAGAACATTCACTTCAAAGTTCTTATGGTTGAAGTTCTTAGAGACCTCTTTGGACAGGTTGATATCTCTAAACATACCTTCCAATTTAGAAGTGAAAGATGACCCAAGCTCATTTTTGAACTTTGATATGAGTGTTCTTTCTAAGTCACTATAGGATTTCAACAATCTCTTTGCAAGATGATTCTTGTAGTATTTCTCAAAGACATCTTTATCCTTAATGAATCTAAAGATCACAATTGCATTATCCATAGTTGTTTCAATTTCCTGTTCAGACTTACCTCCGGATTTCTTGATGCTTTCATCGACAAATAGCGACAAATACTCTGAGAGTTTTGTATTCTTGTTCAGGAATTCCACAAAGGCATGATCAATGGTCTTCTGTACCCTTGGATCGTTCCCCAGGCTTTGTAATATAAGGTCATACTTATCCTTGAGGGAAATGACTTTGTCTATCCATGTTATAGCCAATGAGCTTGCCTTCTTACCCTGTTTGCCCTTTGGCTTGCCATCTTTCTCCAATTGATCTTGTTCCTCTTGTTCCAACCCGAGCCCCTGTCCAGTAATGATCTCCTCAATCTGTTCAAGTAAGCCATCGAAGTAGTCCACTCTGTTTAAAAGCTTATACAAGAGCTTGAGCTCATCATGTTTATCATTCAAGATCCAGAACTTCAAACTCTCATTCTGAAATCTCATTACTCTATCAATGTTCGAAGTGACTAAGATCTTACCAATCAGTGACATGAGTTTGTCCAGAGTGACCTTGGGTATGTATAAAATACACTTGTCTTCTTCATTCCTTATAAGTTCATCAACTTTATGGATATATGAAGAGCCATGACCAGCTGCAAATATCTCACTGCTGATTTTGGTGTAGTAGTCCAAAGTCTTATCAAGGTAGTAGGGCTCAAAGAACTTCAAATAGAAATTTTCACCCACCTCCACACTCTTTTCATCTTCCAAGAGTGATTCAAACATGGTGATTATGGATTTAACTATAGAGTTATCCACGATGAGACCGTTTCTGCTATTTGTAATCTGTTCCAGGATGAAGGAGTTGAGAGTGTTCCCAATATGGTTATTGTCGATCTTTATAACATTATCACGGAACAAATTGATACCAACATCGTAAATGAGTGGCAAATGGTTTTCTTTTGCGTAGACTCTGTCTAAGTACATTAGTACATCACTAACCATTCTCATTGACAGTAAATGGTCGGTCCAACGAGATGAAACTTCTTTCAGAAAAACATTTGTATCAACATTGGATTTCAATTTGGTGTTCAACAGGTCCTTTACCTCTAACAGATGCTTACCAACCAGTGTGCTAACGGAGTCATACAGCTGTTTCCCATGTTTCCTCAGCACCAAGTTATAAGATTTTCTATAGAGTTCTTCAAACGAAAGCTTGGAGGCATTTTTATTTTCAATCTCTCTGATCGCATTCGCAAGCACTGTCCATGACTGTTCAAAGTCGACCTCATTAGCCAGATTCTGGTTGTGACGTTAATACTCCAATATTCACTAAGGCCAAGGCGGCACGGGGCCATAGTCCTTTCATTACAGAGGCAGTCGCACTCACTTTTCTAGGGGCTCTGATCTTCCCTCTTCTGCTCCCGTTGGAGATCATGTCTTGTTCTCTAGAGCTTGCCGCCCGTGTTGTTTCTGCTACGTTCTTGTTGTTTCATTCTATTGTTGGCGGCTAATCAGGGGAAATTTGTAGAACGAGTTCGCGACCGCGAACTCGTTTTGCGCTATCTTCTTGTGGTGTACGGATGTGGAGGGCTTGCCCGCAGCAAGAACATCAGCGCAAGCAAGAGGAACCACAAATAGCACACGCCGTGACAGCAACGATAAACAAGGAAATACCAACAATGTCCTCGGAGATCCTGGACGTGCTCAACATCCAGAGCAAAGGACCTGCGAAGAAGAAGCAGAAGACTGAGCAGCCAAAGGTCAAACCGCTCACGGGTATCAACAGAGAGTTGTACCAACTATTAGGCCAGAACACTCCACCTGTCGCTGTTAGAAACCAACAGAAGTTCAAGGACAGACTGAATGCTCTAGAGAGACCATCGCCTTGGACTTGGGCCTCGTTTAAGAATAATGCAAGAAGTGATGGTCTGAGACTTCATCATTGGGTGAAGGGTTCTAAGGAGACTGTTGAGGCTTCTGAATTGCCGTATAAGTTTGAGAAGTATAACACCGAACTTAATATCCCTGATTTCACTGAGGAGGACTATAACAATTTCATCGCTGACGTTGATCAGGAAGATGAGATGAATGTTGACGAGAAGGGAATCGAACCCGTTATTGTAAAGACCGAAGACGCAGAACAACCAGATGTAATAGAAGCAGAGAATATTGAAAAGTTGGAGGAAAACTCAGAAGGTAAGATGGAGAGGAAGGATGTTGACGATGAAGAGAAAATAGAAACAGAGAAGGAACCAGAAGCCCCAAAACCGCCAGTGAAGAAACGTATACCCTGGGACTACCAAGAAACAAGGTACCTCTTCGATTTATCGAAGGCCTTTGACCTCAAATGGATAGTTATCCACGATAGATATAACTTTGAAGAGGACAGGGAACGTACGATAGAAGATCTCGAAGAAAGGTTCTACTCCGTGTGTCAGAGAATCCTCATATATGAAAATGAGAAGGATGACACTGCTCAGAACTCCAACCTTATCTCTAACCTAAACTTCAGTAAGAAGAAAGAGGTTGATAGAAAAGCATACCTCAATAGATTACTGGAGAGAAGCCCAGCAGAGATTGCGGAAGAAGAATCCCTTTTGATCGAAGCTAAAAAATTCGAGGCTGCAGCAAAGAACACTATGACCGAGAGATCCCAATTGTTACAATTGCTGGACTCTCCACAAGCTACCGACTCAATCAGTCAATATTTGACATCACAAGGCTTAACCCAGTTATATAACCAGCTTATGACTGAAAAACGCAAACGCAGAGTCGATTCGCCAGCTCCTGAAAATCCATTGACAGCACTGAATGAAAAGATTAAGCAACAGCATTTGGCAAGACAGAAGCAATTACAGCAAGAGAAATTGGAGCAACAGAAAAAGATTAAGGAGTCCCCTATTTCAGCATTACTGTCAAAGAACTTGACCCCAAGGGAAGAGATTGCCTTTGGTCTGAAAGTTCATCAAGAAAGAATCTCTCCTGGTGTCTACTTAAGATCATCAAAGATCTCTACGTTTAAGCCAAACGTCCAGACAAGGATCTCTGGTATTCTGAACGAACTGGGACTCGGCAAGAAACCGGTCATGGCTACAGAAAAGATCGTTCGTAAGCAGGATGAGTTGCATAAAGTCATAAACGTGTTATTGGACTTGAAGAGACAAGTTGATAAACTTGAAGCGGAATCCGAAATGTTGAAATAATCATAATGACCCATACCCATCGCTGAATCTCCTGTAGTTCACAACTTTGAATTGAAGTTGGCCTTTCTCTTCTCAACAAAGGCAGACATACCCTCTTGTTGCTCCTTACTTCCGAAAAGGGCATGGAACAAGGTTCTCTCGAAGTCCAAACCATGGCTCAATGGGGTCTCATTGGCTGCATTGACAGCCTTCTTGCAAGCTCTTGAAGCAGTTCTTGGGCCTTTAGCTATCCTTTCTCCAAGTTTAAGGGCGTTTTCCAAGACAGTACCAGGCTCAAAGGTCTTTGAGACTAGTCCCCATTGCTCTGCCTGCAAAGCTGAGAACATATCACCAGTCAAGTTATACTCCATAGCACGCGATTTACCTATGGCCCTAATCAGCCTTTGAGTACCCCCACCACCTGGAATCACACCCAATTTGATCTCTGGTTGGCCAAACTTAGCAGTTTTAGAAGCATAGATGATATCAGTACTCATTGCCAATTCACACCCGCCACCAAGGGCAAACCCTTCCACTGCAGCAATGATTGGAATACCAAATCTACCCAAGTCACTCCAGTTACCCAAAAAGTTTTGTCTAAGAGCCTCATCTGCCTTGATGTGTTCCATCTCTTTTATGTCAGCACCCGCAGCAAATGCAAACTCATTGCCCGTTATCACCACAGCACCGTAGCTCTCGACGTCTCGATCTGCTTTAGAGATAGCCTCGATCAACTCGACAATAAGACCTGTTCTTAGCGCATTCAGCGCCTTTGGGCGGTTCAGCTGAACGAGCAAAACACCGCTACGAGGCTCAGAAACTTTAATGTACTGGTAGCTCATTGGTCCTTCGAAGTTCGTCCTTTGGCCTTTGTCCTTTGTACTTTGTCCCACCCGAAAGAACCAAATTTCCCCCAGGTTCTCCGTCCTTTTTATATGTCACTTTTAGGCAGCCGAGGCTGGGTTTCCCCACAGTTAAAGTCGATTTTGTTCTGACCATCGACAACAAAGCACTACGAGGACTAGGATAACACTATGAGGGTTATGAGCACTACAAGGACTTCAATAGACAAGTAGGGCGATCAATTGACCGGTGAACGTCTACCAATAACTTAATTTAATCTTCAACCTTAACATAGACCTCCTGCTTATGCGACTGAGCCCTCTCTGTAATCGGCAATGTAGGCAAGTTCACCCTATAGTTCAAATCGTACACTTTCAGCTGCGGCAATTGCAACCATCCGGAAGCCAAAGGTGTCGCATGGAATACCACGGCTTGTCTGGTGCACGGCAACACGGACAATTGGTTTAATGACTTGGTCCCTGTGACTTGGAAATTCTGGTTCTCTATTAAGCTCGTGGAGAAAGAGAAGACACGGGAAGTTGGGTTCTCAATCAAATACGTCAAGATAAGGTCGTTGTTGTCATCATTGGTATTGACATCAAGCAAAACTCTCGGATCCAGTAAAGGCAAACTGAGCTTCCATGGCTCATGGATGTAATCGTTGACGACCTCACTATCCTCTCTCTTCCATTTCAATGCCAAGACTGCTTCAAATGAAACGTTTCTATACGTATGGCCGTCGTCAATAACAGTTTCCACATAGTGATACGATTCTATCTTCGTGTCTTTGATGTTCTTCTCATGTTGATCGGTTAACTCGCGACAGATCACATGTTCATTGTATGACTTCAAAGTCAAACTATCCTCCAAGACTTTGACATCAACATCAGTCTCCGTGGATATAGTCATCTTCATGAACCAATAGCGCGAAGGTTTAGGGATTGCGGCGTCGCCTTCCTCAATCTCGAATGTTTTTGGTAAGTCATCATCCCTGACTCTCGGATGGATTGAGACATTGATCTTGAATGGATCCACAATTGGTAATACCACTTCGATAATATTAGAAATGGGAACTTCATGATCATGATTGATGTAATATGTAACGGTGATAACGAACCGTATATCTTTCTTGTCATCTTCATCAAAGATCTTGGGTACTATCAATGATAAGGAATGATGTAGGTCCTTACCAGTCTCAACGGACTTTAATTCCAACATCTCTTGTGAGTTATCCCATGAATGTTCTACCACAGTCTCACCAATGGTGGTATTTGCAGAAAGGCTAATGTCGACATTCTCGTGGTCATTATTCTTGATCAACAAGTCCAATGATAACTTCTCCCCAACAACAGCAAAATCCGGTTGTCTCACCACCGTGACATTCGTCTCTGGAGTCCTTGGGATGATTTCACAAGATGATGGTGTGATAGTGGCAATAACTTCCTGTGTACCATTGTCATTGAACCAAACATGACGATATTGGAATGCATTCATTACAATTGGAGTGGACAGTTTGACTTTGAACAAGTCATGGTAGCTCATTGTTCCTGACACTGTAGATGTCAAGTTCAGACCGACCTTTAATGCAGGAAACTTCAAAGTGAAAATCCTTTCCTGTAACGGATTGAATTGAAGATTGGTGGTGCCGATGTAGCAGTTCTTCTCTGAATCATATTCCATAGCTTTCAAGACCGTAATCTTGGAATTTTTCGCTTCGATGTCATGTTTCAACAGCACTGATGATAATGAACCTTCGAATGTCAGCAGCACATCGTCTAATTCGGTTTCATCTATGATCGTATTTGTCTTCGACTTGATCTTCAACTGAAGATCAACATCTTTGGATAACGGTACCTTCCCGCTTTTGAACAAGATACTGGTTTCAAAGAGGTCAAGACTAGAATCCACATCGGTATTGATAACAAGTTCTTCACCACCCGATGAGAGAAACTCGTTGAAGCTACTGTCTCTAGATGTCATCCCTTTCACCTTCTCGACAGCATCCCTATTCAACTGTTTCAGTGGCAATAAACTGATTTCCAATAAGTTCAATACAGATGAATAATATTTCTTCAATTTTACAGAGCATTCAAACAATTTCGAATGAACCACACTCAACAAGTAGGTCCAATCGTCTTCTTTCAGACTGTCCAGGGTCTGTTCCAAGAACTTGAATGCCTTTTCAAAGTCTGATAACTTCAAGTATTCTTCAGCCAATTGATAATTCACATATGCAATGCTTCTATTGAAAGTGTTGTCTTTCTTCTGGAAGGCCAATTTGGCAAACTTGAGAAGATTGATCAACGAGTCCTCATAATCATCCTTGACTAGCGACTTGCCATAGAGATCGATATCACCAGCATTCTCATTCTCAGTTTCGCCTCTCCTTCTTAAGAGGTCCACGGCTTGTAGATAAAGGTACCCAGAATGTGGTAAAACCAATGGAGACACCTTGTTGATCGAATCGCTCTTGAATGGTACATCTGAAGGAATCAAAGAAGTTGGCGCCAAATCTGATAATTGCGCTAGCCACTTGAACTGCTGTGAAAGCCAGTTACATGCACTGAATGAGGCCACTGATATGTCCTTCAATTTTAGAAAATATATCACACTCTGGATATGGATATCGAACTTCTTATACGCTGCATTTGTCTGCTCAAGGTAGAAATTCAGCCTGACAATGTGAAAGATTGTGATGTCCAATAAAAGTCTGGCCTGGACCCAGTCTTCACCATCTATTGGGATAGCTTTCAAAAGTTCCACCAAATTCTCATACGCAGCTTCATAGCTCTTAATAGCATAGTCATATTGTTGTCTTGTCTCGTTGATGAACCCCAATTTCAAAGAATACCTCACTTCTGCGCGGTTCTTAATGATTGGATCCTGCGGTAGCGCTGATTGAACTTTTGCCTTCTTCTTACGGATAGTTTTATCCAGATTCCCGTAAAATTCTGAAGAGACAGCATTCATCACTTGCAGAACGTCTAGAGCAAACGTGGAAACTTCTTTTGGTGTCCCAGATGATAAGAACAATAGACCATTCCTACTATTTAGCCCTGTGATTCTTCTTATATTGTCCACTCTCTCATCCAGATCTGGATTCAGAGCTGTAGATCTCTCAGACACAACAATAGTCAACAATCTCACATCTCTCCTCATCAGCTGCTCTCGCAAGGTGTTGATCTCCTTAGCCAACTCACCATCAAAAGTCTCAACATCTTGTGCCTCTGCATCAATGTGATAAAACCCAACATATAGACATGGCACGATGGCTCTATATTTTTGTACCCAATCCACTGAAAGCATCCCATTTGGATGGATAGGTGAACCCTCTGATGACGGGGACAATGGAGATGGCACAATCTTGTTTGGAAAAGCGTACTGGTCCACTGGTTTCAATCTGTACCGATGAGGATGTGTCGAGATCTGTTGCTTTGTCGAATTGGAATCCCACACCACCCCATCAACGTGGTACTTCCTCCACAATTTGAGCACATCGTCAACAATGGAAATTTCCGGTAGGTATGGTTGCTTCCGGTGTAGCAGCTCCGTATCCTTCAGTAATGGGTTGCTGATAGTATCTTCGTGATCCCTCTGGGTGGTCTCTATAGGCAAGGACTTGGACCCTGGGTCAATTCCCTGTAACACAACCAAGGGTGCCAGGTGACTGAGTAGCTGTGGTGAGTAGGACTCCATGGGATTTTACCTCCTTCTGTCTTCTCTTTCCTTTGCCGCCGTGGTGATGAAGTTTGGTGGAACGCTGTTCTGTGTATGTTTATGTTTATGGTTATGTTTAGACCTCTATTTAAATGTCCCAAAGAGGAAATACTCCTAATTACGAACATTTACATACAACGCATTGTTACCCTGCTTTCGGAACTGTTTGTTCTTTCCCTCCTCGACAGCGTTGCGCTCTCTCAGTCTCTTTCTCTCTTAAACACACCAATTGCAATGCTTGCACTAAGAGCACTTAGAGCCCCTGTTTACAGAAGAACACTCACAAGTATCCGCAACATGTCTGACCTCAAGATCGAGAGAATTACCCCAGGTGACGGTGTCAGCTTCCCAAAAGTTGGTGACAAGGTTACCATCCACTACACTGGTACTTTGGAGAACGGTAAGAAGTTTGACTCTTCCAGAGACAGAGGCTCCCCATTCCAATGTGTCATCGGTGTCGGCCAAGTCATCAAGGGCTGGGACGAGGGTATCCCACAATTGTCCGTTGGTGAGAAGGCTGTCCTCACTATTCCAGGCCACAAGGCCTATGGTGACCGTGGCTTCCCAGGTCTGATCCCACCAAACGCCACTTTGGTCTTTGACGTTGAATTGTTGAAGATCAACTAAACTGGCGTGGTCAATTGCTACGTTATTAAAGATCTTTGATTCAATCTGTAGTATGTGTTTTTCACCCTCCTCTTCTCTTGCCACGACGTCCCTTGGTACTCTGTGACCTCGTTCTAGTAGTCGGCTTTGCAGCAGTCTTTGCTCGTGTCTTCTTAGGACTTGGCTTGGACAAGTCGTCGCTATCACCACGAGATCTCGTTCTGAGCTTTCTTGGTGGTGAAGATGTTGCAGCTCTTGTTCTCTTCCTTGACTGCTTGACAGTTTCAGCGGGTAACGTCCGCGTTCTAGTTCTTCTTTTAGGTACAGTTTCTTCCTTGCTCTCTTCTTCACCTTCCTCATCTTCTTCGTCTTCCTCATCTTCACCCTGGTCTTCTTGTTCCTCGTCGTCCTCTTCTCCCTCGTCTTCCCCTTCTTCATCTTCCTCCTCCTCTTCTCCTTCTTCCTCATCTTCTCCTTCTTCCTCTTGTTCATTCGCAACTTCTTCGTCGTCTTCTTCATCTTCTTCCTCATGTTCATTCTCATCTTGTTCCTCTTGTTCCTTCTCGCCTTCTTCCTGCTGTTCATACTCGCCTTCTTCATCTTCCTCGTCCTCATTTTCCTCCTCTGTAGCATCCTTCTCATCCTCTTCATCCTGTGTTGCAGTAACCTCTTTGTCCTCCTTCTCTCCAGTCTCCATGGAACTAACATCCTCACTCTTTGCATGATGCTCCATAATCTCCCCATACTTCTCAATGGGCAGTCTGAAATCTCGTACTGTACCATTCTCTGGTTTTTCTCTATTCACCTCATCCTCACCTTCATCCATATCGCTATCATCCTCTAACTCATCGAGCCCTTCCAGATCATACAAGGTCTCCAGCTTTTCCCATACATCCTGAGCAGTGATCTCACCCCCCTCGAGGCCTTCGTTCAAGGTCTTCAGTATGGCGATCATATGGAAATGCTTCTTCTGGCCTGTTTATACTGGTCAGTCTTTATAAAATGACAATTACATAACCAATTGACGTACCGACTGGCTTGAAATGGCATACCGCCCTCAGCAACGTAGTCTCCTCCTTAGTAGTCCACTCTCTGGTCATTTCTGCGGTCCGTTACACCCCTTTTCTAGAGCCCTCTTAACCACCTTTCAACTGCTTTTTGTTTGTTGAAGTTAAGCTGGTGCAAGGATGTGCCTGATGATCGAAAAATTTCGACGTCTCGACGATGTTAACCATAGGAACAAGGAATGGAGTCCTAAGAATACGTAAAAAAACATGCCTAGAAAGGCCGAGGTGCTCAACTCGCTGTCGCGTGGCCGTGTGCGTGCATCATGGAACAAGTACAATCTATTTAACCTCTACAAAAAGGGTCGTGTCGGTTTCCAAGGTCAGAACTTATACCAGCAGAAATGGACCGCTAAACAAGAGACCAGAGCTTATCACGGTGAGCATATGACAGAGAAGAGATTCCAGTCAGACTTCTCACAGAAGTTAGAGTCAGTGGCGCATTTGGATGCCTCGTTGCGTGGTGAGAACAACATCACCACCCCGGTGCCATTACAGACATATGCCGTCTTGGAGAAGAGATTGGACTTTGCCCTTTTCAGATCCATGTTTGCCTCTTCCATAAGACACGCTCGTCAGTTCATCCTCCATGGCTACGTCCAGGTCAATGGTATCAGAATTAGACAACCAGGTTACACATTGGCTCCAGGTGATATCTTTAGCGTGAAACCTGAAAAAGTGTTGACTGCGTTGGGTGCTACAAAACCGTCTGTCAAACAGGCTACTAAAGTGGATAACGTTCAAATATCCAAGTGGAATGAATACGTCGCAAAGGCTAAAAACAATCCAAAAGCTGTGTGGGACGCACAAAGTGAAAAGAAGAAGTTGGGTAAAGAATTGGATGAAGAAGAGGAAAAGGCTATGAGAACAAGAGTGTTCACCTTCAATAACAAGTTGGAAGCACAGATGCTCAAGGCCCAAAAGGAATTCACAAAGAGTAAAGTGTTGAAAGATGTCTTGAGCTTGGGTATTAAGACCGAGGTCCCAACTGTGAGCACATTCGACATCGTCTCAGGTGATGCTGCTGAAAAGGCTCTTAAACTGTTCCAAAAGGCAATTACTGCACCAGGTTTTGATGTTGAGACTCTCAAGACTAAATCGGAGAAGGAGATTGAATCTCTCGTCTTTGATGCTCTTAATAGTGATAAACAGGCTGCTAGAAACGACTCTGAAAAGAAAGTGTTCTCAGAGATCAAGCAACTCGTTTCCTCTGTGCAATCCATCCATTGGGAAGATTTGAGAAAAGCCAGTGAAGCTAAAAAAATCGATGCCAACGCTAAAGAGATCCCATATGATCCAGAATGGGCAAGCAGACTTTCCTTCCATCAACGTGTTGATACTTCAAAGGCCCTCGAGAATGAATCATCCGTGAAAGTGGATTTGCCGTGGCAAAAGGGTCTCTTTGGTCGTCAAGAACCAAGTAAACCATATTTCACGCCATGGAAAGTGCGTCCATTCATTGCACCTTTCGCCATTTTGCCATCCCATATCGAGATCTCCTTTGAGACCTGTCATGCTGTGTATTTGAGAGATCCAGTGGCACTGCCAGGCAAGTCTGAAGTGATCTCTCCATTCGGATTGCCAGTGCATCAAAGAGCATACATGTGGTACACCAGAAGGGTTAAAGTGGTGAGAAGCTGAAGATGAAAGATGAATATATAAAGTGGAGGGATGTTAATGCTGTACATAGACACTAAAAACGTGCTTCTTTATGAATTGACCTGTTTATGTAGGCAGAGCGTTTTATATAGCATAAGAGAAGCAGACTCAACCAGCATGCTCCACGATAGTACTAGAGATATCTCCCTTTGAGTTGAATGTGTGCTTGAATTGTTCCGGTATAGAGACCTCCTTGAAATCACCATTCTCCTCCTCTGGCACATTGATGTTCAATGAGGTTGTAGAGCTAGTATAAACCTCCGTCTCCAGCGAGGTCTTGGACAAATAGATCTGACCTTCGTCACTCTTATCAACAGAGATTTGTGGCACTTTTTCCACGACCTGGATACCAAATTTCTTGGAATTAACGACATCAATACCAGAAATCAAGGAGTCAACAACAAGCGCAACTTTGAAAGTGGAAGATAAAGAAACGGCATTGACTTTACCCTTAATCTGCACAGTGACCTCTTTGCAATCACCAATGAACACAGATTGTGTCATCTCACCATCCAATACGATATCGTGTTTCCCTTCAACGTTCTTAATGATCCACTTCGAGTCTTGTAGCTCAATCACAGGTTCCGGCTTTGGCTTAAGCGATAAGGAAGAAGGCTTCTTTGGGACAGGTGGTGATTTCTTGCCTGCAGATGGAACACGTACCACGGAAGACTGGCGCAATTCTGGGTTCTTGTGTGTCATTTGGGACTTTTCCACTTTCTTCAACCCCTTTGTAATACCTTCACCTTGGTTTAACTCGCTGAAAACGGCATCTAATCCTGAAGATGGCGCACTGGAAGCTGACTTAACATCATCAAAAATGTTTGCTGGTGGTGGAGGAGGTGGTGGTGGACCACCAGCGGATGCTGCTGCAGGTGCCGGTGGTGGAGATGGGATTGAGGAATCGGAGGATGAAGTCGAAGAACCGTCTTGGGATTTCAAGTTTGTAGCGAAGTCACCGCCAGACTGCTTATAGGTTAGGCCTGTAGTATGGTATTGCTTCACGTAGAGCTTCAACCCATCAAAGATACTCAAATATTGCTTGACCCATTCTGAAGCCTCTGAGTCCTTGTCCTTGAACTCCTTCAGCACCTTATTTGTCCAAAAAGTAGCAGAGTCCTTAATCTCTGGGATGAATGAGATTGGAGTCTCAGTTAAAAACCAACTGAGGACGCCTGTTCCTTCAGCAATTGCGTTCAAATGGGAGAAGTATTCGGATCTGCGGTTAGCATCTTTGAAGTCGTTGATTGCTTCAATGGCCTCTTGAAGGGAAGACAACAAGGAGGCATTGGCCGGGTTGTTGAAGTCAGGCTTGGCAGATATGGCAGCAGCCTTGATGAACTTTAATTGCTCTTTGAAAGCCCTAGAGAGCGACTGTGCTTGCTCTCCAACAATAGGGTTGATCTCTTGGGAAAGGGAGGTGAACGGGTCCACATAGAGCTCCAAGAATTCGTTGAAAGCCTTGATAGATGGAGTCTCCTCCTGGAGGTCAACCGAGGTGGTAGAAGCGTCAAGATCTGACAGTACTCTCTCTGTCAATTGATGCTTGTTATCGGAGACAGAAGAGCTGTTTCTCTCAACAATATGTTCCAGTGCAGTAGTTGCTCTCTCGAGACTTTGTGGTTGTTAGTAATTTGCTCGCTTCGGGGTGATGTTCCAATTAGATGGCAAAATGGAATTTCACTCACCGTGCGAAGAGGCTGGAGAGCTTGTCGTGGTTGGCTTCGGTCATCGTTATCTTCTTCCTGTTGTTGTACTCCCTGTTCATGTTTGTGTTGCACTGCTTGTCACGTAAACAAAAATCCTGGGCCGGAAACCCGTGCAGAAATGGCAGATATCAAGTAATAATAACAGCATGCCGGATATATTTCCTATTCTACATATTCGATTAACAGGATGACATGGACTCTATTCGCTTTTCCATTAGATCATCAGATCATCAAATTTTCAAATTATTGATCCCCGTGTATTAAGGCCGCTTTTCATGTTCATTCCGGTCCGATAATTATAGGCTATGCCGCTATTGGGAATAGGTTACAAGTCATCTCTCTCAAGCCTTCCACACTCTGTCTTAAAGTTCCGAGAGGTGAACCATTTCAGGATAAAAATCATCAGTATAACCTGAATTCTCGTTATCAGGCACCAGGGTCCGTTAGTGAAAGAAAATCTTTTCATCATAGGGTAGTGATCAATTGTACCTGCAAGTGAGTATGCATCGAATTGGGTCCTTGTCTTAATCTCAAGGCTCTCAAGGTTATCAGCTTTGATCTCAGGAACATGATTGGCTTCCCCATATAGTTGAATCACAAGTGTCTTTAGAGCCGGAAACACCCTTTCCACTGGTGGTATGTCCATAGAGAGTGATATATCGAGCAGTGTTAAGTTAAGAAGATCAATTCTGTATAAAGGAGCAAGGAAATGGGCCAGTTTAAGCTCGGCCGTTTGCTGAAGGTACAGGCACTCTTAGTCAGTGTACTCATTGAGATATTCCTTGCGATCAACAACGGGGGGTTCAATGGTAGAGAAGTATTCGACTCTATAAAGCATTGGCGCATTCAAGTTGATTACAGGGGGGGCTCTCTTCCTAAACCAGATACTCAAGTAGTGTAGTTTGGGGCCAATAACGTCCCTCACAGAGTTCTGGTTGCCCAGAGAACTAATCACCATACATCTGCCGCCAAAAATGATCCTTTGAATATCGAAATATCCCATACAACGGAACTTTTCAGTATTTATTGTTCTATCCCGCAACGTAAATCGACTGAAGAAGTATTGCACATGGAAGGCCTTAACATCACAAGCCTCCAAGTCAATACAATTTTTCAATTGCTCAGTGCATTGAACCAGCCAAAGATCATCGACACCCTTCATATCCACCGAGGTGCCATCTTTAACACCGCAATTTTGAAATTCCAATGTTTTGATATTCTTGGATGATATCTACCCCAAATCAATATATGAAATTTGAACGATACATGCGTACTTCTTCTACCTATTAAGCTTTCTTCGGGATCGTAACTCTTGAGCCAGCTCATCGGTTTGATCTTCCCAAACTAAAGGTACAAAAGAGAAAGAGAGAGATTCAAGAAATTGTTTTGCGCCGCACATTTTGTTAACCACACGACTTCCTCTCTCAGTAACTACAGAAACGCACAAACAGAGAACAAACTTCCACTCGGCGGCTAACAACAACGAGCGAGTTGAGTACGCGCAAGGAGACAATCCTCACAGGGCGGCTACGTGATATTCGCTAGAAAGAAGCCTCTAATCGATATGACCGCTACACCTCGTGATGCGGACCTTACCAAGAGGAAAGTGTTCGATCTTAGAGACCATGAGACCAGACAGCCAGAACCGTTCCATTTGGACTACACCACCGGTGTCCCCATCGCCATCGACTTTGGGTCTTCTCACATAAGAGCTGGCCTTACCACCCACAAGGACCCATCGCTGGACTTACCGACGTTGCTGTCCAAGTATAGAGATCGAAAGACTGGTAAAACACACACTTTTGTGGGTAACGATGTTTTCTTGGATCCTTCCATAAAAGCACAGGCGAGATCCCCTTATGACGGTGCCTTTATCACCAACTGGGACTACGTTGAATCGATATTGGACTATACTTTCAAGCATTTGGGAGTAAACTCCCAAGGTGGTGTTGATAACCCTGTGATTTTCACAGAGAGACCTGCTGCCTCGCTATTGCAAAGAAAGGGGTTCTATGAGCTGCTTTATGAATCCTACGGCATTAAGAAGGTCGCGCTGGGTATCGATTGTTTGTTTTCCTATTACCAGAACAATGGTCAAAATGGTCTTGTTATTGGCACAGGGCACGAAGCTACCCATATTATCCCAGTCATCAACGGTTCGGCAGTGAAGCCAGAGGCAAAGAGAATCAATTGGGGTGGCCATCAATCTTCAAACTATCTGAACAACTTGTTGACTCTCAAGTATCCTTACTTCCCTACAAAGATCACAAATTTCCAAATTGATAACTTAGTTAAGGACTTTTGCTACGTCTCTAAAAACTACGAGGACGAACTACAATCTATCTTGGATCTTGATAATCTGGAAGAAAAGGATATCACTTGTGAAGCCCCATTCACAGAAGTTGAAAAACAACAGAAATCTCCTGAAGAGCTCGCTCGCCAAGCTGAGAAGAGAAAGGAGAGTGGAAGAAGATTACAAGAACAAGCTCAACAGAAGAGACTCGAGAAACTGATCCAGAAGGAACAAGAATTCGAATACTATACTCAATTGAAACAGAAATTGGCTGGTATGAATAAGAAACTTCAAGCTTCCACTATTAAGGAAGAAGGTTTCGAAGATGAAAAGGATCTAAACAAGTACACCACAAGTATCGAAAACTCTTTGAAGAGAGCTCGGAAACAAGATGTCGGTGATGAACCCGATGAAGTACCATCGTTCCCACTGACCGAAATCTCTGATGATCAATTAGACGAAGAACAAATCAAAGAAAAGAGGAAACAGAAGCTAATGAAGGCCAACTATGATGCTCGTCAACGTGCCAAACAGGAAAAAGAAGAGGAGAAACTACGTATTGAGGAGGAAGCAAAACGTGATGCCGAATGGCGTGAATCTGATATTGGCGGATGGATCCATGATCGTCGTGAAAAGCTAAAGGCAATATTACAGAAACGCAAAGATCGCCAAAAATTGAAAGAGCAATTGAATGATAGAAAATCTCTTGCTGCACAGATGCGTATGAAAAATATCGCTTCATTAGCAGCTGATGAAACAGTCCGTGCAAGTGGTGCTAAGCGTAAGAGAAATGGTGCTTCCATCGATAATGACCCTAATGATACATTCGGTGCTAATGATGACGATTGGGCAATCTATAGAGATATTACAAGTGTGGATGATGAAGAGTTGATCGAAGAGGAGGACCAGGAGATCTTGAAATTGGAGAAGGAATTACTTGAATATGATCCAAATTTCACAGAGGAGGACACATTAGAGGCGCAGTTCGATTGGAGAAAGAGCGTACTGCACAGGTTTCTTAGAGGACCAAGACCTTTCAACTCTGAAGATTCGCACGAGAACCATCAAGTCCATCTGAACGTTGAAAGAATCCGTGTCCCTGAGGTGCTATTTCAACCAACAATGGCTGGTGTTGATCAGGCAAGTATTAGTGAGATTGGTGAAAACTTGTTATTGAATAGACTAGGTGGGCGTGGTGTCTCGGGTCATAGTTATAACGTGTTACAGGATATCTTTGCCACGGGTGGACAAACGTTGTTCCAGAATTTCGAAGAGAGATTGTACAATGAGTTTAGATCCTTCTTACCGGTTGAGGCACCATTGAACGTGAGATTGGCACAGGATCCATTGTTGGATTCATGGAGAGGCATGGCCAAATGGTCTCAATCTTCACAATCTAAGAACTCTTACTTGACCAAAGCTGAGTATGATGAGATGGGGGCGGATTACATCAAGGAACACGGATTGGGCAACGCGAATGTCTTACAGGACTGAACAACTTATATGAACTATTAAGTCATCATTTTATGAAATGTAGTATACACAGAATTTTACTTCTTTGTTTGTGGATTGACACCTTTCTTCTTCATGTGTCTCTTCTTGGACTTTTCGATGAGTTCAGCATCCTCCTCATTATCAAAGTTCGCGAAGTCATCCTTAATTAAGCCTTCCTCTTCAGCTTCAGCTCTAGCAGCATTCTCCTTCTCCTTAGCACCGGCCTTTGAAACATCATGAGGACTTGGTGCAATCTTCTTGAATTTGGCAACATAGAAACCATCAACGTTATAAGTATGTGGATAATAACGTCTTGTGAGTTTCAGCTTAGGATTGAAAGTCTTTCCTCTGAAACTGGTAAATCCCTCCTTACCAATCTCCAACCCAGTTTCAACCAACTTAACATTTGGACGCTTTCTTAAAGCATAATCAACAACGGCCTCGTTTTCTTCAACCATAATGGAACAAGTGGAATAGACGATGTAACCACCAGTGGGGGAGTTGGCATCCACAGAGTCAATAGCACTCAACAACAACTGTTTCTGCAAATGAGGGATCTGGATGAAATCTTTCTCTGTTCTCGACACTTTGACAGATTCGTCCTTAGCAATGACACCAGTACCTGAGCATGGAGCATCCAATAATACTCTGTCGAAGCCACCAATTACCTTAGGGAACTCTCTAGCATCATAGTTACACACAATGGTGTTTGTACAACCAAGACGGTGGATGTTGGCAATCAAAGATTTGGTTCTTGCTTTGTTCGCATCATTGGCAAACACACAACCTGTGTTCTTCATCAATGCAGCGAGATAGGTGGTCTTACCACCTGGAGCAGCAGCCATGTCCAGTACTCTTTCGTTCTCTTGTGGAGCCAATGCCATCACTGGAAGGAAAGAAGAGGCAGCTTGCAAGATATAGTGACCAGCCAAATATTCTGGAGTGGCACCGATTGGCACTTGAGAGTCAAAGATTTGTAAACCAACTTTTGTCCAAGGCCCAATTGGTTGGAGGTTAACTCCACGATTCACTAAAGTTTGGGCCAAATCACGACGTCTTGTCTTTAGAGTGTTAGTTCTGATGGTGATTGGTCTTGCGATTTCGTTAGCCTCAAAGAATTCCATGGCTTCAGATGGAGAGAACAAGTTGAAAAGTTTCTCGGCCAGGAATGGCGAGTATCCGAAGTAGTCGCAGATATCCTGGAGTAATCTCTCGGTGTATTCTTGTCTTGATCTTCCTTCTTCAGCCAAGTTCTTGAAGTCCTCCAGCACTTTCACAAGCTCGATCATTCTTGTACGTAACACAGTCAAATCCTTTGGGCCCTGTGACTCAATAGCCAACTCTTCTTCTGATGGGAGGACCTTGGCCTTTGGTTGTGCGATGTTTGTCTGTAAAAGTTCCTCTTCAGCCTCAAGTTCCTCTTGGGCAGCTTCCTCGTCTAATTTGGCAGAGAGAGCCTCCATATTAGCAGCGTTCAAAGTCTCCAAGTCTTCATCGTCATCGTCATCAGAGAACATTGGCTGAGCACGCGCCTCTTCGTCGGAGTCGTAGAATTCGTCGTTGTCTTCACCAAAGTTCTCGCCTTCAACCTCGAACTCATCATCAAGAGCCTCTTCATCTTCTTCCGAATCGTCAAACAGAGACTTCTTCGCACTGGAGAGCTCTTCCAAATCTACTTCAGGAAGCTGTTCCTCCTCCTCCTGTTGCTTCTTGAACTCCTTCTCTTCTGCTGTGAGCTTCTTGGACTTCTTGCCCTTTTCCACCACTGGCTTCTTCTTCAACGGCTCCTGCGAGACAGAGTTGGATCTCTTTCTCTTCTCCTTTTGTGTCTTTTTTGCAGCAAACTCATCGAGCGACGGTGGGGCTGGCTGCTTGTTCTTGTGTCTTCTGCTTCCCATCTTTGTCTTTCTGTCTTTCCTGTTCTTCTCTCCTTTCTTCTCTTAATGTTAAATCTGTCCCAGAAATTTTTCATGCGATGCCCTGCAAATTTTTTTTTTCTTCGGGGCGCACGAAACTCAGGTAAGCTTTTTACTCGGAAGACGTAGATACTCGTGGAACTGGTAGTCATAATTTGTCCCTTATTGGTTTATCAGTTGGTAATACCATACTATACGCTTTATGAGCTTCATTGAAAAGAAAACGCGGGTCGAATACCATCAGTGGTGCCTTGTGAGACTCCCATCAGAAGGAATCAAGCTCATCGAGGTGAGACCTGAGGGAATCGTCAAGTTGGGAAAATTCGGTACTTTTGCGGTGGATCAAATAGTGGGTTTTCCTTTTGGCCAATCTTTTGAGATCCTCGACGACAGCAACGTTCGTCCGATCTCTGGGAGCCTCGTGGATTCTGTGGAGGATGAAGACAGAGAGAACAGTGAAGAGGTTGGCTCTACACTCAAGGAGAAGATCGACTACTTGAAGCAGATGGATATCCAATCTTCAGAGACGAATAGAAATCTCGTGGATATTGGTAATGCAACACAGGAACTCACACAGGAGGAGATTGAAACTTTAAAGAAGACTGCTAATGGTGCTACTGTCGGTGAGGCAATCATTGATAAACTTATCAAGAGTCATGTGAACTTCGCTCAAAAGACAAAGCACTCCCAGGAGAAGTACTTGAGAAGAAAACAACAAAAGTTCCTTCGAAGATTCACGGTGGATAGACTCGGGGCTTCTGAACTGCTGGAGCACTTTATCGAGAAGGAACCTACAAGAGTGTTGGATATGAGTGAAGAGAGTCTTGGTCTCCTTTTAGCCTTGGGTAACATCCAACCCGGAGGGAGATACTTGGTAATTGATGAAACCGGTGGTGTGGTTGTCAATTCTCTGTTGGAGAGAATGAGAGGTATCGGTGAGATGCTTGTGGTTCATGAGAATGAGCATCCAAACCACAGCGCCTTGAAGTATTCAAACTATCCAGAAGATGTCTTGAAGAGAATGGTCAAAACCATCAATGTTCTGCAGTTCTTTGACCCAGAGGAAGAACGAGTCGAATGGGTTGATTTACCAGAAGATGAGCTCAGGGAGATGAAATCAAGTAAGAAACAACATTATTACCGTCGTAAAGAGAATGCCCAAGTGATAAATGAGGCCATTGATAACTCCTTAAGAGGTGAATTTGATGCATTGATCATCGCTTCTACACTTTACACACCGACATTGGTCAAGAAGATGGCTCCTTCTCTTGCAGGTTCCAGACCGGTGGTTGTCTATTCCCAATACAAAGAGCCACTCGTGGAAACCCAAGTAGAATCCATGCAGAACTTCCAGCTCTTGGCTCCAACGCTTCATGAGACGAGATGCCGTCCGTATCAAACTATCCAAGGTAGACTACATCCATTGATGACCATGAAAGGTGGTGGTGGTTACTTGTTCAGTGCCATTAAGGTACATCCTATTGAAAATGGTGTGCAGGCCGTGGGTAGAGGTATGAAGAAGAGAAAGATCGAAGACACTAAGGAATCGATGAATGATTAGACATGCTTTATTTTGGATCATTACATGTGTTGTAGTTGTTCAAGTCTGCCACCTTTGACCCATCCGATGACACATCTCTCCTTTCCTGAACCGTCTTTGTATAGCTTACACTCCCAATTAGAAGGTAAGATTGACTTAGTGAACTCGTACTGCTCCCTATACCCCAGTTCAAAGACAAATCCTTCGGCATTGGAAGGTATTACGACGTTGTTCACCAGTGCGTCATAAAACTCATTCCAACCAACAAGTGCCAATTTCGGTTCAAATAACATCACAGATCTGTCAATCTCAGTAGATTCATAGTCACCGTGTGGAATATATGGCGGATTCGATGTCACAAGATCATACTGTTCTTCACAATGCCAACTGAATACATCTCTCTTTATGAATTCAACATCAAGAGAATTCCGTATATTGTTCTCTTTACTCAGAGAAATAGCACTGTCACTTATGTCAACACCTTTAACCTCACCACCCAGTCTCTTTTGTATCAGCAAAGCAATGCATCCACTCCCAGTGCACACGTCGACACTCTTTAACCGTAACCCTGCCAACAACTTGACCACCCTAATAGTCCACTCTTCAGTCTCCCACCGGGGGATCAAGACCCCTGGAGTACACTTAATGTCTAGTTCCCCAAACGGTTGTGATCCAAGTATATACTGCAGTGGTAACCCTTGGCCTCTTTGTATACATGCGCTCTTCCATTGCGATTTGGGAAGCTCATTTTTTATCCATTTCAGTTCTAATTGTGCAGATTCAAGCGTTTTACAAATACGTAGAAGAGGGAGTAAGAGCCTGGATCTGCGCGTTGCCTGATGAAAGAGCGATTGTGGTATACGGGGCATCTTTATTACCTGTTCTTTGGGTTCCTTTTAAAGTACGTTTGTTGTTTTTGGTTCAATAGTGACATTTTCATCAGCCAAAGACTGAATGCGAAAAGTACAGATTTGCATCGAAATTAAGATATCTATGTAAAGAAGCCTAATTCGCAGTATTTAAGCCCTTGCCGCCCATAAGGGTAGGGATGGTCATCGAATAAAACTTTTGTATTCGACATTCGATTCGAATATTCGTTCGAATAATTTCCTTTTTTGGAATTTCATATATTTTGAGAGATCCCCAGAGGTTCATACGAATATACACTACCATAACAGACACTTAACTATCCAATGATGCTATTCTCATAAGTTATAACCGTAGAACTTATTTTGATAGCAGGAGCTGAGGTTATTTCCATTTTATGCCATTGTAATTACGGAAAACCCCAAGTTTTAGTTGAAATGTCGTTTGTGACCGGGGGATTTCTACTTAGCACTCAATACTCTGATTGGTTGATACTAAACAGTGAATTCTGGAGCAAGAATTGCTGTCGACAATCGGGACAGCGGAGAACTCATTCCGCAACTATGATTCGAGTGCTCTTGAGAATTTCAAATTACTACATCTGGTAAGAATTGTCATACACATAATTTTATCTATTTCTAGCAGAATACATTATAAATCCACAATAACTGGGTGACTAAATCTCAAAACATTCATTAAAACAAGTATTAAGACAGTAGCTTTATTGGATATCATGCCATACATCAATATATATTTCGAATAAAATCAGGGGGGTCAAACTCGTATTCGATTCGTGACCATCCCTAGTATTTTATAGGGATGGGATCGAATAATTATCTCTTTTGGCCCTTTTATGGTGTAGAGAGTGACAATGGGAATCTATAAGTAATGTATATGGTACAAATGAATATCCTCTTTCCAATGGTACAATGTGCGACAACAATACAATTATTTAAATTAGGTGTATTATTCTATGAAGTCCTGGCAGGTACCTAGAGTATACTGTATACTGTGCAAAGATTCAAGCTTCTGGGGATAACATCAAGCACCGTCCAGTGCTCTTGAAAAGATAGTCGAAAGCGAGCCTTCAGGTTCTTCGGTGTTAAAAGGAATATCAGAGTCTTTTAGGTGTGTAGTGACAGGAAGTTCTTCGGGAATACTCACATTTTCCAACGTAAATTTATCGGTTACATAGTAGTATCTAATATCTATGTACAAATCAATGCCTATATTATAAAGTGAAGCCCTTTAGGCTTTTTTCCGAAAATAGTTATAATGTAAGTACTTTCAAGTGATTATTCGAAATTATTCGAGAGAGGCCCCCGATCAAATTATCTAACTATAGAATGATACTTATTTTTCTTCCAAAGGCCTTGAAAATATCAAAAATGGTCATGAAATGCTCGAAGGAATCGATTAACGCTACTTTTAGTTTCATACCTTCACTGGAAAATAAGATACACATCATTATAGTTTTCGAATAAAACCAGGGGGACGGCCGCGTATTCGATTCGATCTCATCCCTAGAGGATCGAAAATGAAGAGCGCCTTCTGTCTAATCATCTTAATATCTCCTTTTGATCCCATCCACCTTTTATGGTTCTTCCGAAAATGTTTCCCCAGATTTTCAGCCTAGACAACGGTTTGCCCAAGCAAAGAGACAATTAATGCTTATCAAACTTTCAGCCATTATAGAGACATAGTTATGTTAAAGTCATTGACGTATCAACCATCCGCACTAAAAAAGTCAATAAATCACAGTCATATATTCTTTTTTGTAAATAATTTGCTGGAGCCATATCTAAGCTTAGAGCTGATCCATTAAAGCTTAAGTCTTTGATTCCGTGTAGTCTTCCTTCCTTGAAGTCTTTGAAGGGTATGGTAGTATCCGTTAACATCATATCATCGTCAAACGTATCTTGATTATGTTCTTGATCAACGTCCGTACACCATGGATTACCCCATGTAAAGTCCAGGTGATCAACCAATTTTACAATCACTCAAAGATAGATTATCAACTGCATGAGACTTTAATAAGGCCTCTGAGTCTCTCAGAATACATTTTTGTAGGGTCAAATCCTCAATCTTCTTGAGAGTCAAGTCGTCAAGAATAGTTCTCTGTAATTAGATATTATGATATTTGCTCATTTTGAACAAACGATGAACTTTATCACTTCCTCCTTTTTCGGTGTCCTATTAACCGATATGAAAACTTTGCGCTGTGATTTAAGACCCTTCAAGGCTTCATCCATGTTCAAGTCCTTGAAATTACTGATATGCAAAATTTTTTCACCCCTCGATTTTGTATGGCCATGAACAAATCTGTGAACTAGGACTTAAACTTAGTAAGACTCGTTAAGATATGTGCAGTCAAATTCAAAGAAGGCGCCAATGCGTAGAAGGAACCATTATTGCATGTTGAGTCCAGCCCAGTCCCTGTCAGTTGCAGCCTCGATGTACATAAAAAAAACCCACCTTGCTGACGCAGTGGCGATCGATCTTTCCGTGCATGGATGCACCCTTAACTATTCATTTCTGCCTAGAATCAGCAATAGAAATGCCCAAATATGCATCATGTTCCGCAAAATCAGAAAAACCAAAATCTACGAGATATCCATATGGCTGAATATTAATCAAATTGGGAAGTGGTACCTGATACTTTCATTATAATCATACTCATCTTTTCACAAAGTTCCTAGTTTTATTCTCTTCTTCCCCCTATTAAATTTTATTTTTTTTCCATCCTGAACAGCTCAAATTTCCATCATATTCATGCTTCCCGTGACCATAAATTTCATGCACCCCTGCATTTGTTCACATGCCAATAAAATTTAGCAAGAAGTTGCTCTTGCCCAAAACTCTGCCATCTCAAGACCTTTTACTAGCGATCTTATCATGCTAACTTATGAATTTATAGTGTAACTAGTGCTATCTTTGTCATGTTCGGTACTTTTGATATCGACCAAATTCTATGTATTACAACCCCTACATCCCAATCCAATAACGGCACAACAACTACGGCCACCCTTTTTTGAATAGCAACAGAGTTTATTTTTTGTTAAAACAACCTGATAAAGAAACATGAGAGAGATGTGTAAGATAGCGTATGTAAAACGACAGTAATGTCTCAAGTTCACGCTCTCTTAATGCTCCAAAATAGTCAAGTTACCTGTAATGACGACATTCTCAAGAACGGAACCGTTTGGAATATCAATTCTTTGGCCATCTTGACACACAATGATCACAGTACCCTTCAGGACAACACCTTTACCCAAGTTGACATTACCAGTAATGGTCAAATGGTCCAATTCCAAAATCTTTGGGATATGAGCAATTCTTGCATTGAAGTTTGAAACTTTCTTGAAATGAGAACCCAACTTAATCAATGGGTTGGCACCGAATCTGCTTGGGTCCAACTTCAAAGCACCGTGCTCCAAGTAGAACAAATCTGACTTGACCAACAACAAATCGGAACAGGTCTTAACTGGTAAGAATCTGGATCTTGGAACAACAACACCATGGGCACCATCAAAGTGTCTAATAGCTGCGCCAACAGCGGTTTCCAATTGCAAAACGTTAACCTCTTGCCCTTGAGCGTTGGTAATGGCCTTACCATTTGGAATGATCTCACTCTGGATAGAGTTGGACTCGATCAATCTCTTAATAGCCTTCAAGTTGATCCACAAGTTGTTGGTGTTGAAGTTTTTGAACTTCTTAATGGATTTGAACTCCTCAACGTGTTCCTTTGGAACTTGAGCAATCTCCAACAATCTAACTTGACCACCATAGTTAATCAAAGTACCACCCTTCACATCAGCTCTGGTCTTATCCGTCAATTCCATGATGTACTCAGAGTTCGTGTCAATCATATGGTTCAAGATCTTGGCATCCACGGTCGCACCCAAATTATCACCGTTAGAAACAAACAAAATCTCCTTTCCTTGTTCAATCAAGGCATCCAATTCACCAGAGGCGTGTAATGACTCGAACAAGTCACCGTGACCTGGTGGGTACCAACAATCAATAGAGTCCTCGTATGAAGATGGAACTGGTAAAAGGGAATCCTTAAACACTCTTGGGTACTTGGATTGGTTAAAAGTTCTGATTCTGATTCTGTGACCACCATACTTTCTAATAATGTTATGAGTATCATCATCGGTGTTGAAAGAGTTCATCAAGAGCAATGGGACATCAGAATCGTATTGTCTGTTTAGATGCTCAATTTGACGAACAGCCAAATCCAAAAAAGTGTTACCATCTCTAACTTCAATGACAGATTTCGGACCAACACAACCCATGGAAGTACCAAGCCCACCATTTAACTTCAAAACGGCCAACTTATCAAAGTTATCCGCAGCTTCACCTGCGGTAATCTTGTTGTAGTCAACAACTTCTTCAGTGGAAGGAGAACTGATCTTATCCCAGTCCAAAGTGGTACCAGAAGCCTTATCGGCTAAGTATCTTCTGAAAAGAGCAAAGAAAGAATCCATCTCATTCTCAAACTTGGCCTTGTCATCCTTGTCGGTGACGGTGTCAGCGAGCTTGTTCAATGCGTTCCGCATCTGACTTGCAGCAACAGAAGTTGTAGTATTATCAAAAGCCTGTGCTGGTTGTTAGCATATGTTCATAGGATCGTTGGATCTTTGGATCGCTGTTCCATGACATGTTGTTCTAGTTCCAGTTGTGGTAGTAATAGTTCGATTCTGAGGGGCGGCCTAATTCTCAGGAGATGCTGCCAAAAAACGAGCCCCGTGGTACGAACTCAATTGATCAAATGGTTCAATCAGGAACGCTTCAAAATAGGTATTACCAGAATATATTAGTAGCAACTCCATCGCTTCGAAACCCTTCTCTCACCTTGTAATCGCCCTCCATTCACTTCATTGAAACCACACAAAACACACCGGTTAAAAACCATCTCAGCGCCAGAACAACATCCACGAGCCCAATTCGTATAAAACTTCAATCATTATACTTACAAAAGTACTCTGACTCTTGTTGTGTCTCTTCACAGTAGCCATTGTATATAATTAACGTAGTTACGTGTGCTGTGTTGTGTTTGTGGAAAGGAAGATAAAACAGCCGCTGAACACGGGTCCAAAAGAGCGTGAATTTCTGCCATCTCTGACACGGGTGGGTATGTCTGGGTTACCCGGCTCAAATACATACATACACGCTGCAGATATGTCTAAGTCTGGCACCAACGCCGGGCTGTAAATTACGATATCGAAGAACGCTGGAAATATGTATAAATTATAATAAAACAATGAAGATATTACTTTCCAAAGTCGCAAGTTATCCGGTACAGTGGCTGATAGCCATGTTCACAATTCTCGTTCGTTCTCCTTTGATGAAGTCCACAGAAGACAGGTTTACGAAAGGAATTTGGTTCAAGTTGGTAATCTATGAACAACAGAGAGACCCACTGCGTCAGGAACTTAATACTTATTACTTATTAGAGGTCATTTTTCCTGATGGCCTCCAAGAGACTCTTTCTCCAAGGCTGAGACACATAGATACGTGTAGTACTGAATTAGAAAGTACTACGATGGAAGGAAATGATGTGAAACATCCAGGACAACAAGTTGAACAACAGAAAGCTCTGAGCTGAGTAAATCGACAGGACTACATCTTTGAATCCCTTCTCACCTTATTAGTGGTATTCTCCATGGTGGCGTCCTCAGTTTCAAATTGTTGTGGCGATCTAATTGTTGAAGCACAATTTCTAGGATTCTTGATCCCATTTATAATCCTATGGAAGATTGTGCATATCTTATTTTGTGTCAAATAGAAAATCTCAATGCTGTCGTTGATGAGTTGATGAGAATTGCAACTAGACCTACCTGAAGTATTTCTAGGAGTCGGGACATGTATTGAGCACCATCATATCTGAAAGTTAGACGATAATACATTGATGACAACAATGAATCCTTGTAAGCCTCACTATCTCTTGGGATGGAAACCCTGGTGGTGAAAACATGATGATTAGATTATCGTATAATCGCTTCTATATTTTGAAAGAGGTGGGAAATCTATGTCTCACGAGAATTTGGATCATTGTACTTACAAAAAGTACTGGCAACAGGGAATTTAGAGACCTTCTTATACCCGCATGAGGTCTGACAGCTGCCAATGCGTGAAGAGTTGTGAAAGGGCTCCGACTTCCCCAGAATACTGATCAGGAGAGAGTGGTGCAAATGATGAGTCAACCATAGTCTGGGTCAATGCTATTCCATTAAACTGCTTCCGTAAAGCGCATTTGGAGGTTTATGGTGCTGTTTTATGTCCACAAAGTCCTACAGAGGCTATAAAGCGGCACCAGCTAGAGTACAGTGGTAGATGTGTATGTTATTTGAAATGGATCCTGTTCTTACCTGTTTCTGTCTTCAATACTACCTCACAACACGTACATATACAGATACGCAAATGAAATAATAGACTCGCATAAACTGTCTCAAGAGCGAGAGCAAAAAACTGGCCAGTTGAAGTGATGATTAAGGTGATTGCTATTGTACCATGGCATATAGACCTTTCTCCGTCCGGACTCCGGAGAGATCCACAAGATAGGGGAAGGGTCCAAATTGGTCCAAATTGTCGGCTCTTCATTTTTCAATAGTGTCACAAGGCCCCTCCCCTTGCCATTTCCAGAAGTGTTGGTAAGGGAAAAAAACTCAACTTTCAACAATGCTGATACTAACCCCTAGTCGCACGCGCACGCCATCGAATCTCGATGAATTTCCCGTGCACATATTCTTTCACAATAACAGAACTCGACGCAGAAGCCTGACTCATCTCCAGGTAGCAGGTCTATGAAGCGTCAGAAGGTGTTCTCAGTGTGCTGTTTCCGTCAAATGGGCACACGCTGGTGCTCCGTGATGATACCATTTTTGACCAGGTGCCAGAAGTTGTTGTCTCGTATCAAGACGACAAAATCTTCAGCATTAATGAGGTTCAACACACAAGGAGATCCGTTTTGGAGAATCTAGTGATCATTCCGTGCATGTACACCATTGTTGTGGAATTTATTGAAATACTTGGGGTGAGCAAGAAGAACGGGACTCAATCAGCTAGGGAGAACACAGTTTTCCTCTGTGTAACATTCATCTCCGATGTATTGTTGTTTTTAGAGAGTTCCTTTTGACGTTGATAGGCAAAAAAGGGGCAAGACGTCGCAAAAGATGAAAACCAAACAGCATGATCAAGCAATGCAAGAAAATTAATCAAATAGTGTCCAATATGGAAATCTCAGTGTCAATCATGGGCATGGGGGATAGATCCACGGATTATCCGATATCTGATCCGTGACGGATATGTTTGACGACTCCCTGGTTTTATTCGCGAGATTTTTTGGCCTATTTCTCCATTGATAATGATCCAATAAGTCATTCTGCGTTTCGATGACACAAAATATGAAAATGACTTATACCTGTACAACCTTACAAGCTTCACATGCTTTCTTATTTCTGTATATCACTAGCTCACAACCCGCATCTTGCGTGCGGCATTGTCTCTGTAGTGGTGTTTGCAGAGAGTTTGGCAGTATTATTAAGACGTGTATGTTGTTTGGGTGCAATTTATGGCCTGCAAACCGGGAGCCTTTTTGAACTCCTAAATCCGTCATATATGTTGATATTTTAGTTCAGTTGATCGAGCATATACGAAGCCTCTTTCCAATGGGTTGGTTGGAGGTATGAAGAAATCAGCTTCCAGAGACCCATATGGAGAGAAAGTGTCGTAACTGATACAATGGTGGCTACGGAGCACAGGAAAGATAACGCCTGCAAGGAGGAAGGCGGAGGCAGCGGAAAGGCCAAACATCTTCAAGACTTGACCATTGGAGGCTCTCTTGTGCCTCTTGGTATGAGATGATCCAAGTGGTTTTGCACAGTAAAGACCGCCTCCAATGACAAGCAATTTGAGTAGCACAGAGTAGGTCTGGTACTCAATGCTAAAGCCATTGATACTGAATGTCTCGTCATAAAGAACATACTTCTTGTAGAAAGAGCTTTCGGACAATAAGCGCATAAGGACTCCAAAAGTATGAGAAACAAAGAAACGCTTGAGTAGGATCCATAGCCTTTCCAACTGAACCAGCACACCAAGCTTGGACCGTTTGTCACAGGCCTTCTTCACAAACAAGAAGTTGACCATCAAAAAGACGCAAAATATGACTATATCTACCGGGCAGACGCGAGGATATTTCTCCTCGACAAAGAGAATGGCCTGTAACAAGGACAGGCAAAGGATCAAAGGGGTGACGATATTATCCGCTTTGAAGTAAAATGCGAGCAGCGGCACATTAAAAAAACTCTGCATATTCTCGGCCGCAATTGAACTTCTGTATCTCAGCACTTGGACGAGCACGATGAATAAAGAGAAGAAGGATGCTAATTCTCTCCAGTAGATGATTTTTGGAAGATACAAATGCTACACAATTAGTGAGACGCTCAAAGAGTAGAAGGTCCGTGCAACGAACGTTATGATGGAAATAATTGATTTCGTTTATGGAAAAGCCAAACATGAAATTGCGTTTCTCAGAGTCGGTCGCATTCTTGACACCATTCAACAGGCCTAAGTAGCAGTACATGCCGGTTCGGGTGATGTTTTGCGGATAGTTGCGGTACTTATCAGACGAGAATGTGAAAACTTCGGGTTCGTAGTCAGCTTTGTCCACCTGGACACCCCAACCATCTTTATTCACAGCTATCGTGTTTTTCATGCTGGAATACTGCTCGAGCTGTTGCTCAGAATAGTGCTCAAAGTGGGCCAGCTTGGAATCAAAGAAGATGACGTGGAGATTAGCTTCTGCGAACTCCCCCCCCCCCCCCCC
>PPNS03000029.1:0-117812 GCA_003708225.3 Williopsis suaveolens | reverse complement strand
AGCATCAAGTGAGATTACACTCAAATAACTTGAAGATGGCGTTGGGTCTTTTATTGTGAAGAAGAGTCTTTCAATTGTTTCGGCGTGATTCTTCTCCTTGAAGGCTATTCCCTTACCTATAAACGCCGTTATATCACATCTGCGTTCAGTATACTTGTTGTCTCGCGGAGGTTGTACAGTGTAGTTGGATCTTGTCATGATAGGCACTTCTTCATAGTTTATCTCTTCTCTGAGATCTTTATAAAACTGTTCGAGATTATGATCCTCATCGTCGTCCTCATTCTTGTTTTCACTCTCAGAAACTAATGATGTGTTAGATTCAGCATCATCATCAAAGACTTCATCCTTTTGATCCAAAATCCTTTTGACCCAATCAGGCAAGAAGGCCTCAGGAGGCCCAGAACTATTCAGGAAATCAACACCATCATCAACCCACTTATAAGCCATAATCAAACTATCTTGTACCTCTTGTGGTACATTGGATGTACACATCAAGAATCGATTCTTCTCTCCATAAGCAATTGCCTGTCCAATTCCGGTTGACTCTAGGGTTGCCATAATGGCAATGACCATTCTATCATTGATGCCTCTAGATAGTAGCCAAAGGCTGTCCTTAGCCAGGGTTCCTCTTATCGATGGCGCCAGCTTACTCTTGATGTAGCTCTTGTCCAATGTGGAGTCAAATGCAGCATTCATCTTTTGGATGAGGTCTTCACCAACCAATAAAGAATTGTACACTATCAAACAAGATACAATCTCCACCAACAGAGCCATGTCTTGTCGCGGAGATGTATCTAGTTTTTTAAGGTACTGCCTCGAATAAGCCTCTGCATACGCAAAGGCGTATCTCGCCGTAAACTTTGTAAATCTTTTCATTGGACCAATACTTTTCAGATATTCCGCTACGAGCCTAGGATTGTGGCCTGACTTGTCTAGCAAAGTGTTAAGTATCCCATGGAACTCTTGCTTTTCCTTAATAACCTTATCCTCATCAATGTCTGTTCTCTTGGATCGACCGTTCTTGCAATCGACACAACTCTCTTTGATAGCCTTCTCCTTCAGACTTAGAAGATGTTTGTATGCCATCTCAGTATCACATATATGCTGAGTTTTACCTTTATTGGTCGTCTTATCCCATAGCAATTGGGAAGATCCATCATTTAATGTATTTGTTTGAAAGAGTGGTTGGAAGCACACATCACAAGAATAGTGTTTCTTGAATTTTGATCGATCAGTGACAGCATCATTTCTTGTTCTCACAGGTGATAATTGCCAATGCAGAACCACGAGGAGGAAGAGGTACTCGTTCAGAATCTCTTCGCTCTCAAAAACTTTCTTGTGTGTCAGAACGTTTTCAACACGAGATTTGTCAAATTCCTCAACAACAAAGTCTCTGAGCTGCTTTCCCATATCAACATTCAATGCTTTGGCACGTAAAACAGCAATGGGTGACAAGTCAGGCGCATCTTCAGGCGAGATATCGGCTGGTGATTTACCAGAGATCTCCTCAACAGGTGAACAATCAACTCCATCCTTCCCCATCTCATCATCCTCCTCATCCTCTACGTCAAGAAATTTATCCTCAAATATCTTCTTACAACGACGTCCAACGGCTGGTCCTGGTGGCTCTTGTGGATGTTGAATTAGAGCATTGTGAGAAGGGGAGTCTTTTGTTCCAATTTGGTTTCCAACATCAACATTTTCAAGGTCTAGAGGATCACCCATCATGTCATCCAATCCAATATCGTTCGAATCTTGAATATTGTACTGTCCGACATCCACATTGCCATTGAATATCTGGAAGTAGAATGTTTCGATATCCTCCAACTCCATTTGACCAGTCTCGTACATCTCACGACAAAGTGGCTTGAGAAGATCCTCAGCTCGCTTCCATATAAAATGCTCATAGGGCAGCCGTATATCATTACGTCCGTGGCCACGACTCATGCTTCATTGCACAAACCTATTATGATTTGTCTCATCCTTTTATATGTAAACATTTGTTATGATGCCCGCCCGCTTTGGGAAGGGTCAGGAAGCCCCGTAAAGATTCGGTATGGACAGCACATTCGCGATCTCTTATAGGATTTTCTACTGTTACAGATTGATGTCGTCCGTCTGGCCCTTATCCGTTAAGTTCCTATTTGGAATATTCTCCCATATTTTGCCTCTGTAGTCCTTACAGAGTGCATTATCTTCTAAGATTTGGGAAGATCTGAGTTCTGAATTCATCATTCTGGAGAGATTTCACCTATTCGAAAGCCCTAAAACCCTAAAGAAAATGACAGATGACAGACTTTGTACTTCCTCTCCATACAATTACAATGATCTATCCTGGCATGAAGCTATACGCTCAAGGTCACCATTAAGCGGAAAAAATATGGCATCAGAGTAAATTTTTAGACCTGAGTCCTGACCATAGCCATAAATGCGGTGTGACTAGAGCCTAGTGTGTTTCCTTCGGAGACTACCTATGGGCTATTTGGTCCAGTGCTTTCCAACTTTATCCGCAAATGAAAGCTCTGATCTTTATGACCGTTGAAGCGGCTCTCCAGTATTGATGACTTTGAGGATGACGGATCTTATAATTTCACTTCACGCGAGGTTTCACAGAGATAGTTCAGAAAGTTGCAACTTTCACATAATGAGGGCCTCGCACCTGTGAGATGTTGGCAGACTGGAGAGGGTTAATAATTATTAGAAATACGCAACCACAAAGATAATATGATGATTATCCCAGAGGTGAAAACCCCTTGCTGACTGGTGTCATAAAATATTGGAAGATTACCGCAAAAGCGCTGACATTTAGTTAAGTACTGTGTCAAATATTGATTCTATGTCTACAGAAAAAGATAGGAACGAATAGAACGAACACAGCACGAAAGTCAAAGATTATCATGTTATTCATAATACACATAATTCTATGACTAAATCAATGTTCTGCTGGCGAGATGTTCCCTCAGAGCTCATCCCTCTCATAACTATCGATACCAACAAGCTCGACAGTGAACACCAAGTCAGCATCTGGAGGGATCACGCCACCTGCACCTCTCTTGCCATAGCCCAAGTGGGATGGGATGGTCAACTTACGCTTCTCACCGATACACATGCCTTGGACACCTTGATCCCAACCTTTGATCACTCTACCGACACCCAATTGAAATGAGATTGGTTCACGTTCCAAAGAACTGTCAAAAACGGCGCCATCTGACTTCAAAGAGCCTGTGTAGTGGACCTGAATGGTATCCCCCACGTTGGCCTTACGAGTACATTCTTCCTCGGGGATTTTGTGAAGAACGCCTAGACGAAACGTTAGCATAGTGTATCATACTAATGAAGTTGAAGATGACGTACCAATCTGCAATTGGTCAGACGCCAAAGCCACAGAGAGGAGGGCAAAGAGAGAAGCAGCAATAGAGAAAGCTCTGGCGAAGATCATCCTATTTGAATTTTCGTTTATCTTTGGCTTTGGTGAGCTGTCCTGTTTGGCTATTGATTGTTGAAGCTAATCGCGGGTTGTTAACTTTTGCGAAGATTGGCCGGCTGCGGCTCAAGGCTGCGGATCGATTAATAATGATTCTATGACATTAATCTAATCTAATTAGATCTCTTAGAGTTCATCCAGTTGATGAAGTCGAAGAAGATCGAGCTGGTGAGTCTGGCATTTTTTTTCTTCCACCAGTGCTTCAACAGGTCAGTGTACATATCGATGATCTGGTCCATTGCCTTCTCATCAATGGAGATGATCTGCTTTGCAATAAAGATGGAGCACTGGGAAGAGCTGAGATTGAAGTCATTGGTGTTAGAAGTCCTCATGACACTTTCATGGATATTGGAGAGTAAGTCCAGAAGTTTCTCAGTGGTAGTTTCTTTGATCTCTGGCTTGCTCTTACAGATTCTATTCTTCAACAATTTATGGATCTTGACCCCAAGTGACTTATCCAGAGTTAGTCTCAAAGCCTTGAGCAATGGTGGCACCGTATCAATCACCAGTTCACTCTTTGGATTCTTCTTAACGTAGACTTCAATCAAATCGACAACACGATGCTTGAAGAGAATGATGCTCTCCTTTGCATCCTCCTTCTCTTGTTTACGCTTATTACCTGTCTGGACTTGATTCAAAGCATCACGACGCTGTTGGAAGATCTTCGACAATTGGCCATCGATTTCCATCATCTGCTCATCATCCATAGACTCATCAGACATATCATCCTCATCATCAGATGAAAGCATCACTTCACCGTTATGTGGAATTCTCAAAGCCTCGGCCAGAGCAACGTTGGTCTTCTTTTCAACTTCAGCAATAGCGTCATCAGCGTTCTCATCTTCATCTTCATCTTCCTCTTCCTCTTCCTTTTCGGTTTCACTTTCTGATTCTTCTTCTTCTTCTTCTTCTTCTTCTTCCTCTTCCTCTTCCTCTTCCTCCTCTTCATCATGATTGTGATCATGCTCTTCTTCATCCTCATCAACGAACTCGTCTTCACCTTCAAACAAGGCCTTTTGACCCTCCTTGTTCTCCTTTGTAACAATGACATCAAAAAGAAGTTGTAACCCTTCTAAATTCACCTTATCACACCAGTTCTCCCAGATGATCAAACTTAATTTCTTTAAAAGTGAACTCTTTTGACTGAGGAAGTTCATCAAGATTTCAACAATACCCAATATGCTATCCTCTTGATCGTCTTCGTCCTCTGTTTTCTTATTAGCATAGTAATAATCCTGCAACTCTTCCAATGTGTTCACTGATTCAGCATCACCAGAGTATAACTGAAGAACAACCATAGAGAACAACAGTTCAAAGACCAAGAGTCTTGAACTATCACTATGCTGCGATTCTCTCTTAGATCTGATCTTTTTCAGAATCTTGAGAGATTTATTCTTCACAGTCTCCAACTCTTCATCAAACTTCAGCAGTGGTTGCTCACCTTCATTGATGAAATCTAACAGCGAGTTTAAAGTCTTAAAAGACCACGATTGGTTATCACTTCTATGAATGGAAATAACATCCGACAAAATGGAGTTCAATCTCTCTTGTGCAAATTCCACAATTGGACCTTCTTCATCCTCTTTAGTATCTGGTTGGTTGAAGAAGGCCCTAAGAATCAAAGCCTTCAAGATAGTGTCGATCCATTCAACATCACTGTTCTTCTCCATTGAACCTTTCTTTGTACGAACTAAATGCAAGAGCTGGTCAATAGCCCATTTTTGAGTCTTCAGCCTAGTCTCTGTATCCTTGATATCCTTTTCCAAGACAGAGATAAAGATGTGGGCCATTGATAAATTAGAGGTATTGGCAGAAAGCAATTGCTCCACAGTCTTAGATTTTGTCAATCTATCGAAGTGGAAAGAACCATATGGACCAGTCAACAAACATTCAAGAGTTGGAATGACCTTCACTGGTTGAGCAAGACCAACTTCGGAGATGGTACGCAAAGTCTTCTTAGCGATCTTGTTCAACATTCTGTTGTTATCAGAAGAATGGTTGATCAGAGTTCTCATAAAGTTTTGAGTGAAGAGGGAAGAGACCACATCTGGGTTGGAATGTGTATAGAAGAGCCCAAATACTTCGAACCCCCAGTATTTACGTTCATTAGAGGACTTCTCAGAAAAGAAACTCTCATCGATAATGACTTTCCAAAACTCTGCAATTTGGAGAGAGTCGGTCACTGAAGACTTATCGTTTGATTTGGCCTTCTTAGATTTTTTATCGTAAGACTTCTTTCTCTTCTTGGAGTTACTGACTTGTTCCTCAACCGATTCAACGTCACTTGTAAGTTCCAAAACGACCATCTGCCAAACGAAGTGCAGTCTTGGAGACCAAGATCCCTTCTTCTTGGTGTTCTTTTCATCTTCAGAGGATTCATCGCCGGTGGAGATATCTTTCAAGACCCTGGTCAAGAGAGACAAGTTGGAAGAGTGTAACGGATCGGCGTTCTTCCATGTTGGATTCTTAAATGACAATTGGGCCAATTTAGATCTTTCACTCTGTGGGACAGCAAAATAGAGAGCCAAACCTTCAGTGGACAATGAAAGGTTATTGTCATCCAATTTTTGGAAGACGTAGAAGATCAAATCATCCGAAAGTTTTGGGTAAACAGCCTTCAAGAGGGTAAAGACGGTGTACAATGAAGGTTCCCTTATCCAAGATTTTGTACAAGACAAGTCAACCAGATTATCAATGAACAATTTGAAGTCCTCGTCTCTGATCTCACCGTTGAAGACACCAGAATTGGCATTGGAGATACACTGCAAACCAAACAGCTTACCAAATAGGGCCGCACGTTCTTCTTTACCATTCATTGACGATGACACTTTTGTATGTTCATTGATCAAAGCCATTAACTCCTGAAGAGACAAGACTTTTTGGGAATATCTGATATTGACGATCTCAGTCAATGCAGTGGAGAACCCGATTCTAGCAGAGCCTCTCGAGGAGGACAAACCCTTTATAAGTCTTTGGATTGCATATTCCCATTCGGCAGTGTCCGCAGCTTCATTGAGCTCATTGATGAGCTGGATAGCGGCACCGATACGCTCGTCTTCACGGTCACTAGCAAGCTTGTAGTAATGATCTCTAGAGACGCTCATCTATTGCTAAACCCAATTAGAAACCGGTGTGGGATGGAGAGAAAGAGCACAGGTTTATGTCTTTCGAGAGCTCATCGCACATTTTGCTAGTCCGGGTAACCATTTCCATCCAGATTTGGTCATTTTCTTGTTATGATCATCTCTTAAGTTTTTGATTTCCGGAGTGGGAAATCATAACGAGCAAATCAGAGGGCGAAGGAAATTTCCAACGTTTCCAAAGGGGCCACGGAAAGAAACACCTTCACCTACTGTTTCCACCAACATCCTAAAAAACACAGTTCAAGATGTCTACCTGGAGAAAAGCTGGCTTCTCGTATGTGCCCTAGAGCTATATCACTTCCCATAGGCTTCAATTGGGGATTTTTTTGGATGAGTTGACCTCAATCCCAATTTTTGAGCCAATGGGAAAGACATGAACAAACAACAACAATAGTACTAACAACCGCACACAGTTTCAACAAGTACTTGCAGGTCGCTGCTCAAACCACCAGAAACTCCTTGAAGCCAGAGCTTCAAAAGAATGCTGTTCTCTCCAGAGGTAAGACCGACGCCAAGGTTATCAAGTACACCAACGGTGTTGCTGCTGATGCTGTCCCATTGAAGGCTTAAAAACACCTTCTTTAGGATCGAAAAGAAAAGATATAAAACAGAACACGATTTTACATTCCAATGCTTACGATACACTCAGTTTTGGTCCTTTATTGTAGTCTCTTAGTCCTCCACCGTTGTTCAGTTTTAATTTCGAGATGACCATAAGTCGCTTTCGGGTTCCCGTTCGTTCCTCCGAGTTTGAATGAAACTTCTGATCATTGAGACCTTCAAGACAAGCAGGACAAAGAGGGACAAAGATGCTCAGGCTCACACCAATCAGACTACTGAGACCGTTTTCTCTAGGTGCAAGGCAACAGCTGAGATCTTTTCTCGGGGTAACGAGGCCCCAGTTTGTCATGAAGCCTCAGCCGGTTCGAAGTCCTGCGCTTTCCTTAATGATAAGACAGTACTCGACGAAGAAGACTGGACATGAAGAAGCTAAGACTATAGCAACTGAGGACACAAGTCAGCAGCTTCAAATGCAGCCTGAGGCGCGGATTAAACCAATGGGCTCCGTATGGACAGATTTGGTCAAGTTGTTCAAGTTGGCACGAAGAGATATCAAGCTGTTGGCATGTGCGCTGACGCTGCTGCTCATATCATGTATGGTGAATATGACCATGCCAAAGGCATATGGTTTAGTACTCGATGCTACCAAGAACGTTGTTGAGGGTAAGTTGCCCGATATTGTGTTCGGTTGGTCTCTTTACGAGTTCATCGGAGTTCTCGCTGGTGTGCTGTTGATGGGGATCGGTGCTGATTACGGTCGTATCATCATGTTAAGAGTCCTAGGTGAACGGCTCGTCGCAAGACTCAGGTCTAATGTTATCAAGAAGACTATGGGACAGGACGCTGAGTTTTTTGATGTCCACAAAGTCGGTGACCTCATCTCGAGACTTGGAAGTGATGCCTATGTGGTTTCGAGATCGATGACACAGAACATCAGTGACGGGTGTAAGCATGCTATTACAGGAAGCGTCAGCATCGCAAGCATGTTTTTGATCTCTTCACAGTTGGCAGCCGCTGTCTTTATCTTCTTGCCTGCTATCCTCGTTGGTACTTTGATCTTTGGTACGAAGGTTAGAAAAATCTCAAGAGGTATCCAAGAAGCCACTGGTAACTTGTCTAAAGTCGGTGAAGAGCAACTCAATGGTATCAAAACAATCCAATCATTTGTCGCTGAGGCAAAGGAATTACACAAATATAACGATGCCATCAGAAGGGTCTTCAACCTGGGAACAAGAGAGGCTAAGTTGAACGCAACCTTCTACTCATCAACATATACAATTTCGGATGCCACATTTTTGGTAATTCTAGCATATGGTGCACAGTTGGTTGTGAGTGGCTCATTGTCAGTTGGTGATTTGGCTGCCTTTATGCTATATGTGAACCATTCAGGTAGCTCGATGTTTGGGCTTGCATCATTCTACTCGGAGCTGATGAAGGGAACAGGAGCGGCAACAAGATTGTTTGAATTGGTTGATAGAGACCCCAAGATCAGTGCCACTAACGGTGTCCCGTTATCGACAAAGCCTCAAGGTGAAATTGAATTCAAAAATCTATGCTTTGCTTATCCGACAAGACCAAAGCTCACCATCTTCAATGATCTGTCATTCAAGATCCCGGCTGGCTCAAACGTATGCATCGTGGGTCCATCAGGACGTGGTAAATCCACGATCACATCACTGTTGCTTCGCTACTACAACCCAACCGGCGGTCAGATCCTGTTGGATGGTCGTGATATCACAAAATATAACGCCAAGTCATTGAGACGCTATTTAGGTGTCGTCCAACAAGAGCCTATCTTGATGTCCGGAACTATCCGTGATAACATCACGTTTGGTCTGAAGTCCTCTAGCGTCCCAGAAGAGAAAGTCATTGAGGCAGCCATCAAGGCCAACTGCCATGATTTCATCTCAAAGTTCCCAGAAGGGTACGATACCATTATCGGTCCTCGTGGCGCCCTATTGTCTGGTGGACAGAAGCAAAGAATTTCCATTGCAAGAGCATTGATAAAGGACCCATCGGTGTTAATCTTGGACGAGGCCACGTCCGCGTTGGATTCTAAAAGTGAATATGCCATCAACTTGACACTTCAAAAGTTGATTCGCGAAGAACATTTAACTTCAATCTCGATCGCTCATAGATTGAGTACTATAAGCAAAGCTGACATCGTTATTGTGTTGGGTTATGAAGGTAAGGTTGCTGAGACTGGAAACTTTAAGGATCTCTATGCCAATACGGACAGTGCCCTTTTTAAGTTATTGAATGAGGATAAGATCGAGCACCATCATCATAATGCCAAGAAAGTTGACGATGCACAACAGGATACCCATGAAGAGGATAAATTCAGAGAAGAGTTCATCAAAGAGGAGATCATGAAGAAGACTTTGGAAGATCTCACTTTTGAAGATGTGAAGAAACCGGAGACCACTTTACAGAAATGATTGACTTACGATTTTAATGAGAAAACACAGAAATACACATACAACCATTCATATTCATAAAGCACTGTAACTCAGGTGATATTCATAAGAACGCTCATCTCCAAATCGGCCTTGGCGGTGGCTCTTTTCTTGATTCTAACGCTGTTGATGACCTCGAAGAGAACCTTGATTCCGAACAGCGATCACTTCCCAATCTGGAACTACCTCGTTCAATAATCTCTTTTAACGGTGTAGGTTGTGGTATCAGAGACTTTCTTGAAGTGTTTAATGATCTTACTGGTGTCTGTGGGATGACGGAATGTCTTTGGACTGCTGAAGGAGGTAGTTGCACCGATAATCTGTCATTCTTGGACCTTGATAATGCCAGTGAAGTGTTTGGTCGATCTGATGACCTTATGCCGAGACTTGATGAAGATCTCTGAGTATATGATCTTGATGGTGGTCTATGTACATTAATTCTCGACATCGGTCTTGGGATCCTAGATTTGAATACAGGGGATGGCCCTGGGATCTTGGATTCAGTGAATATAACAGAACTGTTTGAGGTACATCTTCTTGGCGCAGGTGTTTCATAATCAATAGGAGAGCCTCCTAACAAATGGGCCATTGTTTCCTCATGAATGTCCTTGTTTGGCGTTTCATCAATGATTGGTGTCAGTTGGGCGAATGGGCCACGTCTCACAGATGATCCAGCAGCTGAGATAGATGTATATGAATCAGGACTAGATAAGAGTGAATGAGGTTTCAGGTCTGGAATGTCGATTGCTAACAGATTCTTCAGTTCTGGGATTGTTCCTGATGTACTGTGTTTCAGATCTAGGATTTTCTTAGAGTCTGTTGTGGTCTCTTTGGCCTTTGAGGGCGCCTTGCCATTGAAGCTGGCGTTAATCGATGAAGTCTTAACATGATGATTCAGACCCTCTGGTTTCTTTGCGGATGTTGGGTCACCCTCAATCATCACAGCTTGAATATTCATCTTATTGAAAAGAAACTGTCCATACATGCTCTTACGTTTCTCCTTTTTAGACCTATCTTCATCCGAAATGACGGTCCTGGTTGTATCATTATCAGAGACTTTATACTTGCTCTCTTCCAACGAAAGCTTCTTGAAATTGTTTATAGTTGTATCATCCTTTGTAGTTGAATCTTCATCTTCTATTCTTTCCATGTATTCCTGTGGGATCTCATTCTTCACTTCAAGCCATTGTGCAGCGAGTTCATTACTGCGTTCCATTGTCTTAAAGTCAATGAGCTCTTCATCAATTGCTTGATTAATCAAAATGAAAGTGTTCTCAACAATGTCTGTAGTGTATTTAAGTCTCTTGAAGACTTGTGACTTGAAGTTACTACCATCGTCCAACTTATGCATCTTGGCGGTTTCCTTCTCCACATTCGTGATGAGAAAGTACATTTCTGTATTCAAGTAACTGAATATTTCACTCCATCTCTTATCCACCAACTCGTATTTTAAATCATTCACTTCATTTTGAAGAAATTGCATCTCTCTGACCAATGCCTGATACTTATCAGTGATCTTCTTTGTATCTGCAAAGTTTGAATCACAATACTTGGTATTAAACTCATCAATTCTGATTGGTATGAAACTCAGACTGGCCTTTAGTGGATCCACAATTGTCTTTAACTCCAAGTACTCTTCATAAAGTTCGTTATCTATCTCATTCAACAGCGGTAATCGTAGTTGGTTCCTCTGTTGGAGAAGTTTCTTTGTCAAGATTTCAAGGTTGAAGCTTGGCGCATGGCGGACTGGAGAGCTGAATCTCTTCTCATGGATCTTGAAACATTTCTTCAAGCAGTGTTCCAGTTCATGATTAATGGAGTTCATCATGAGGTTATAGATGTCATTATACTCAATAGAGACATCAATTTTTGACTTTAGCAGTATGAGATGCCCACCTTTGATTTCCAGACTCAGCTGGCTCAGATCGTCGAGTTTATCAAATACCCTAGCATCACCCAACTGATTCTCTTGAATATTTGTTTCTAGAGAGTTCAATGCCTGTAGCACCACGGAGTCTATTGACTCGATGTTTCTGTACATGTCGTAGAACTTCTCCTTTCCTTCTATAAGCCATTGGCTATCCACTTTACCGTCCGTTGCTTGCAATTGGGCCAGGATCTCGCTTACCCTTGTTGCGTACGCTAGCATCTCATCTATCACTAGCTCCAACCTGTGGAGATCAAAGGGCTCCAGATGGGCCACCGCTTTGAAGAAGTTAAACTCTAGTGGGACTGTGAGGATCTCAGACAGCCGCTGTGTCATTTGCCTGTGTGTGGGAGCAACCGCCTTTGTGGGAAAGCCTGCTTTCTTTGCCTGGCCTTTTCTGTTTTGAGGGTTATGGCTTTGTTTACATTTCTGCTTTGTTTATGTTTCATATTCATCCGGGTAACCTACGAGGTTCTTACTCTTATTGGGGGGCTTAAACAGAACGTCGAAGTAGTATATATCGATCACTTTTAGATAAATATGAATAAATAAATGAGCTATTTCTTCTTGTAGTCCACAGTGTCTTGTCCGAACAGCTGTGTCAATATGCTTTTTTCGTCCCTCTCACGGATCTCGTGCTCACTAAATGGGCGGATACTCCCGTCCAACATGAGCTCGCCGACTTGCACTTTCTTCTGCTCTCCGAGAGCCACTGACAGGGGGGGTTAGTTTTGATCTGGCGGTACCAATGCCTAGTTTATTTCGTACTCACATCTCTTATACAGCGCAATCGTCGTTACCACTAGTAGGGGAACTCCTAGGAAGATGAGACGAACGCTAACATTGTGTTAGTTTCATGGCTTTACAAGAACGAAGGGGGGAGATAAAATGCAGACTCACGCCTTTCCACGTTCCAATACCTCTTTGGGGAGATTAGGATAGTATTTCTTGAACTCTGACTCCTTCATCGAGCTCTTGCTGTTATCTCTGTTGCGCTGCAAAGTTTGAAAACGGGTCGCTTGAGATTCGAACTTCTGTGAAAACGGGCGTTGAGTGTATAATTCCGAGCAAACGCGGTTTAACAGCGAGCGGTGACACATAGCGAAGCCTCAATTAAAATCTAGATACGAATCTTTATCACAACGATTTGAGGTCTAGATCTGAAGCTCTGATAAAGCTCATTGTCCACATGTCCGCAACTATCTATAATGTCAAAACACTTCACTAAGCTAGAAGTCCGCAGTCCATTTTCTTCTGTCCTTGTTTTTTTTTTGCATGTCCCATAGTCTCTTATCAGATCTGCGTGCACTTCAAAGGTGGTTACCCCTTACGGAATACGACGTATCTCTCTTACACCCTCATTGTACAGTGAAATTGACTTTCTGATTGATATGCCACACATATGTCATTTTGAAGCATTATACAATCCCAATTGGTTAAAATCCGCCAATTCTGTGATAAGCTATTATCGTCTGCAGCTCTATCCATAACCGATCGGTGATGGAGTCCTATATCTCCACTGTCCTCTTTATAAATGAATTAAATTGTGATGCTCTCTTCTCCAAGATGGCAAGCACGCAAGAACAATACACCGAAAGATGACAGATTATGTTCTTTCGCAAGGGCTCGGATATGGTTATATCGTGGGTCTGGGTGCTGCTTTTGCAGGTATGATGTGTTGCATCACATGGATCCTCTCCAAGTACATGAATCAACATCAGAACTCTGAACATTTCACGACTGCTTCAAGAACTGTGAACAGTGGATTGATCTCCTCTGCTGTTGTCAGTTCATGGATTTGGCCTGCTTCGCTGTTGACTTCTGGTCTATGGGGCTATACGTATGGTATTAGTGGTGGTTATCTCTACGCAATTATGGGTACAATCCAGATCTTCACTTTTGCTCTGTTAGCTATTGAGATCAAGAGGATCGCCCCGGGTTGTCACACTATCGCTGAGATCATCAGAGTGAGATATAATAGAACTTCCCACTGGATATATTTGTTCTACATCACAGCTACAAACATCATGGTCGCATCTTGCCTCCTTTTGGGTGCCTCACAGGGCTTTAATGCCTCAACCGGTATCAACATCATCGCTGCTAACTTCCTGTTACCTTTGGGCGTGTGTGTCTATACAGCAACGGGTGGTTTGAAAGCCACATTCATCTCTGACTGGATTCATACCGTTGTTATCTATCTTGTTGTCCTCATCATGTGTTTCAAAGTGTTCTGCACCTCTGACATCATTGGGTCTCCAGGTAAGTTCTGGGAAATGTTGATGGAATCTGAGGCCAAATTCCCTTCAACCACAGGTACAAATTTCCTCAATTTTAGAAATAAAGACATGTTCATGATCACCTGGGCTGTATTGATCGGTGGGTTGAGTTCTGTGTTTGGTGATCCATCGTATGGTCAAAAGGCGATCGCTGCCTCTCCAAGTGCCGTCTTGTCGGGTTATGTCCTTGGTGGTCTCTGTTGGTTGACCATTCCATGGGCATTGGGTACATGTGGTGGTTTAGCTGCAAGAGCTTTGTTGGTCTATCCAGGTTTCGTCACCTATCCAAACCCATTGTCAGCTTCTGAGGCAGATGCTGGGCTACCCGTTATCTATGCATACGCAACCATAATGGGTAAGAGTGGAGCAGCTGCTTCTGTCCTTACCCTTTTCATGAGTGTTACAAGTGCCATGTCTGCAGAACTGATCGCCTTCTCGTCTGTTGCTACATTTGATGTTTACAGAGGTTACATAAACCCATCTGCTTCTGGTAAGCAACTTGTCAAATTTTCACACATGTCCACAGGTGTCTTCAGTCTCTTTGTCGCTTGCGTCTCCATTATCTTCAACTATGTCGGTGTGTCTGTTGGTTGGCTCATCAGTTTCTACGGTATCATCCTGGTTCCTGCAGTTGCAGTCATCACTTATACCTTGTATTGGAAGAAGACAAGCGATTTTGCCTGCACTTATGCCCCACCAATCTCAACTCTGTTAGGTTTGGCGTGTTGGATCGGTGGTGCTGCAGCATATGGTAACAATGTTGTTGATAAGAGTACATTGATGACACCAGAAGCTTCTATCATTGGCAACTTTGCCAGTGCTGGCTGCGCCATGATTATGATTCCATTATTCTCTTATCTCAAGCCAAACCTTTTGGAGTTTGATTATGAGATCTATCAAACAGCATTCCGTGCAGGTGATGATGCTGATGAAGGTGAGATCAAAGCTATGATGACTACACCTGAAGAAGAGAGCGGCTTGAGAAAGGCTTCAAAGATTGCTATTGTTCTCAACATTATCCTTATCGTTGGCGGTTACCTGATTGTTCCCTTGGCACTCTATGGTTCAAATTACACATTTTCTAAGGGATACTTCACCTCTTGGGTGATCATCATGATGATCTGTCTGTTCCTGGCCTCCATGTATATCATCATATTCCCTGTTTGGCAAGGTCGAAAGGACATCAAGAGACTATTCCATAACATCTTCTCTTCAGACTCATCTCCTGAAGTTGTGGATGCTACTGAATTTTCATCATCTGAGGAAGCTGAGATGGTTGAAGTTGCTGGTGAAGTTAAAACGGATGCTTAGAGTTTTTTAACTAGACATTTATTTTGCGTTTCAAATCAGTAGCGGGTATTCTATTACATCTAATGTTAAGTATGATGCGGATCATCTGATGGTCATGATCTTGGACATTTGCTTACCATTGGCAATGGCACTGGTATGTTCTCTCTTCTTGTTCTGGTTGAACACTTTATAGAACTTCAAGTTTTCATCACCACCAACAGTAGCCAAAATCGAGCCATCCGGGGAGAGCTGACCTGATATGATTCTGGAATCATGAGCGTTCTCAATCTCTGCCACTTTGATTCTATGTTCATATGAATAAATGCTGATGCAATTTTTTGGATACCCACCTGTAGCCACGATCTCTCTTCCAAATGAATCTGAAGAGCCCCAGAATAATGAGGAGATCTGAGAACCAGTATCTATACTGTTGACTCTTGCACCTGTTGTGGTGTTCCAGAAATGGATATGTTTATCAGAGGAACCTCCACCGGTGGCCAATAGGGAATTGATATCTGGGTTCCATGCCAATGCCTTGACAGCCGCTGAGTGAGTGTTCTTTGTGAATTGTGGTACTGAAGCTCTTGAATCCCATATACAGACAGTGTTATCATTGGACCCTGAGGCAAATTGTTGGCCATCTCTTCTGTACTCCAAGCCACAGACTTCTCCAACATGGCCATTTAATGTAGAAGTAATATGATTCTTGATTCTAACGTCGTTAACAAAGATCTCACCAGATTTGGAACCTGTTGTGACCAAATGGTTGAACCAAGATTGTGAGCCGATTCTGATACCGGTCTGTGTTCTCATGGTTCTTAATCTTGAGCAACTTTCAATATCCCAAATCTCAATCGATCCGTCATCTTTACCGATAGATAAGTAAGAACCGTCTTCCGACCATCTAACGGATGCAATGCTATGGTCACATTCTGTGAGGAGTTGTACGGAGCCAGACGAGGCATTCCAAACGTAACAGCTGTTCTCCAAAGCGATAGCTAAATAGTTGTCACACGACCAACTCAACAAGTTCAGGTAAAAATCATCGATTAAACCAGGAGCATCAAGGACTCTTTCCGGATTGGATGAGATCTTTCTCGATCTGATTGGTTCGATGGTAGACTTCTTCATAGTGAAATCGGAGCTCTGGTTCATCTGTACAATAGACTTGCTCATTGGGGGAGGGGGCTGATATTGTAAGATTCTTTGTCCGACTTCAATACCACATGCATCAGCCACGGATCTCTTATAGATGAGCTGCGATTGGGCTTTGATATGTTCAGAAGGAGATGCATTAGGTGGCGGGATATGATCTTCAGTGGAGACTCTCCCATTAGATGAAGTGTATCTTGAGGGCATGAAGCGGTCTGTAGTTGGTTGTAGTGATGCATTAGAAGAACCGCATCTCTTCAGAGTTTGATAGATCTTTGCGTGATCCCAATCAGGTTTAACAACATTCAACTTGGTGGGCGAAGTCAAAGAAAGTGTGGACCCATGACGCTTCTGTGACTTCGGAGAGCCTCCAGGGTACTTCAAAATTGGTCTCAAATGCTTTGTGGGCTTTGGTGATTCCAAGACTGTGGATGACATGGTAATAGTGGAAAGGGAGCTTTGCAAAAGTATAAGTGTTGTAGGACCAGCCTGTGATTTTGTTTGATCAGATAGCCACTGAGTTGAAGACTTCAGGTCCAGCCCGGCAAGTGCACCCTTCAACAGTACGAGATAAAATGAAAGTCGATGAAGCTAGGAGGAACGCAAAAGAAGAAGAATTCAGAGCAAAGTGACACAAATGAATGTGAATCGCTGTACAGAATTTCCTGGTCTCTGGTGAAGTCAGAGAAAGTGGAAAATGATACTCCTGTTTCAAAAATCTGAAGATTGCAAGGCTATCCTCAAAAAATCGTTTTGTAACTACCACACAAGCAGGGACACATCCCAGAAAAGAACAGATGCAGCTGAAATGTTTACAAATTTCCTAATGAGGAAACGTTATTGAGATTGCAGGTTGTGAGCCCCCCTCCAAGTTTCGCCTATTTGAAAAAGAAGAAAAAGAAACGAAAAGCATCGTCGACTTCGTGGCCAAGTTGGTTAAGGCGCACGACTGTTAATCGTGAGATCGTCAGTTCGACCCTGACCGAGGTCGTTTTTTTGGCGGCTAGCTTGTTGGTGTCCTCTTATAGATGTTCATAATTTTATTCTTTTGTCAATATATAATAATATATATATAGTAGCCTAAATTCTACTCACTGTTTAATACTTCTTCACTTGATCAAAATGCGGCATATATTCATAAATAATACCACAACACCGACCCAAAGATCTTTTATCATCACGATTTTGGATACAGAAGGGTGAGTTGTTTGCACATATCTTTGGCAATGACCATGTGTCCCATGTGATGCTTAATTCAATGTTATTTCTCATGCAGATCAACATAAGCCTCCGTACCTTAAAAGCTCGGCCATGAAATCAACAACGACAAAATAAACCCATTTTTAAATCCCATTGATGCACTCATCAACAAGTCAATTTAAAAAGTTTGCGTCAGAGGCCTTGCAGTGCAATGGCAGCGACACTATGTGCTGGAGCCCTTGAGCAAGCCCAAGAAGCAGCTCCTTCACCAGAATCCAAAAATAAGAGTAACGAATAAGAAGTCCTCAATGAGGACATTCCAGTTGTTACACTGAAAAGAACAGATACTACACTTGATCTAAGCCAAAAGGCAAAGAGATCTTGAGGAAAGAAAAAAGTGGAAAGAAGAAGAAGAAAAACTTAAGCCCGCTAATCTTTTTATACTAATGACGAAACATCCCAACACCAGCATCATCCATAATACTGTGAGGCCGGGTAACACCTGTTGGGTAATTTTGCTTTGGGCATACTGGTGGGCCTGGGCCTTCTGGGGTTATATGACAACAACATCAACATCAAAATAGCCAAAAAAACAACGGGAAAACAACACGGCGGCTAAGGATCTGAAAGTGTTTGAATCTACCAAAGGAGATACCTACATCCATCGAAACCCCCCATAGAAGATATATCGAAACTAAACGTTCTACCTAAATGTCCCAGATCCCTACTATCGAAGAGCGCCTCCAGTCAGCCACCATATCCGACACAGAACATGATAAGTTGAGAACGAAGCAGAAAAATGCTGTCCATGCGATCAGACAATTCCTGAAGTCCAAGACCTCGTACGATGTTTTACCCGTCTCTTATCGTTTGATAGTTCTTGATACCTCTTTGTTGGTGAAAAAGTCCTTAAATATCTTGCTACAGAATAACATTGTCTCTGCTCCGTTATGGGATGCGAAGACTTCGAGGTTTGCGGGGCTTTTGAACTCATCTGACTTCATCAATGTGATACAGTATTACTTCCAGAACCCAGACAGATTCGAGTTTGTCGATCGACTCACACTGAATGGGTTGAAAGACGTTGAGAGAGCAATTGGTGTTGAACCTATAGACAAGGGCTCTATCCATCCTTTTAAACCTTTATACGATGCATGTGTTAAGATGATTGAGTCGAGATCAAGAAGAATCCCCCTCATTGATGAAGATGAAGATACACATAGAGAAATTGTCGTCTCTGTGTTGACACAGTACCGTATCTTGAAGTTTGTCTCCCTTAATTGTAAAGAGATTGAGGACCTACAATTGTCCCTACAAGACCTTGGAATTGGCACAAATAATGAGATAGCCACTGGTACTATGAACACACCTGTCATTGATGTTATCCAACTCCTATCTCATGGTTCTGTGAGTTCTATACCTATTGTTGATGAAAACAAGAGACTTGTCAACGTCTACGAAGCCGTTGATGTTCTCGGATTGATCAAGGGCGGTATCTATAATGACTTGTCTCTCAGCGTTGGTGAGGCATTGATGAGAAGATCTGACGATTTCGAAGGTGTCTACACGTGTACATTGAAAGACAGATTGTCTACAATCTTGGATAACATCAGAAGATCAAGAGTGCACAGATTGTTTGTGGTGGATGATGAGGGTAAATTAATCGGAGTTGTGTCGTTGAGTGATATTCTTAAGTACATTCTCTTTGGTGAGATGGATTAGATATCGAATACCATGGGTCTGTATTATTGAGTCATATGTAGGCAGGTCACCAATGTGGAACCCCCAAACTTGTCAAGAACATGTTGAAAATGCTGAACATACCTTCACCTAATACCAATCCACTGCTGAACACAATCATTGCGGTCTTACCCTCGTGTGAATGGTTAACCCTCTTTAACCAAGTATAGGCAATGATACCACCCAGGAATCTTGCAATTGTGAAAGATGGTGTGTTGTAAATACCGATCCCAACTGCAACACCTGAAGGTAGCCAAACGAGTTTCTTTTGCATCTGTGAATCATTCTTGTATATGTTCTTGGTCAATGAAATGACACCAAATACCACACCAAGGGCAATAGAGAACTCGAAGGCATAGGGTGGTAAACCTTCCCCTGTCACCAGTCTTGAACAATCAATCCAGATCACAGCTGTAGGGATCCTAAACACTTTATTAGGGATCTCGTAGACAACGTTATAGACTCTGTACATCACAGATGAGAGGAAGATTGACCAAATGGTACCAATGATCTGTGCAATGAATTGAGCATACGGTGAAGCACCGATCAAATGACCAGTCTTGAGGTCCTGCATCAAGTCACCAGCCTGTTGTGCACCAGCCTCTGCGATGGCACCTGCAACCAAATTCACCAAGACGGCACCTGGATGATCCTTTGGAATGATTAGAGCAAACAAGAGTTGTGAAAGTTTACCGATTCCACTCACTGGGTTCAAATCTGTCTCACCAAGGGCACGTACACCTAGCACCGAGAGGAATAATGCCAGAACTATTGCGATCACAAGGGAATAGATAGGCAAGATATCTGTTCCAATGAGATGCACCATCATAACTATGCAGAGAATAGATGATAAAACAAGACCGATTATCACGGTTCTTGGACCCACAAGGTACTGTTCATCCATCTCAGATTCATCATCCTGGATGTAAATTTCCTGATGTCTCGTGTTGTATAGCTTAACTGCAGACTGCACAGTGACAGTCAAAAATGAAACCACACTATCACTCACCATCACTGCTAAACTAATCCAGAGAATCCATCCTTGAGCACCAGTCTTCCAGTCATCGATATCACCTTCTGCCCATCCCATATTCTTTGCCAATGGTGCCAGGATACCCCATCCTATTAGTGCACCAAAAAGCATATAGCTCACGGTTGGAAGACCCATAATGATACCTTGACCGATGTATGCCGGTGATGGTTGGAAACTCCAGAGGTAATGAGTAGCCAAGTAGTTACCAAAGAGAGGTAAGTTGCGTATGATCGGTGCAAAATATGAGCAGACCGTGTAGAAAGATGAGATGGAAAATGTGAGTACAAGAGATCTGACGTTGTTGTTATACATCATTGCAGACTCCATCTCTTTCATCTGTTGAGATTCCAAGAGAGAGGTACTCTCGTTCAATGGCCTTTCTGGCTCCTGTTGCTCATCATCATCATCGCTTATCAACAGCTCATTATACTCGTGTGGCAGCTTTATCGTCCCATGATCATCATGACGAACCTCTGTATTATTCAAGACTGAGATTAACGTTGCAGTTGCGCTTCCTGATGGGAATGGAAGCTTCTCACGGACAATCACTTGTTTCCTTAGTGGTACAGCAAAAAATATACCGAAGAATGCAAGTCCACTAGACCATATTATCAAGTCATATGTGGTGAAGGTCAACAAAGAGTTTCTTCCAGACTCTTCAGGCCTTAGAAACTTCTCAATAGCAGGTACGACACCAACAAACCCATACGCCAGAGGCCCCGTACCCACTGCAACCGCGATACTCTGTATAAAAACGTTCTCAACGTCTGTGAACTCATATGAGAGTCTCTTTTGCAAGTTCTTGAACACGGCAAATGATAATAGAGCCGATGGGAGGGACATCATTGAGACCCAGCCGGTTTGTAATCCGAATTGGAAGTTGGAAATGAGGATCATGGAGCCAATTGCGAGGCCTGCGGCGACGGCGCGAGGAGTAATCTGTCGCAGTGATGGTTTCTCGGACCATGGTACGTTCTTCCACTGGCTTGTAGTCATCGTACTTAATTGATAGGAGCAATGACCAAGAGGATATCGTGGGAACGAAAGACAGAAAGGGGAAGACGTGTGAATAGGTGACGTGTGAATAGGTGATTCTTTGACAACAGCGAACGGTGAACGATTTAAACAGAAGATCGGTGATTTTTCTTGCTTGGGTGAAGATTAGTAAAGGCATCTCGGTTCTTTTTATCGAAACTGCATGGCCTTGGGAGACAGGGTTGACGAACCCGGTTGGGGAAGTAAGTCCGGCTACGATCACAAAAAAATGAAAGAAATTGATTGTTACTTCTGCTTATTCTGGAGCTCCTTCCTTCTGATCTCCTTGATCTGGGACTCCCTGTGGAACTGCACTCTGCTCAAGAAGTCCTGCTTCTCCAAGTACCCGTCCTTATTGTGCTGGACAAGCTCATCGTTGATACCTTCCTTATCCACAAACTGGGCGAAATCGAGCTTGGATTTCTCCAATGTGTTGAACTTTGGTTTAATAGACCCGTTGATAATACCTTCGAGTAGTGGTGGCCTCTTTCTCACTACACGTAGTTCCTCTCCACGATCATTCACCTTTTTCTTGGATTCACCACTAGGTTTATCCACACTTGTCGAACTCGTTTCCACTTTGTCCTTATCTGTAAGTGTGCTGAGATACTCCTTGGCCTCTGCAGATTCCCTGTCCACCCACTTCTCTTCGGTAACAATCTCTCCTGCGTATTCATATTTTCTCTTGATCTTAATACGTTCATTAGCAACCAATGGCTGGTTCTCAGAAAGTTTATTTGACGATGAGCTATATTTCTGCTTCAATCTCTCTTTGAACTGATCCTGTAGCTTCTTCCAAGCGTCCTGCACGTCTAGATTGCTCTTGACATTCGATATACTCTTATATTCTTTACCCTGTTGTTGTTCAATAGCTCTCTGGTGTCTTGTCTTGATTAGGCCACCTTCTGCACTCTCAATTTTACTATAATTGGCCCTTTTTACCTCTTTTTCAGTCTCGACATCATACTCGTCGTCATCTTTATTACTCTTCTGTTTCTTCGTGGGCCTTGATTCGTCTTCGTTGTCTTGTGCTGATTTCGATGTGATTAGTATACGTTCTTTGCCTTGAAGAATGGTCAACCCACAATTCTCTGAATCGAAGTCTTGATCTTCAGGGTTGAAGTCCTCGTCCTCTTCCTCAATATACTCCTCCTCTTCCTTTTCCCGTTCGTTGCTCATCATTCAGTTCCTGTTTGTCTTATTGGCGTTTGACTACTCGTGTAGATTTGGTGAACAACATAAACTTTGCCTTTGATATTGCAGACTGGTTGGTCTTATGGTGGGACTGGACGCCCTGAATAGTCTCAGCCTAGACCCACAAATAAATCTATGTCCTCGATGACTTTCAGCACTTCTTTCCCAGCAGGATAACAAATACCAACAAGGAAATGGACTTTGACCCACTCAGCCTCTTCACTCCAGGAACTGTTAAAGCGTATGAACCAGCTCAAATGCCACCTGGACTCCGCACGCCTTGCGATCCTGAGACAGTAGAATCAACAGATGAGATTGATGATGAACAAGATGGTGGGCTTATTCACATTCTTGACCTTCCGGTGCTGAACAGGAACATCCCCAGAGAGGTACTTATGACGATCTTACAACTATTGAAGCCGCACCAAGAAACAAATTTTGGCCCTGGCAGAGAAGATGAGAAAGAAATCAACATTGAGAGTATGCTCCATTCCAAAGAGATCGAATTGAAAGACTATAAATCCGCACAGGATTGGTTAGAGACAAATGGATATATCAAGCTATCACATGGTCTCTCTACGATCAGATTCACACATGACTTCTTCCAATATCTGAACAGGATCCTTTCTTCAAGCTTCTCTTCGGATGAAGAAGTGGTTCAACTGGCAAGTCTAAGAATCTCTGAGAATTGTGGCCGTACTGCAAGACCAAACTTCCAAAGAAAAATTATTATACAAGGCTTTCATCAATCTATACTGCTGAATGAACCTGCATTGACTTCAGATAGTCTTGGGTTGAAGACGTGGGGATCATCCTTGGTGTTGAGCCAGCTGATAGTTGACGAGCATCAAAGGTTAATCTTCGGTCCTGTTCTGGAATTAGGAGCAGGAACCGGTTTGGTTGGTATTACTATAGGTCTATTAGGATACAGTGTAACTTTAACTGACTTACCAGAGATCTTACCAAACTTGGAGAAGAACGTCTCATTGAATGGGCTCGAAAACAATGTTGATTGTCATGTCCTGGACTGGACGGACCCTTCAAGCTTTGTTTCAGAAAAAGGTGAAGCTAGGTATAATACTATAGTCGTTGCAGATCCGATATATTCGCCTGATCATCCACGATGGGTGGTCAATATGATGTTGAAGTTCCTGGAAAGATCGTCAGATGCTAAGGTATTGCTGCAGATCCCAATCAGAAAGATGTTTGAAGGTGAGAGAGAATTACTATGGAAACTCCTGGAAGAAGAGAATTTAGAGATTGTTGACGATAGATTGATGGATGGTTATGACGATTTTGGTGCGCAGCAGTTCATCTACAAGGAACTTCGTTGGAAAAGCGCTGTACTGTAATATGCCACAAAGAAGAGATAATGAATGCAGAAGAGATAAAAGAGATGGAGCACGGTATCATAGTTGATACTCATCAAAATAAACTATATCGTTGTCCTGCTCTACTGATGTAGCCATGAAACTTGACGCATCAAAGATAGAGAATCTCTGTTCCAATCTCTCTTCTTTCAGATCCACGACGCTTTGGAATGAAGCTTTGTAGCAATCCAAGTTAACTTTTTCCAGCTTGTCGTCATATACAAGCACTTGACACAATGAACGGATGTCATTCTCGATCAATTCTTCGGAGGTGACTTGACTCTTCATGATGAATTCCAAGATCTCCTCCACTGTAGAATAGTTTTTATAGTTTGGTGCATAGAGTTGGTTCTTTTGCAAATCCATATCGTTGCTGAAGACATTAGGGAATGTTTTACTTGCAGTAAATCTCCAAATGATGGTCAATAAGCTCTCAACAAACTCTGAATCCAACTCACCATCTGTAAACCATGGACCACCGGTGACTTCAATAGATGGTGTCAAATGGTAAAGCATGTAGATCTTTCTAGTCGGGTACTTCACAGACTTGACACTCTTGATGTAACGCTGTGATTCAAGGGATTTCAGACTTCTAAGGACGATATGTTGGTGTAGGTTGGTACGTGCTTTGATAATCTTTGTCCATATCCCTTCTCTCCCTGATGCTTCGATGTGTGAGTAGATCATGGCTTCATCTGCATTCATATTGGATCTCTTAGCTGCCTCTTGAGAGTCCACAGCCTGGAACTTCAAGTCACCATTCTGTTTCACCAACTTAACGAGACTTTGGTTCAATAGCACCTGTACAATCACCATCAGGTCGGCAGCTGTTTCCACGCCAGCGATCTGTCGTAGCTCTGGCTCTGAAAAGAGTGTGCTCTCGGGCTTTTCCAGCATGGCATCATGGAGTCTTTTGGCCTTTTCCTGTTCGCTCATTTCTCCGTCTTGTTTGCTCTGGTTCGTTCTGTTTTGTTTTTATAGGAGAGAGATGAGCTTAATTTTTTCGGTCTCGGGGCAAGCAGGATCACCACAACCAGTGTGGATAGTGAACAGACAGGGAATACGTATCAAAGCACAATGAGTCTGAGAAAGCCAAAAAGCCTCATCTTACGGCACGATAATGAGGAGAGTAGTGGCGAAGAAATGATTGAAAAAGCACCAGTAAGGAGTAAGTTTGTCGGAACTATGTTGAGACTCTTAGTACTAACAGAGAGGCTACAGACAGGAAGAGTAAGAAGTCGAGGAAGAAGATTAAGATCAACCAGGGAATGGACGAGGAGGTAAGTACTGTTCTTCTATTTGTTATTTTTTTTCAGTTTACTAACCAGCCAGGATGAACCCCTTGGTGACGTAGAGTTCCAGTTGAAGCCAAACAAGAGAGGAATCTCATTGCCACTCTTTGATAATCTGGAAGATGACAAAGAGTTTGGCGCTTTCAATGACACCGGTGAGCTGAGGAAACAGGTGGAGAGTCAAAGAGTGCCCATTGAAGAGATTGTGTCAATTGTGGATGACACTGATAAGAGCGAGTATATTCCTTCTCACGAGGAATATATCTCAGTGGTGTTACCAGAAGAGAGCAAGGAAGACACAGACTCAGAAATGGATCTGATTGACGACGGAAGGCTTCCATTGACCGAAAGGGAGACAAAGATGCAGAAGAAGCTTCATGATTTGGAGATCAAAGATACCCTATATGATGCGTATGTCTGATTCTGTTAATCCAATCTACAATACTAACATTACAACAGTGAACTATCTCAAGGTGAGGATTTAGATGATTGGGAAAGCTCTAAGATGAGACATGGTGCGATGATGGACTCCAAGAATATGGTCATACAAGATCGGTTCCCAAAGATGAACCTACTAGAGAATGAGACCTTTGAAGACCAACTAAAAGTACTAGATGACTCGATCACGGTCCTAAAAAATCAGCGACTGCAAAGACTAACAGAGCTCGACCGATTGAAGGCACAACGACAGAACTATGAGCATGAGCTGGCTAAGTTGAGCGCAGAGGTGTCCAACCTTTCATGAATCTTTGCCTCTCAAGTATGCTTTATAATCTTTGGACGTCCAATAGCAGGTCAGTCACAGTCATTATTATCTTCAATATACAGGAATGGAGAAAGAGATTCATCAGAAAATTCGCAAGTTTCGTTGGCTGTTGTCTGGCAATGTCTAAGGTCGGTACCGATCAGTAGAAATTCATATGCTGAATAACGGATTGTTACTTTGATGTTCTGCAAGAACTTTTAATTGATTGTGCTGTCAGATCACTTTCTTCATTTGATGAGACCAAACATCTTGAGAAACACAAGCTTTGAGAAAAGGCCCTCGACGATAATATCCAGTTTTCATTTCAGACAAAGAACCTCAATATAAACAAGTGATTTTCACAAATGATCTTGTGATACAGTCACGGAAGAACAATTGCACTGGTGAGACTTGGCTGAATTCAAATTTTTCAAATAGTAAATATCATTCACCAATTCTATCTGCTCTCTAACAACAGTTAGGACTTTAGATTCGAAATCGAAAGTGATACTTTGTGGCGTTTGCTTGGTCAGGAGGATAATTCTGAAATATTCTCTGTGCACTTTCATCCAACCCAGTAAGTACAGGTATATCTTCATTCCAACACCCTCATGTTGATGAAGGTTTATTTACCAGTTGATTCGTCAATGAATGTGCTATTATAAGACGCATATCTTCGAAGCAAGTACACCCCCTACCCTCGAGGCGTTCATTACGTGCCTTTGTCCTAGCTGTCCACTGAGGTTTAATGTATATTCATCCCAGACAAGCAGAGGCCTTGTTATATGAGCTGTAAAGCTATACCACTTGAATTCTCCCGAATCTATGACATCTTCGAGTCTTTCCAGGTCGAATAGGTATATCTTCCCGCTCTCAAACCTCAAACCGCACCGAATGACGTTCATCAGGTGCCATAGCTGGACATCCCGACAAGTATAATCCTGCCTGGTTTCCTATAATAGTGATGACATGAAAGCAGAAATAAGGGTACTAAAAACAGCTCTGATAGTGACAGTAGTGATCACGAGTTCTGGTGCCAAATTTTAAACCAGTGATAAGCTTTTTACACTATCGTAACTCGTTCAACTTCATGATGGTTTTGTTCTGATTTTGAAGATCAGTTGCAGCAGCAGTGGTTAGGTCATACCTGTCCCAGGGAATCTAGATGTTTCACTATCTCATATAGGATCTCTTCAGATATTTCTTAGCTAAATCTGATATCAGAGTCCTTCAGATCGCACCTGCTTTCACATGTCGGCAATATTAAGCAGATTATCTCGGTATATCAAGCGGAGTAAGGCAGTATGACAAGAATTGCTCTCTTACTGTCCTTGGAGCTCCTCTCCATTGAGCTCTTAAACACGTTGTACCGTCACCCGTACTGGTGTTCAAAGTAATGTGCCCATGACCAACAGAGTGCATTGCAGCACTATAGATCATAATAACTTTTAACAGAGTTACATATAGAGATTTTATTGGCCAGCACGTATTTTCTCCAGGATTTCGGAAAAGCTATCTCGAGTCTAGCTGTTTAAGTTCCAAAAGTCTTGACTCTTTACTAATGTGGGTTGAAGTATTGAACGGCCAGCCGTTCGATTATGTCGCACTTGACTATGGAAGGCACAACTGTCTCTGCGTGTTTATTGCTGCAAATGTAACTGTTTCCGCTGTTTATTTCTTTTTGGTGCAACGTTGAAGATGATATCAGCTCTTCATGTTACGTCATGATAGAGAGATCTTATTGGCTCAAGAAACCTCAGAAGTATCAGACCATAGCTCACTACTCACTACATTATGCATACCTTACTTAATACTTAGTGCCTAATATTTCAGCATGAGGGTGGATTTCCTGTTCAGATTTCGGTGTTTCCCCTAGTTAACGCCCTATCAGCCCCTGCCTAGTGCCGCGTCCTTGTTGTTTCCCAATACCCGTTCAAGGCGCGCGGCCCTTTCTCGGTGAACTTAATTTCCTGTGTGAGTCACGCAAAGCTCATCGAACACAATTTCTGTTTATAATTAAACCCCCCTCCAATATCACGGTGACAGCAGGAACACGTACAATGTCCTTCAAGAGACTCTTCTCCACCACCAGCAGAATGAATTTGCGCCATTTGATTTCCATCAGCGACCTCACCACGAAAGAGTTTGAACACCTCGTCAACAAGGCCATCGAGTTCAAAAAAGTTGTCAAGACGAATTCCATCGAGGAAATCAGAGCTAACCACGATAAGCTACTGGGAAAGACCGTTGCCCTTATTTTCTCCAAGAGATCTACCAGAACCAGACTTTCTTCGGAAGGCGCTGCTGCCTTCTTTGGTGCTCAACCAATGTTCCTGGGGAAAGATGATATTCAACTCGGCGTGAACGAGTCGTTATATGACACTACCAAAGTCATCTCGTCAATGGTCTCAGCAGTTTTTGCGAGAGTGAATTCCCATTCTGAGATTGAAGAGCTTGCAAAGCACTCTGATGTGCCAATCATAAATTCCCTGTGTGACACATATCACCCACTGCAGGCTATCACTGACATAATGACAGTAAAAGAGAACTTCTCCGAAACTAAAGGATTGAAGCTCGCCTGGATTGGTGACTCGAATAATGTGATCAACGACTTGCTCATCGCTTCTTTGAGAACAGGGATCAATGTGTCTATTGCTACTCCAGAGGGTATCGAGATCGAAGATAAGATAGTTGCTAAGGCCAAGGAGGTATCTGCTGAGACAGGCGCCACTTTCGAACTCACTCATGACCCAATTGCTACTGCTAGGGATGCTAACATCTTGGTCACTGATACTTTTGTCTCAATGGGTCAAGAGGCTGAAACTGAGGCCAAGTTGAAACAATTCTCAGGTTTCCAGATCTCTAATGAGCATACCAGTGTCGCCGCTCCAAACTGGAAATTCATGCACTGCCTTCCACGTCATAAAGAAGAGGTCACTGATGAAGTGTTCTACTCTGAAAACTCTGTGGTCTTCCCAGAGGCTGAAAACAGATTGTACGCTGCTATTTCTGTCTTGGACACTCTTGTCGTTAATAAAGGTGACTTCACCAAGTGATACAACTTCTATTCTTCGATCTGTATATAAATTCTAAAAGTTGACTTTCAAAGGAACATATTGTAGTACGACTTTTTTAGTCCATGGAACAATAGTGACACTTTGATCCCCATCAGCTGCCTTCTGTGCAAGGGCATTGGAATAAAATGGCTTGATCTCAGGGGAGGCTGTTCCGATTGTTATATGTGGAAACTTGTTCGCAATAGAGCATTTCACTGGCTCCTTGGTGGACTTGGTGTAGAACTTCACGTCATCAACAATAGCAGCTAGGGCTTTATCATCCCAGATTAACTTGGATAATCTAATATCCGCGGTGACATCCAAATAATCAGAGCCATCACCTTTGAAGTTATCATAGATCTCGAGATACTGTTTCCAAATTACTCTCTCTGATTCACCACCCTTCTTGCCCTGTGTAACATGTGCCGTGGTGACATGGAACTCATCCTGGATTCTTGAATTGGCTCTCAACTTCCAATAGAGACACCCATCGTCTTCAACAACTAAAGATTCCACACAAAATAAGAACTCTGACTTGTTTTGGACGTCAAGGCTAAAATACACTGGTATTCTCTCCTTCGATATTGATTGAGAAAGTGGATCAACTTGATTCTTCTGCTTCTTAGTCTTTGGTCCAAATTTGGTGAAAGTTGGCTTATAATCAAGTGCCCTCTTGAAGCTACTCTCGATCTGAGCATCAGATGGTATGTTCGGTATCAACAGCGGATATTTCCCATGTAGCATTTTCAAGACAAGCTTAATATTCTCCAATGAAGAATTCTCACTATCAACTTGTAAGTCAATTACATAGTCAAACCTAGAATCGGGCTCTTTGGAAGCTGTTAATGGTTGGAATCTCTTGATAAATCCTGACATGATCTTGTGCACGAGTTCTCCATCTGTCTGGGCCTTGATTGATTGATGGTTATCACCTCTAGCTTTCACCCTTCTCGAAGTTAACTTCCATAGCTGATCTGCATCAGTCTCGTTTCCGACGAAGTTCAAAGCAACAAATTGAATATTGGCATCATAGGATAAATATTGATCTCTAAGGCGTTTCACTGTATCAAAGATCTGCTGTCTTTCTCTTAACTGATGATTGTTTCTATCCATCACCACAGCACGCCTCTTCTGTAGGTGTTCAAGTCCTCTCTTGACAAACTCTGTAGGTCCGTTCTTACCATTTGGAACGTCATCATTGTTCACGATAGCCCAATCTTCAAACATATCGGTCAATGCCAATCCTACCGTGGTCTTACCACATCCGATAGTAGCAATTGGCACCAAGATAAATTTTGTATGTTCATCAATCTTCATATCATCAAGGGAATTGATTGCCTCGAATTCCTTGATCTTGTCACTATTGATTATCTCTGAAGCTGTCATTCCAAAGTTCTCCAAAAATCTCTTTCTCAATTCGATGATACCGTGTCCCTCTATGAATCTTTCACATATTTGAGTGTCACTATCAAGGATTGGAATTACAAAGTCCAGATACTTATTGGTTATGTACTTGTGCTTGTTGAATCTGATCTCACCACGGAGCCTCCTAGTGATGTATGTCCTTGTCACTTCTCTCCATTGTCTATACATAAGGTATGGTTCTTCGAATTTGAACTTGAAGAAGTAGTCACCTGTACCCTTGATTGGATTCTTCACTTTACATCTAATCACAAACCCTTCCGTCTCCTTGCCATAAAATGAGCCTGTTTTAGCACATTCGCTGAGGATGTCTTTCAGCTTTGAAATTTCATCCACTTGGAAGTAGTCGATTGTCTTGAAACCGTAAGTCTTTGCAAACGATTCCACTTTGTCAATAGGATACGTCTCAAATATCGGTTTGTTGAGGTTCAACCCATGAAGGTATAAACCTGCCTGGTCTCTGGTATATTCAATCACATGTTCTTCAAATTCATCATCACAGAGCTCTGCGATGGCAGTGACATTCATCTCATAAAGCTTTAATGCAAATTCTTTCAGTGAAACGCCAACACTGTGCAACTGTCTCACCAATGCCTCTTCACCAGCTTTAGCGTGATTTCTGTTTATATCGTCTCTTGATCCATAAGAGTGTTTACTGCACACGATTATCGTACCATCCTTTAGCGCAGATATCAGGATGATACACCCATTCTCCTTGGATGTAACATTGTATGGGCCTTCTGTGTTCTTCTCTAGCCAGCTCCATTTGGTCATGGGTGTCTCGTCGATGTTGAAGAACTTATCATAGCCTCGCACAACGATTCTCGGCTCTCCCTCGAGGGTGAACAACCCCCTGGCGTGGCTCGGGAGCTGGATCTTGGTCTTTGCGTAGTCCCATTCGTTGAACTTCCAACTGATGAGGCTCTTCTTCGTCCCTGAGATCTTGAACGGCTTTTTTATGGCTCTTCCTCTGCCAGTGAGTTTAGCAGCGCTCTCAAGGCTCTCAATGAGCTCTGGGACTGTGTCAGCGAGGTGATCAGTAGCCATTTTGTCTGTGTTCTGTTTATGCTCCTGGAGAGAAATGTGTCATATTCTCTTCAACAACTTCACTATGGGCTCCCGGTTGCGGCCACACGCGATGAGGTCTTCTGTGGATCATAGCTCTGGCCTGCGTTGTTGGAACTTGAGGATGATTTTCGAGGATAGTCTTCATTGAAGACTCTAGTTTGTAAATGTCTTCCTTGAAAGTTGCTGAAAGTTACCTACTATGGTTAAGAGAAAGTACATATACTGTATACATATTTGTATTACCTAATCGCTAATTATCTTGTAATGTCCGGCACAATTGGATTAAAGCAACCCAATTCTGTGGGTACATCTTGTTCTCTAGTTCTTTTTCATTAAATTGACCAGTTCTCAATCCATGGGCTCCTTTTCACGTATATGAATTCCAATCCTCTCCCGAAACAGCAGTCCGGCTCATCTTCCTGATTAGGGCAATATGGCGGAGAGAAGTGTGGCTCATCACTACTAGTTCGTACATTAAATTATTCCTAAGCTTTTCACTGTTTCCATCTTATAAACTCTCTGGCAATCATACTGCGAATCATGAGCCTCTTTAAGTCCATTAGGATACCCAGGGGTTTGAGCAGGGTCTCAAAGAGCGCGAGATTCAATTCTACATCAACGAGACCACAGAGCTCCAATCTCTTAACATCTGCCTTATTCTTCGCCGGCGGTGTTGGTGCCTCATACGCCTATTTCTCTCTTCAATCACAGAAGGAAAGTCACGTTGCTTCGACAGCCAGGCTCGAAGAATTGACCCCGATCCAATATGGATCACCCCAGGACTTTGAGAGCGCCGTGAAGGAGATCACTGAGTACTTGGGTGCCCAACACGTCAGCTTTTCCGAAGCCGAAATCGCCAACCACTCAGATTCTTATTATCAGACACACCATCCCTCGCCTGGCCAGCAGCCAAAGCTGATTGTGTATCCTGGTTCCACGGAGGAAGTATCGGGTGTGATGAAGATTGCACATAGGTACAAGATCCCAATTGTTCCATTCACAGGTGGTACTTCTCTCGAAGGACAATTCTTTGCCACTAGAGCAGGCATAACCTTAGATCTTGCAAGATTGGACAAGATTGTCACTTTTAACGAGAAAGACTTGGATGTCACAGTGCAGCCTGCTGTCGGTTGGCAAGATCTGAATGAATACTTGTCACCATTTGGCTTGATGTTTGGCCCAGACCCAGGTCCAGGTGCCTGCATCGGTGGTATGGTTGGTACCTCTTGCTCTGGTACCAACGCAGCTCGCTATGGTACCATGAAGGAAAACGTCCTAGGGTTGACTGTTGTGCTTGCTGATGGGACAATCGTCAAGACGAAGAAGAGACCGAGAAAGTCGAGTGCTGGTTATAACTTGACTGGGTTGTTTGTTGGTAGTGAAGGTACATTGGGTATCGTCACTGAAGCCACTTTGAAACTTTACGTGAAACCTGAAGAAGAGACCGTTGCCGTTGTCAACTTCCCAAGTGTTCAAAATGCCACCGATGCAGTTTCTGATATCGTTGCTAAGGGTATTCAAGTCAATGCTGTTGAGCTTTTGGATGCCAACATGATGAAGTGTGTCAACTTCTGTAAATCCACTTCAAAGACCTGGAATGAGAAGCCAACTCTGTTGATCAAGATTGGTGGTTCTAAGAGCATCATAAAGGAATTGGTGGGTACGATCAAAGATGTTACCAAGAAAAACGGTTCTATTGACTTTCAGTTCGCCACAACTGAGGAAGAGAAGAGCGAGCTGTGGTCTGCGAGAAGAATGGGTCTCTGGTCTACCATCGATTGGGGGAAGAAGACTATTGGTGAAGACGTGAAGGTGTACATCACCGATGTTGCAGTTCCAATCTCAAGACTTTCCCAAGTCATCACAGAGACGCAACACGATCTCGACAAGAACGGATACCAGTACACCATCATTGGCCATGTTGGTGATGGTAACTTCCACGCCTTGGTGCTCTACAAGGATGAACAGGCACTGGAGACTAAGAACTTGGTGGAGCGTATGGTGGAAAGAGCTCTTCAGAACGATGGAACTTGTACTGGTGAACACGGCGTCGGTGTCGGTAAAAGAGAGTACCTGCTCCAAGAAGTTGGTGAGAATGCAGTAGACACCATGAGACAGCTCAAGCTGGCACTTGATCCTTTGAGGCTCCTTAACGCTGATAAGATCTTCAAAATCGACCCAACCGATGAGGGCCATTAGCCTAGATAGCCATGGTTAATTTCTAAAGAGAATTAATGGCTAATCATCAACAGGATATTGTAGAAACCATGGGTCCCTTCGTGGCGGTTGGCACAAGTTTTGTCGGTAGAGGCCGGCGGCTAAGCTTATACAACTATAAAATCAGTTCGATATCCACTTTCATTCTTTTTCCTTCTTCTTTCTCGTCCACTTCGGCTTGAGTTCGATTTTGTTATGGGAGCCATGTACAGTGGAGATTCAACAGTCGGGCGGTTTCACGATGCGCTAATGAGCCTCTACTCAAGCGCTTTAGTTTCTTGATAAAAGGTTAGATACTGCATACAGATGTTTGAAGAATCTAGGCTTCCAGCAGGCCGATGCCTTTATCGCCTAGAGACCAATGAAAGATTAATATAAGTGGGAATCATACTGGATATATTAGACAATGAGGACAACACAAACTTTCTCTGAAGGATCGGTGTCAAAAGAGAACGAGTGATCTGGTGGTTATGATACCTATTACTTCTCCAATCAAATCGGCAGTGTTCCGTTGCGCCCCATCAATAGAACAGAATGTGCCCATCACTGTAACCGATCGAATCTTTTGCCGACACTGCTGATATTACGCCAGTCCAGATCTCACAACAAATCGAGGTACATAATAAAACGATATAGAACTGCATTGCTATATCTGAAAACATACACCCTCTTTCAGAATTGCCCTGAAGAATGCATATACTGAGGAAAGCCACTATCAAGAAGCGGGTGCTCACTGAAGGCGGTTATACCCTAAGCCTAGGGGATTGTGACGCAAACCCGTTCCAACTTATCTCTAAACAAATGAACCAAATTTTGGACCCTTCATCTTTTCAGTCATTCATTCTGGATACCCACATTCTGCAGGTGAATCATTAAAGTTCTATGCCGTCTCTGTTCAACTCTTACTTCAACTCTTACTCTTTCGAGTGGTTTCGAATAGCCTATTGCATCCCCATAAGATTTGTTAAATCCGGAAATCTGGAGTTAGCCGACTGGGGTACATCAGGACGTGCATACGAGTCCCTGGTAAGGCCCACATGGTTTCTCCGAAGATCACCCAAAAAACAAGTCTAAGACAGCTCTACTAGTTACCTATTTAACAGGAATATGGAAGCATAGATTAATGGCTGGAAGTAGTGGAAAGAGAACTACAAGTATTTGGGCACTTTTAGTGAGAAGGCCCAAACCTCGTTCTATGCCTGTACCTGAACCCAACAGTATAACCAAGTTGTGTACCTCTCTCGGTATAACAGGAAAAATGCACCCCGCATTATTTTGTCTTGATTGAGTCTTTGTCAAGATCACAATATCTAGGCGAAGTAAGATCATATTAGACCACCAACAAGATCTTGGTGGGTGAATGCGGCCTGGGATCGAAAGTATGTAGAAGGCAACTATTCGAAGCTCACATCATGGTCAGTTACCAATGTCAAATTTTGCAATTGCTGAAACAGGTTGTAAGTTCTCACTTTAGCGTTCAGGTTGTAGCTCAAACCTCAGCAGACATTCGTCTGTTATTTCTCCCTGAGTCTCGACTAAGAAGAAAGGGCTTGTTTTTATCCGTTCAACAAAACTTAAAATAACCAAGTCGCACTGTCTCCTCATTGTTCTCCTAACTTATTTGCAGCTATAGAGGTATAAAGTACGGTTCCTGGTGGCTTTCAATGGCCCTTGTCTTCTGTCAGTATCTATCATATTCATGAGCTAAAGCTATAGAGTAGAAATAGGACAAAGAGATGTTCTTCATGTTTGAGATAATCTTTGACCGGAACAATTCAAGAGGATAAACAGCGTCGCGGATTACCTTATAATAATGACCACGAGGGCGCCAATTTGTCATGTTTCACCCCCTTTTCCATCGTACCGCAGATTTCAGCGAGAGAAATGAATTTTCAATCAAAAAATATTTACATTTAGGACAAGCTGTTAGTGTCAGACTGATAGATATATATAGATATATAGACCCTTTGGAGACGCGAGACTCAGTTCAGTTATGAACCACATTATGAGGCTGATCGCGACTAGCTGGCGCGGGTTGCGGCGGAACATCATTGACGCGGGTGGAGGAATGAAGGAAAGAGCTGGCAGAGCGCACAACGGAAGGCAAGGGAGGATGGCAGAGAGAAGTCTATAAAATAAGTTCGCCGATAATCAACAGTGTGACTGATATGCTTCTAGTCCAGTAACTGTTGCTTCCCTCCCCCCCCCTGGACCTCCTTTTTTTTTCAAGGAGTATATATAGGCTACGAGACTATGAGACCAAATGTCCCATCCAGTGTCGGGTGCATGCAGTCCACCCGTACTTCAAACGGAGGAACTGATGCACCCCCCAGAAAGTGTGGTTCGCAAGGTATAAAAACCACAGTAAGTTCCCCCATGTTTTGTTCAACGTTTTTTTGCTTCATCCAAAAGCACACAATAACATGTCCGACTTCGACATTGAGAAGATTCTGAGTCAATTGACCCTTGACGAAAAAATTGGTCTAGTCGCTGGTATCGACTTTTGGCACACTTATCCCATCCCAAGACTCGATATCCCATCTCTCAGATTTTCCGATGGTCCAAACGGTATTCGTGGTACAAAATTCTTCAACGGTGTTCCAGGTGCCGTGTTGCCAAATGGTACTGGTCTCGCTTCTACCTTCGATAAGGAGATCCTCTTCCAGGCTGGTAAGCTCGCTGGTGTTGAGGCTAAGCACAAAGGGGCCCACGTTGACTTGGGTCCAACAGCAAACATGCAAAGAGGTCCATTGGGTGGTAGAGGCTTCGAGTCCTTCTCTGAGGACCCATACTTGGCTGGTTTGGCCTCTGCCAAAATTGTTGAAGGTTTGCAATCAGAGAATGTTGCTGCCACGATGAAGCACTACGTTGGCAACGATTTGGAGAATGAGCGTAACTCTTCTGATTCCATCGTCACTGACAGAGCTCTCAGAGAGATCTACTTGGAGCCTTTCAGATTAGCTGTCAAACACGCTGATCCGAAGGCCTTCATGACTAGTTACAACAAGGTCAACGGTGAGCACGTCTCCCAATCGAAGAAGTTCTTGAAGGACATCTTGCATGACGAATGGCAATGGGATGGTACTATCATGTCCGACTGGTACGGTACATACACCTCCAAGACCTCCATTCAGAACGGGTTGGACATTGAGATGCCAGGCCCTGCTAGAATCAGAACAAAGGAGGTTCTATCCCAACAGATTGGTTCTAAGGAGCTCCACATCAATGACTTGAATGATAGAGTCAGAGGTGTACTGAAGCTCGTCAAGTATGCTAAGGAGTCTGGTATCCCAGAAAATGCTCCAGAGACCACTGAGAACAACACTCCGGAAACTTCTGCCTTTTTGAGAAAGCTCGCTGCCGAAGCCATTGTGTTGTTGAAGAACGAGGATAATATCTTGCCTTTGAAGAAGGAGGAATCGATCGCTGTCATTGGTCCAAACGCAAAGTATGCTGCCTACTCTGGTGGTGGTTCTGCCTCTTTGACTCCATACTATACCGTGACTCCATATGATGGTATCAGTGGTAAGTTGACCTCTCCACCACCATACACCGTTGGTGCTTATGCCCATGTCTCCTTGCCAGGTTTTGCACACTTGTTGAAGAACCCGCACACTGGTGATAAGAGTGCCCATATTACCTTCTATCATGAGCCAAGAGGCATTGAGAACAGAAGAGCCTTTGACTCTTTTGACTTGCCTGGTTCCTATCATATCATGTTTGATTACAAGCACCCAGAAATAACCAAGGAGAGCACTTTCTATGCCGATTTCGAAGGTGTCTTCACCCCAGAGGAGACTGGTGAGTTCGAGTTCGGTTTGGTTGTCATTGGTACCGCCCAGTTGTTCGTCAATGATCAATTGGTTGTCGATAACAAGACTAAGCAAATTAGAGGTCAAGCTTTCTTCGGTTCTGGTACTGTTCAAGAGACCGGTAGAATCCATTTGGAGAAAGGCAAAGATTACAACGTCCGCATCGAGTTTGGTTCCTCAAATACTTATAATCTGGAGAGTATGGAAGGTGTAGACTTCAGTGCTAACGGTGCCCTTTCTTTCGGTTGTGCCAGAGTGATTGATCCACAAGAGGAGATTGCAAACGCCGCTGCCTTGGCTAAGTCTGTTGATAAGGCTGTTCTTGTCATTGGAACCAATGGCGAATGGGAATCTGAAGGTTATGACAGAAAGGATATGGAGTTGCCGGGACATACCAACGAGTTGGTCGAAGCTGTGTTAAAAGCTAACCCTAACACGATCATCGTTAACCAGTCTGGTACCCCGGTGGAATTCCCATGGATCAAGCATGCAAAGGCTGTCTTACAAGCATGGTTCGGTGGTAATGAGTTGGGTAATGCTATCGCTGACGTTTTGTATGGTGATGTTAACCCATCTGGTAAGTTGTCTTTGACCTTCCCAAAGAAATTGGAGGATAACCCAACCTTTTTGAACTTCAATACCGAGAGAGGTAGAGTCTTGTACGGTGAGGATATCTTCGTCGGTTACAGATACTATGAGAAGCTTCAAAAACAAGTTGCCTTCCCATTCGGCTACGGTTTGTCCTACACTTCTTTTGCCTTCTCTGACTTCAAGATTTTGGTTGACGAAGATAACGACAATTTGCTGGTCACTGTTAAGGTAAAGAACACTGGATCGGTTGAAGGTAAGGAGGTTGTCCAAGTCTATGTGGCTAAGACTGAATCTGATGTCATTAGACCAATCAAGGAGCTGAAGGGGTTCGAGAAAGTTTCTTTGAAAGCTGGCGAGGAGAAGGTCGTGGACTTTGTGTTGTCCCTGAAGGACTCTATCTCTTTCTTCGATGAATGGCAGCAACAGTGGTCCGTTCAAACTGGTGAGTACTCTGTCCAAATTGGTCCATCTTCTGATGACATTGAATTTATTGAGAAATTCGATATCAAGAAGGCCTTCTTCTGGTCTGGTCTCTGAAGAGGGTTTCGCTAGATGTTTATGATATGGCTTTAAGTCTTTTCTCAGTGTAATGTGATTCGATTCGTCCTTGTATTCCCATCCCATTCTAGAAATCCACTCTTATGCACTGCGACCATTCTTCTCTCCTTGTTTGATCGGCTAGCAGGGTGTTATATATGTCTTCAATATACCGCTCACTACATAGCTATCTCGGAGGTCCTCTGAGTCGGGCAAGCTGAATATTTCGTTAGAATCTGATGAAGGTGTCTTTGTAGGACAGTATTCATCGTAAAAGAGAGAGCTATATACTGCTACATGGTTACATGCGTTATACCTCAAAAAAAATTAAAGAAGCATGGGAATAATCCTCAGTCCCTATGGATGTCAAACACCAGCTTCTTCACAGCTCTATCCTTGATATCATTAGCACTGCTCGATCTCTTCACAGTGGCCTTCCTATCCTGCGTGAAACTGACATACCTCACTCTATTGGCCCTAGGAGGTGTTACATAGCTCGGTAGTATTCTTTGATCATCACCTGTCCACACAGTATCTAGTAGATACGTGCCCTTCCGTGGTTCACCTAGGCTATTCTTCCCATGACGCGGGTGATAGTGGATGTATCCGGCGTGCTCAGAGAGATCGAGATCACCCAAGGGGCGTCTCTTCTGGCGTTTAACCAATGGCGATGACACCATCTGGTTCTCCTTATCACCAGCAGTATCGTTCTCATCGTTGATGTTTGCTGATGCCAGGTGCTGCACTGTGGTGTAGTCTGCTGGGTCTTCGAAGATCTTAAACCCCAAGGAAGGCACCGTCCTGGTGAGTGTCTTTGTAGGTGATGATCTCACAGGAGATGACCTTCTGGAGGAAAGCTTTGTAGGTGACTGAGATTTCTTCTGTGGCTGTCTCTGTGGTGAGAGTTGTGGTGTGTTTGGCTTCAACTGTGGTGAGTTCAACGTATTTGAGTCCTTGGAGGAAAGGGCCTGTCTGCGTGGTGACCTTGTTGGTGATCTCGTTGGTGATTGTGGTCTCGATAGCATCTTCCTATCCTTGATCTTACCCTTGTCCTTGTCCTTACTACTCTGACTCTTCCTGTCCAGTCCTCTTGCGAGGAAAAGATCTCCCTTTTTAAATGCACCTCCCCCTTGACACAAACAGTGGCCCAACCGTGTCTTCCTTGCAGACGCGTCTACGAAATTAGGACCGCAAAACCTGTTGAGGCTACAATCCTTTTAGAGATGCAAGTGTATTCAGGTCGTATAGTCGTATAGTCGTCAGCCATTTAGCCATTAGATTTTAGTCATTATTTTTTCATCAGCGTATTAGATCTTTCGCAGCTTCGAAAGATCATCGCTTATACCTCGGTGGTAACCCGTCATCATACTGCCCATTTGTACATAACCAGGATAGGGACTTCTGCGCGCCAATGGCATCATTATTCCCATACTGTGGTGGTGCCTCATACTGATCCATCGCCTGTGCCGCTAATAAGTACACAGGGGCCTTAAAGATGATATCTGCCCTGCTGTGTTCCATCTTCTTGATCTGTGATTTGTCCGCATTGGAGATGAGTGAAGTGAGGGATGCTTTTAACGTGCTATCCTCATCGTCAGAGATAGATATCGGATGGATACCCACAGATACATGAATGTAATGAGTGATGCGTAGCTCTTTGATGGTCACAGCATCCGAAATATCACGGTTGCTCGTGTATGGATGTGCATTAAAACTGAGACTCTTTGGGATATCCACCTTGGTCTTCAACTTGAATGGGTCATAAGGGTCTTTATTCATCGAGAACTTCTGGAAGAATAACGGATCTTGATCGATGATCGAGTAATGTTCAGGGTCACCAGTGGGATCGTCGTTCTTCTTGGGACATTTGAGCTTTTGCACAAATATAACTTTTACAAACTTCACGTATCCTGATATCCCCAACATTGGATTGGGATGTGTTTCCACATTGAGCTCAAAAGATGATCCAAGCTGGCATATCTTTGAAGAAAGAGACATGTAATAGGGCATTATACCCCTCCACTGCCCGCTGGCTTCAACGTTAGCATTGGCAATCAAAGAACAATCAATCGGTGTGCGTATCATGGTGATCGGTCTGTGTATCATCGTTCCAGCAGGGTTATTGATCTCAACTTCCAAGTGATACCGCCGTGAACCTAGTGCAGTATTCACGGATTCTGGTAGGTGTGGATCGATGATGAATTGGAATGGGATTGTGTATGTGCCCTTTAAGAGCTCAGATGAATGGTTTGAATACTTGAATGTGTCATTGATGAGCGTCTTGCGCACCTGGCTAAGCAGCCTCTTGTTAAACTCTTTCACATACACCGTGTCGACACATTCACCGATAAATCTCACGTTAATTGCATCCACCTTGATCGAGGACCTGTGTACCTTAACCCTGATAACACCTCTCAAGTACGACATCGAGGCTTCCTCTCTTTCAGAAGGGCTGATTCCTCTGAGCAACACTATCTGATCCGCCGTGATGAGCTGCACGCTTAGGGCGCCCAACGGGAAGGCGAGCCTTCTTATCGCGTATACTAGCCTGTTGAAGTAGTCCATTGTAGTCTGTGTGTGACCGCTAACACCCGAAACCGCCCTGCTGTGTGTCACAAGTGTGTTACCGCCCCAGAGGATTCAAGCTTCAAGATTCTAGATCTGAGATCACCATGAATTCCCCCATTGGAATTGAACCCCCCACGATGGCACATAATAATGCTGTGTTTCTATGTAGCCATCCATTATATAAGGGCACCAGCGCATGCAGAGCTGAGGCCTGCGTATGTAATCACCGCGCGCGCGTAGGTCTAGCCAACATAAAAAAAGAAATAGCGTCTCCTGGTTTCGATCCAGGGACATCAGGGTTATGAGCCCTGCGCGCTTCCACTGCGCCAAGACGCTTTGTTGATGTCTGTTGACTTTTATTTGACTTTTTGTGCTGCGACTTTGTTTCATTATGTAATCTCCTTATGTAATCTCCCTCTCTTCCTGCTGTCTGTCTCCCCCTCGCTCTCCCACTAAAGCCCTACCCTACAGCACCGTCCAAGGGCACGGCAACTGACGTGAGAAGTGCCTCATCGGGGTTATAATTTGTATGTGAGTGTGTATCAACTTGCTTTATCTCTATCTCTCTCTCTTTCTCTCTCTCTCTCTCTCTCTATAACCTGTGTTCAATGAAATCGTAGCATTTCTTCCCGCACCTGCCCTATAGCTTCAAACCCACAGACCTCATCGGCCATTACCGTTCGAGCATGTGAAAAAAAAAATCCGAAAACGTTGTCGGTTTAACCAGTCATCAACCTTTTGTTACCTTCTTATACTATACCTTTTTTGATTGAAAAAAAAAAGGGAAGGCACAAAACAAATGAGGATCTCACACAAACTGCAGAAGGCCCATGAAGAGGCCGATACCCCAACGTTCTCCTTCGAGTTCTTCGTCCCAAAGACCTCTCAGGGTGTCCAGAACCTGTACGACAGAATGGATAGAATGTATAACTTGAACCCACAATTCATCGATGTCACCTGGAACGCCGGTGGCCGTCTGTCCAACTTGACCACTGATATCGTCTCGACTGCTCAATCCGTGCTGGGCCTAGAAACTTGTATGCATTTGACTTGTACAAACATGCCAGTGGAACTCATCGATAACGCCTTGAAAGATGCATATGACTCTGGTTGCCAAAACATCCTGGCACTGAGAGGCGATCCACCAATTGAAGGCGGTGAATGGACTGCTGTCGAAGGCGGTTTCCACCATGCAAAGGATTTGGTCAAATACATCAGACAGAAGTACGGTGATCATTTCGATATCGGTGTCGCTGCTTACCCTGAAGGACATCCGGAGGAGACTGATATCGACCTTTTGGTCGACTACTTGAAAGAGAAGGTCGATGCTGGTGCCGATTTTATGATCACTCAGATGTTTTACGATGCTGAAGGTTTCATCGAATGGTGTTCAAAAGTCAGAGCCAGAGATATCCAAATCCCAATCATCCCAGGTATCATGCCAATCTCCTCTTATGCCGCATTCAAGAGAAGGGCAACGTGGTGTGAGATCAATGTCCCACAGCAATTCGAAAGCAAGTTGCAAGGAATTAAGGACGATGACCAATTGGTTAGAGAGGCTGGTACAGAATTGGTTGCTGAGATGTGTCAGAAGTTGCTCGATTCAGGCTATGTCAACCACTTACACTTTTACACAATGAACTTGGAAAAATCGTCCATCATGATCCTAGAGAGATTACAGTTGATCTCCTCAAAAGTTGCAGATGACTTGCCATGGAGAAAATCTCTGAACCCAAACAGATGCAACGAATCAGTGAGACCGATTTTTTGGAAGAACAGAAAATACTCCTACATCACAAGAACCCAGGATTGGGACGAGTTTCCAAATGGAAGATGGGGTGATTCGAACTCTGCTGCCTTTGGTGATGTTGAATTGTTCACCGCAGGTCTATTGCGTCAATCTCCAAAGAGGGCCATCGAGCTATGGGGTGAACCAAAGACCTTAGAAGACTTGTCCAACCTCGTCATCTCTTATTTGGATGGAACCGTGAAGTCCCTACCGTGGTCTGATACACCAATCACCTCTGAAATTGGATCCATCAAATATCTGCTCATCGAATTGAACAAGAGTGGTATCTTCACAGTGAATTCTCAACCAAGAGTTAATGGATCCCCTTCAGATGATGCTGTTTTCGGTTGGGGACCAAAGAATGGATTCGTATATCAAAAGCAATACTTGGAATTCTTGATTCCAAAGAACAAACTCAACAAGTTGATCCAAAAGATTGATGAAGTCAATGCTCCTTTCAATTCAAATGCAAACTCCAAGGATAATTATAACATATTGACTTTCTTTGCTATCGATTCCACAGATGATTTGATCTCCAACACAAAAGATGACTCTGCTAACGCTGTGACATGGGGTATCTTCCCAGGAAATGAAGTCCATCAGCCAACTATCGTGGAGAAGGTTTCATTTTTGGCATGGAAGGACGAAGTCTACAGAATCATGCAAGAATGGAGTGGTATATTTGATGCTAATTCCCAGGCCAAGAAAATTATCCAATCCATTGTGAATGATTACGCATTGGTTAATATCGTGGATAATGACTTTGTTGGAAAGGAAAAGATCTTTACATTGTTCCAAGACCTATGAAGGTATAAGATACAAAAACAACAAAAACAACAACAACCAAACTTCAATCATGACTTACGTTTTCAATTCAAGTTCAACACAGATCACGAGTAATGCTGTCTTCAACAAATGCAGCTTATGATTTTTTGGACCTCACACACAGAGAAGATCCTACTACAGAAACCCCCTTTTTATTGGCATTGCTTATGACACCCCATTTGGAAGTGTTTAAACCAACATACATCAACTGTTGCATATAGATTATGCTTCGTTGAGGCTTATAATTCAACCGTTAAGCTCTTAATGAAGATTTTATTAATGACTTTTATAGCTCAGCTTTACAGTAGGATAGGTCTAAGGGTTTGCACATCATCATTAAACAAAACACGAGCGAGTAATACCGAATCCCAAATAAGAACTTACAGGACATAACCAGATCATTGCAACAGCTGGTCTCTGTAATGTGGTTGGTTATTGATGAATTTCTGTGCTCTTCTATCGTCTCTATCCTTATTGGATCTCTCATTTCTCCAGATTCTCTTCTTCTCCAATAATTCTTGTCTATCATACACTGTAGCCAGGTGCCTGGATTCAGCCGCAATGACAGTACCTTGACCTTCGCTGAGAATTGTCTCTGGTCTAAGGTTTTGACGGAAATATCTTGCAAGGGAACGGTGACCAACTTTGACACCAGTTGGCAAATGCAACTCAACACCATCATCATACGAGACTTGTTGTGGTAACTCTTCCTCTTCCTCTTCCTCTTCGTCATCGTCGCTGCCAACAACAAAACCTTCTTCATCGTCAATATCTTCCCAGTCACCATCTTCTTGTTTACCATCGAGATCTTGATAAGTAGAGCTGAAATCATAAAACTCTGAAATCTCCAGCTTCTCGTTCTCAGACTCATAAGGTATACTGCAGTGCTTCTTGGCCAACATATGAGCTCTCACAGCCTCAATGGATTTACCTTGGTAGTTACAGACGATACAGACGTTACCGACACCAATCTTCTCAGACATGTACTTGACAAGACCTTCTTTATCGGTCAGATAGTTCTGTTCTGGGATGAAGAACCCATGATACTTGAACATATGTGTGCAACAGGCTTCGAAGTATGGGAACTTCTTGTTACAGAAAAGACACACTTCTTTAGGGATCTCGACACTGTTTTGTAATTTCTCCTGTAACAGTTGTTCAGCTTGTTGTTCAGCTTGTTGTTCCTCTGTGAGCTCGGTCTCTGGGGCCTCTTCAGCTGGCTCCTCTTTGATCTCTAATTGCTCTATCTTCTTAGTGGTCTCCTCCTCTTTACTCTCACTCGACTCCTGCATAGACTTGAGCATATTCTGCTTAGCAATCTCCAAGAGCTGTCTCTTCTTCTCTAACAGGACCTCCTTCTCCTTTCTTCTCTGTTCTTTCTTGGTATTCTTCTTCTCCTTATCAGCAATGGCCTTCTTATCGTCATCCTCTGCCTGTGAAAGCTTCTGCACTTTCTCGTTGAACATTGGCTCATCGATGGCTGGAAGGCCTGCGACTCTTCTCTTCAGGTTGTATCTGTGCCAGTCAGACTTCATGTGGAATCTCTGGTCCTCTGGCTGAGGGAACTGCAGTGAGCATGTGTTGCACGTATACATTTTGGCCTCTGTCCTAGTCTCTTTCCTGGGCTCTTTCCTCTTCTTCAGTGGGATCTTCTTCTCCTGTGCGAGACAGAAATTTTTCAGCTCATCGCTACGCGGGCTGCTTAACCTTACGTATTGGGAAACTGACTTAGAGGTCAAGAGTTGTCTAACTACAGAAACTTCCGCTATCTTTTATTGCGATGATAATACAACTACTCAGTCGGACTGAACATCAGAGTCCTTTCTGAGCTGCTCCAAGTCGTCCTCCTCCTCGTAAACGGTCTCTGTAGCCTCATATGTGACAGAGTCGTGTTGATGTCTAATATTATTTCTCTTGTTCAGCTCAGCCACAGTCGGCTCTCTGAACCTCAAGTAGATCTCATCCAAATCATTCTTCTCCAGTAGCTCTCTATGTGACTCTTGAATCTTACGTCTCTTCAACTCCGCCTTTCTCGAAATTGGGTTGAAGTAGACATTACCTGACTGTGCATCAAATCTCAGTGCAATCTCCTGGATCTCACCATTGAGCTTTCTGGTATTCAAGTCGAAATCGTCTCTCTTGACATATTTAAATCTTTCACCATCCTCTGTGACCTCTTTAGGAATATTTTCACTCAAATCATCCAATGTTCTCTTCACACCCTTTGCAGAATCTTCATCTGTGGTAAAAAAGGACACCCAGTCAATGTCTTCTAATCTCATTTGTCTGAAAACCGACGTCTTATATTCCAAATCGGTCAATTTACTGATACTGTTCGAACCAAACTTGACAGTGGAGAATTTTTGGTCCATTCTTGAGACATCTGGTAATAGTGACCAAACTCTCTTAGCCTTAAGGTTCTTTCTAAATGGATGCTTAATCTTAGACTCGTCTTTCAAGGTCTTGGTAGCATTCTCAAATGTGGATTCAATAGCTAAGAGCTGCGCAGCAGGGCTATCTGATTCCTGTTTTGGTTGTGGTGTTGCAGATCTCGAGACAGGGTTAGAGTTATTCATCTTCGTGGACCCAATGTATTCGGTTCTTCTCAAGAATGAAACCGCTGGTTGATTCTTCACAGCTCTTTCGATCTGTGGATCTCTCAGTAAGACACGATCAAGAGGATGTAAAGTTGCTGGTTTCTCTTTGTCATTCTTGTTTTTTGGCTTCTCAGTTGCTTCAAACACTAATGGTACAGAAATCATATCAATAGGTAGACCCAAGTCGTCATTCAATGACACCATGTTATTCACATTCTCCTTACGGAAAAGGGACGATAACAGGTTTGAAGAACCAATCTGTTCTTCATCTTTACCATCATACTTCAAGAGTTTTGGCGGTAAAAGAGGTGGTGGCAAGTCGTTCTGATACCTTATACGAGCAATATAATCCTGGCTCTTTGACATTATGGGATAGGATTGGCCGGTGAGTATGATGTTCGACATGGCCTAATAGAAGTTATTGTTTTGGCCGTTTTTCGAGAATTGGAACAAAAAGCCGAGATAAATGTACTAAAAAGGAATTTTTCTGTATAAGGTCCAATAGTGTTGTTACCCGGATGTGGTGTTCTTATACCACTACAGCTGCGCTGAATGCTACGCAAAGTCGTTTCATTCATGTATCCAGGATATCAAGCATGTCTTTATACCCCTGCCTCGTTCTCCTGGCCTTCGTCAATGCAGATCTTGGTCTACTTTGCTCATTCATGGTTCCAGAATCACTGTTCAACATACTCAACAAGCTATCATTCCCGTCAATTCCTGCATAACCGATCTGCGTTGACTTTAAAAGGCTCTCATCATCTTGGAAGTCATCATTAGACAAAGTTTCACGGAGATTTTTCTTGAATTCTAATTCTGGAGCCCTCCCAACTAACCTTCCCCATTTATCTTGACGTTTATTCCTAATGGGCGATGGCAATTTTGGTAATGATGATGATGAATCGGATCTCTTGAGATCTATTTGACGTTCCGTATCTGACATTGTGAGTGATCTGAGGTTATCTTTTAAATGGGCAAGTTTAGGGCAATAGATACAACAATCTTTGCTGTTGATATTGAAGACCATTCCGTTGTAAAAAGACTCAAAGAGGAACGTTATTGTCAAGATCGGTATGGAATTCTTTCTGGAAAAATTCAACTTGTTTCTCGTAGACTGAATACTTGTCTGTGTGGCCTTCTTTTTGAAGCTCTCATCAAACAGCGAGGGGTACTTCTTGGTCAGATGTTCTCCAGATTTGGCCCTTAAGAGGTCATAATTAACTATGAGGATATCACGATCTTTGGTCAAGAAATCACAGAATTTAAAACCAGACAGTGAAATCATCTTAGTGACATGTAATAGCTCAATGCCTTGGAACCCTGTGATACATATAGATAAATCTGGTGGGTCCAGTAGTGGTTGATAGAATGGTTTTCCCCAAATGCCTTCTTTCAAATCTTTGTAATGGAGACATCTCTCAATGAAGAATTCTGTCATGATCTGTGTATCTGCAGATTCATAGAACAATTGTGGAATGTTTAGCGTGGGGAAATCAGAAGGAATGATGATATATGAGGGTGATGAATCAGTTATGATTTTCCCACTGTGAGATTGAATCGTTTTCACCAATGTTGCTGTCTTATCATCGTCAAAGAATTCCAACTTGAATGATTTGCCTTCAAATAGTTTTGAGATCACAGTCTGCTGTATGAATGAGGGCTTCTTCGCAGGTTGGATTACAACATCGATTTTTTCTCTCTCTGTTTCATGCCCTTTATCATCCCATATATCTTTCTCTTTCATCTTTGCTGAAGCAACTTGCTTCTTTGCTTCATTCAATATATCATTCCAGAACTCTGGCTTCTTCTTAATCTGTTCCTCTTCCTCTGCCAATATTCTTTTCCTCTTTCTTTTCTTCAAATCATTCCAAACTGTACAACTTCCCTCACCGATGTTATCCTCTTGAACCTTATCGATATCATAATAGTCAAATTCCAATGCAGCTTTCCTCTTAACACAATGCAAGGCCCATAACGGGTGAACATTCGGTATTTTCCACTTTTTTGCCATCGTATACCGCTTACCGCTCTTCTCATTCGTTATGACACAGGCACTTGAGCCAGTCAGGGAATCTGAAACATCACCACCACATTCCCTTATAAGCCCGATCAATTCATCTCTATCCTCAGCATTGAAGTGCTTATCGGTGTTTATCCTCGATATACACACATTGAACCCATGAAATATCGGCAATGTGAACCTATCCAGGCTCAAGGCGTCAGGGTCTTTATGGTCTTCGTTGTTTATCCATCGCTTGTGGATCTCCAAGATGGCCTCAGGTCTTATGAACTTCACGTCTGATCTGTTCCTCACACTGAACTTGAATTTATCTGTGTCTCTATCTCCAACTATGAGCACTGTGACATCGGACATCAGGTTACTGGAGTGTGTACCGCCCATTGCCTTGATCTTTGAAGCGATGTCGGACTGACATGCGTGTTAGTCTCCGAATGAGGTAGCAAAAAAAATAGAAGGACAAACAGACTCACCCTCAGCTCACTGGGTACCGATGTGGAGCAGAATTTTATGTCACTGAACGGCTTAGACATTGGTTATCTGATCGTGCGACTGATCTTTAGTACCCTCTTCAACTGGCTTGATCTGTGTATACACGCGAAACTCGAAAAATGTTGGTGGACGTCCCAAAGCAGAAATTAATATTCACGTGATTCCTATATATGTTTCACGTGACTGACTGTTTCGTTATGGGCAGTACACAAGTAGAGTCGTGACTCTTCCATCAACGGTTCGAATGACTCCCCCAGAGAAATCAGCCGTACAGTCAGGCTTGGTTCCCTGACAGCCTCCACGGCCGGCCAAAATTTGAGAGATTTGTTGAGGTCTGGCGCTTAAGCCCTATAGGTGGAGTACTGGGCCCTCCTGCTTTGGAAAAATCACTTCAGTTGAATGACCTGTTGCAGATAACTTAGTACATCTCGAACCTTTGTGAATATTCATGTGAATATGCATGTGAGTCTTTTAAATCGTCACATCGTCACCACCACTATACACGGGCTTCGAAGCAATGAACTGCAATCGAATATTCGACATGTGAGTGGTCATACTCGTTCGATTATATGCAGCACTTCGTAATACTTATTTAAATATATGTATATGAATCTTGAACCATGACGATTGCGTTCGGTTTTAGGACTGCCTGCTGCAGAAGTGATGGAGGTGTGTTGCTCAATATAACATACCTGGTATATTGAATATATATCCCTTCCCTTCTGGTGGTGCTGGGGGGTTACCGTGTGACCTGCGAGCTGATAGAGATGATAAGGTATTCACAAGATTAAAGCAAAAGTCATAAGACGACTGACTATCTCACACAACTGCGCCGGGCTCAGTTAAAGTTCCCCAGACTAGCTTAGATGCCACCGCTGATTGGCCACGAGAAGTCTTAGCATTGTGTGATTCACAACGTAAGTTACGCCCGAACTCCCGGTGACGCAAACTTGCTCTGCTCTGTATAGCCCCTATAGCCTCTAATTTCCTCAAACAAAGCACGGGTATTTTAGACTTTTACTGTGTGTCTCTGGGGAAACCCAACCGCCTGTTTTCGGAGGAAAGGAATCTGGGGTTCTACGGGATTCGTATCCGGCTCCTGTGTGTATGGGGCGCTGGGCAGTGGGTAGAATGTCCTTTGCCCATCAGCTTGTATCTTTCTGTGGCGAATATACATGTAGCATAGAACAGGGCTGGAGAGAATAGAGATAACTGCCGCCAGCTGATAAACCGCCCCACCACCACCACCGATCTCTATCCCCCCCGAGGTTATGCACCGAATCTGTGGGCAGGGCCTAGACGTTTTCTGGGGTAAAAGCCGGGACGGTGGTACGCGCCGCACAGAGCTTGTTTCATCAAATTTTGGTTGTGACCCAATTTAAATACCAACGGATTAGCCGCTTAGCTTTCTGGTTGATTTTTTTTGCTTTTTGCCACCCTGAACCCACAGCACGGCTAAGCGTTGAGTGCTGCTAAGGAGATGAAAGAAAAAGAACTGAAGCTCATAAAGACGGAGGGCAACGCGGGCTTGACCAGAACCTCACAAGCGTGTGACCGGTGTAGGATCAAGAAAATCAAGTGTGACGGTAAGATCCCCAGTTGTACCAACTGTTTGGCCATCGGATATAACTGCCAGACAAGTGACAAACTTACAAGAAGAGCCTTCCCAAGAGGCTACACCGAAAATCTGGAGAAAAACTTGATCTCTCTGCAAAATGAAAATGCAAAGCTGCTGACGGAGATGGAACAGCTGAAGAAGCAGCTGGAACAAGGTACGGCTTCTAGCGACTCGATCATTGATAGCATCACCCCTGGAAGCACTCCGTCCCTTATTATCCCTTCCAATGAGCTATCAGATGTGAAAATTAAGAGAGAGTCCATCGCCATCCCTACCGAGAGACTGTCCGATAACTTCTTTCGCTATGACAACTACATTGAGAATGGGAACTACGTCGGTCTGAATTGTGTCAATGTCTCATTTAACAGGATGTTGAGCTCTCTAGGGCTTGAATCCATCCAGGAGTTGACGTATCCAGCTATTGAATCCCCAAGCTTGTATGACTTCATCATGACTAAGTTTCTTCACAAGTTCCCGTCAAAGACAAACTTGGACCTCTTGATCTCAAACCATTTCGAGAATCTGAACATTATCCCAATCTTGGATGAAAACTTGTTCTTCAAGAACTATAAGACAATGTTCAACTCCATTGATAATAAGACTGAGAATTTGAGTTCCTTACTACGTAATTCCCAAGGTGAAGATGATAACTTGGTATTCATCACCATGCTGATCCTTATCATCCAATTGAACTGTTCTATCTTTAACATCCATGAGATCCATAAGTTGATTGCTTCAATCAATCTTACTGTGAATATCACAATCCCTAAGTTTCAGACGTTGTTGCTGGCGCTCCACTTATTCCATAACAAGAACTGTTACAAGAACACAGTCATCAACTTGACTAATGTGGCACACGCTGGCGTGTTGAGCTTAGGTCTACATCTTAACTATAACAACTTGAAACAACTTGGTCCAGAGTTTAACAACAGCAAAGAGGAGAAGTTCAAATACTATGCGGTGAGATTGAAACTGTATTGGAGTTTCTATATCCTTTCTACCATTTCACAGATCTGGTTTGGATTGCCACAGGTTGGATTCTTTCAAAAATTTCAGGTTCCTAAGTTGACCACGATTTTGAATGCCAACCAGAACTTAAAGTACACCTTATCCTTGATTGAACTACTCACAAAGTTTGACGATGTGAATCTACTATCCATAGGTGATGATTCTCAGAGGTTGAAAGAGTTGGATACATTTCTTGTGCAATGGCGTAAGAACTGTGGTTTAAACAACTTGTTCAACTCACTGTCAAGTGAGAGTGATGAGCATCGCCATAAGAGAATCAAGAAGGGTAAGACCTCATTGACACATGACGAGGTCATAAAGATCCAACTCAATATGTTTTATCTGGTATTGAGAATTTCTATTCATCTCGAAACAGCAAATGATAAACAGAGCCAACTATCGAGTCAGTCTGGTTATGTCGCCTCTTCACTATCTCGTGAGTACTTGGCTTATATCATCATACTTGACAGAAAGAGAGAATTGAACAACTTGAACAACTTTGAATTCCATTTGGTTCCTATCAACTTCTTGAAGTACTGTTTGATCTCTATGCTCAGTATTGTGAAACTCTCGAGGGATTTAAACAAGAGTGTGAATACCTTATTCAGTGATTCAAATAAGCTCATGCTACAGACTTTGAAAGTCATCAAAAGAAGATATCCAGAAAACTTTGTTCTGTTCAAAGAGATTGTCCAGTTCATCAAATTGGAGTTCCAACTTATTGATCCTGATTTGGATTATGACAACCTGAACATGTCACTCTCAGAACCACCATCTTCCTCGTCGTTCACAACCCCATCTCAGACTAACTCACTGTTTAATGAGTCCAATATGAGTTCCATCCAGAGGCATATGAGTATCGTCTCAGATACGAGTTCCAATTCCGCTGTGTCTTCCATCTTTGGAGGCAATTACACCACCACTTTATCATCCACTCATAACAACAATGAATCAGATACATCTTCGGTAGATGAATTGCCAGAATTGGGCTCTAACTTGGAGCTATTATTCGACTGGAATCCAAAGGATCAACAAGAGCTGAAGCAACTGGAGAGCAAGACACCAGTGTTGGCCTATGATCTGAACTACATCATTGATAAATGATACTACTATAAACTATTATCCATATTCCCATCTTATGATTTATTGACTTATTGTCCCTTTATGCTGCTTTTTGAAGTTTTGATAACTATTTATTGATGTTTTACGTGTTACTTTTGCGCCGTAGGATGGTTGATCTTATCTTTAGTGGCCTCAAAGTGTAACTATATCTTTGACCTCCAACGAAAATCTATTCTATGCTTTTTTTTTCTTTGATGAGGATCTTAATATAAAGTCATCTATATGCAGCCTCATACCAACCAAAGACCTAGTTCATCATCAGTTTTCTCTCAGGGATTGTCTACCTTAACCTGCCTATGAAAATTTCAGACTATTACCATCTACTAGCCTGCCTCTCATTGTTCCAGAACATTAAAAGAGCATTGTGTGTTTGGTCTTTTAACATTTTCGCGGAATGACTTGGGGCTGGAGAAGATGGTTCACACTGTCTTCATACCCAACGATTGTTAATGTTTCATAACTATCTATAAACTATGTGTTGTAACTTGACACTTGTATGAGTAGTCCACTTCACTGCTCAAAAATTGACCACCTTCCACGTGTCTTCTTTTGAGTGCGCTAGAGATATTAATCAATGATGGTCAACTCGTTCGCCATCTCCTAGATTGTAGTCTTGCTTTAGATTTCCAAATCCCATATGTTCATTGTGAGATCCACGTTATGAAAACTTGAAGGTTCAAAGTTGATAGTTTCCACTGCTCTGACTGGTATACTTTAAAGAAACTCTAAATATACTATTATTTGGGCATAATTGGAATTGATTCCGCAGTTATTGTTACATCATTTTTCTATTAGTTTTTTGCTATTAAAAGTGAGATACCTTCTCCACAGAAAGGTCGAAAATTCACAATAAATGATATTGAAAATCCCTGAACAGATACTATGACTTATATAAATACTAAAGTAGCCATATCCGAAGCTTCAGATATCTAAAATCCCTCTTGGAATCACCATAACTACCACCTATAAGATGTTTCGACATTACATAATCATACATCTGCCATTTCCTCATGGGCAGAAACGTTTCCAACTTCTCGAGCTGACAGGTTAAGAGAACCCACATCCCACGCGTTTAATATTTCCTACGATCATCCGTAATGAGGTGGGTTCATTTGTTATTGATTCTTGCTATTCATTTAGTAGGTATCGCACTTTTCTGTCTTGGGTTCTTCCCTTCAAAAGTTGTTCTATCAGGGTATGGCCAATTCCACAATGGTGAATTTGATCCACAGTTTAGTAAGGTTGTTGTGATGGTTGTTGACGCGCTTCGAAGTGATTTTGTGTTTTCTGACAGGTCATCTATGTCATTCGTGCAGAGCCTTTTGAGAGATGATAGTGCAATTGGGTATACGGCCTTCTCTAATCCTCCAACGGTGACATTACCGAGATTGAAGGGCATCACTACAGGGTCGACTCCTAATTTCTTGGATGCCGTGCTGAATGTCGTTGAGGATGACACTTCGTCTACATTGGCAAGTCAAGACAGTTGGTTGAAGCAATTGAAGTTGGCAGGAAAGAAGATCCACATGTTTGGTGATGACACATGGATTAAATTGTTTCCAGGCTTATTCGAAAAGAGCGAAGGTACCAGCAGCTTTTTTGTGTCCGACTTCACAGAAGTGGATAATAACGTTACTAGACATCTTGATAATGAACTCAGTCAACAAAATTGGGACTGTTTGATCCTGCACTATCTCGGGTTGGACCATATTGGCCATAAAGGTGGCCCAGAATCCCTGTTCATGCCACCAAAACAAGTTGAGATGGATGGCATCGCCCAAAGAATATATGAGTCTCTAGATGATGATACATTGTTTGTGCTGTTAGGCGATCATGGTATGAATGAGATTGGAAACCACGGTGGTTCCTCCGCAGGCGAGACATCTGCTGCTTTAGTGCTCATCTCAAACAAGTTTAAGCAACTCAAGAAGAATTTGACATCGCCATTGAAATATAATGATAACTACAGATATTATGATAAGATCGAGCAGATAGATCTGGTGCCAACACTGTGCAGTTTGTTACACATTCCGATCCCAAAGAACAGTTTAGGAGTGATCATCCGTGATTTCTTACCATTATGGTCATCAAATCAGAGAGGGAACGTGCTTAACGAGAATTTATTGCACTATCAGAACTTTAAGGTCAATGATCAGGAGCTAGAGGATGAATATGCGATATACGAGTTCCTCCATGACACTCAATCTGACCTGACGAGATCAGCGACGAATTATGATGTTAGGACTATCTATTGCGGATTGGCTATTGCTTTCCTTGTTGTCATCCTCAGTATTTCCAGATCCTTAATACTGTTCAAGAATCAAGGTTTTATCATGATTTCTATGATCTTGGTATACAGCTTGACTGCCGTTGGCAGTTCACTGATCGAAGAAGAACATCAGATCTGGTGGTGGTTCGCCACATTCTACACTGTGGTCTTCTGCTATGATAAGCCGTGGAACTTGACCCTTATCTTGACCTTCTTAAGAGTGTTGAGAGGTTGGAATAACAGTGGACAGAAGTTTGTTGGTGATACATTAGCGGCATACTTCCGGGAAAATGTATATTTCAACTGGATACTGACATTTATTACCATTTCTGCATATGCATTCTCACTGAACAATGGTGGGTTATCTAGGCCATATCCTGTCCTTTCATTCGTTACAGCTTTTTCGATATCGATGTGCCTTTTCGCTTTTAAATTACTTTATGCTGTGGCAAATGGTGATGCTATCCCTAAGGAGTTGATCCATTTTACTGCTTTGTCAGTGAAGATTCTTGGTGTTTCCACTGCACAGGAAAGCCTAGTGGATACTGCCAGGGTGTTTTTCACTTCTGCCCTTGGTCTCTTTTTAATCAGAGTCGGATTACACATCTTCCAAGGGAACAAGCATTGGTTCTTCACTGATATTCATAGTCTATTATCCTTTGTGTTGATTTTCCAGACCTCCATCCCAAACATCGGCATCTTTTTGGTACTTTTAGGTATCAAGCATGAAATTGGATATATTGTTGGATCATACGCAGGGAATGATAGATTTAAAGTCACAGGGTATCTCACCCTGTCTTTGATCATCTTACAAAACCTGACTTTCTTTAGCTTTGGTGGCACGAACTCATTGAACACCGTGGATCTTTCAAACGCATATAATGGTGTCAAGAGCTATAACATGTTTGCTGTTGGTGTCTTGACTTTCTTGTCAAATTTCAGTGGACCAGTGTATTGGGTCTTTGCCTCTCTACCGATAATGCTGGATAACGACGAGAGGTTCCGTAACAACAGGATGGATCTCATGGAAGCGAGATGGACTACAAATATCCTGTTCTACAGTCTGAGCACATTGTTGATCTTCATGAGTTGCTTCTTCCAGAGATACCATCTGTTTGTGTGGACTGTGTTCAGTCCCAAGGTTCTTTACACCATCGTATGGAACTTTTTTGTCAATTTCGCTACCGAAAGTGTTGTCCTGGCGTTTGCTGTATTATTCTAGCGTGTATAGACGTGAAGATAGAGGCCTTAATGGCAATTTCATAGGATGTTCCGTAGTCGTGGTTAAGCAGTTCGGTGCGTTCCCCTACCGCCGGCTGAACCAGCGAAAAAAAAAGTCGACCAAAAGCGAAGTTGAAGAAGTCAAACTGGAATTCAGAAGGAAGAAGTCACCAGAACTCACAGATGTTCAGACTCAGAACAGTGATAGTCGCTCTCCCAAAGAGAACAATTTTCACCTCATCGGTACTCCGAAACGCTGCTGAGGGTGCCAAGGACGTATCCAAGCCGGCTGTTCAATCGTCATGTCCAGCAGGCACAGTGTTGAATCTCAAGATCAAGAAGTCTGGAACTGAGCCAGTGGCTTTGGAGGACAGCGAGTACCCAGAGTGGCTCTGGACTGTGCTCGATGCTAAGGCACAGCAGGCAAAGTTGGACACTGATTCAGCTAAGAAGGCTAAGAGAGAGATGAGGGCCAGAAACAAAAAGAAGATAAAAATGAACAACTTTATTGCTCAGATGTGAAGTTAAAGGCTGTTGAAGATCTGTATATAAAAATGAAATGTTATGCTTACGACTGTGTTTAGTACTTCTTCGTAGTCTTTAATTGTATTCCATTCAGGCCCATTCATGGCCTTCAACGCCATTATATTTTATCTTTGTTAACTGCTGTGTGATCTCTCTCGAAAAAAAAAATCAAATCAAAACAAAATCAAAACAGAAACAACAACGAACTTCATCACCACGACAGCTGAGACAATGCCATTTCTCGACAAGTTGAACGAACAAGAGATCGTGAAGCGCGTGCTGAACGTGAACACTACGAGCGGATCCACAACGACGGTAGAGCACTCAAAGATTACGCAGAGAAATGGATGCGAACTCTTCTTTGCCCACCAGTCCGCCGTCAGATGCTCCAAGATCTCCGAATCAAAGAGTTACAAGGTGTTGGATATACCTGATATCACGTTCGAGGTAAAGGGAATCAAATTGAATTCCTCAGGCACTCTTTTGGCCATCTACAATGATAATAACCTTATTGTCTCTACTCTTCCTTCGTCAAACTTTATGATAACCGAAAGCTCTTTGATCAAGGTTAAATCTTTCACCATTGGTCGCGATATCTTCCAGAATAACAGGATACTGGATCTCAGCTGGAACTCAATTTCATGTTTTGACTCCAGTATCGTCACCTTGACAGATGATGGTGTCATCAGATCCTTTGGCCTCGATGGCTCATTGGATCGTCCTGATTTGACATACAACTTGAAATCAACACACAGAAACCAAGTTGGTTGCCCATCTGACGTGATGGACGATCCAGTATCTATTACTTTCGGCTCCCAATCAAACTTGGCTGGTGCGTTGACCCTATATATCTTGAACTCAGATGGTGATGTCTTTTCTATATATCCCTTCTATCCAGAGAAGATTGTGGCTTCTAAATCCCAAGTTGAGGACCTGCTGAACTCCACGGTAATAATGACAAATTCCACGGTTGATCAAGGCAAGCAATATCAACAGAGATCAGCCATCAACCAACTGAGGTTCGTAAAACATCTTTGGGAACAAGTTCCAACTGCACAGTTGGAAACGAGAGGTTCAGAACAGCTGTACATCTTGAAACCGGATGTGAAGAATAAGATGATTCTACAGGGGTCTTATTCGATCCAACCATACCCAGAGGATCTATATTGTGATTCTGCAGTCTCTATCTCCATGGTGAGATGTGGCGACATTGACCTTCTTGCTATCACATATTCTCAATATGGATTCCTTCTGACACTACCGGATTTGAAAATCACTATGAAATTCCAAGATCAAGAGTTTGAAGAATTCGTTCTATTGAATGAAACCGGCGAAACGCCCCTAGTATTAGCCACTTTGGAATTCAAGAAATCACAAATTCCCCAACCAACATTCGTATCATCCATCACAGACTCTCATAACTTCTTCATCCAGAAAGGAAACTCAATCTACATGACATCTCTACAGCATTGGTCCGAATCGCTAGTAGGTGCTTGTTCATATGGGAATACGGATGCATTTTCAGATTTATTGGAGTCTAGGTTGACCTCTAAGCTTTTAGAGCTATACTCACTGAAACCTGGAGAGAATTTAGAAGGCCTTGCAATCATTGAGAATGAGTTTTCCGATAAGTATATCGCTGTGTTGACAAATAAGAACTTCATCGTTGTTCCAATATCACCAAAGGCTTCAAAGAAGCAATCACAGACCCAAGTGGGGATTTCTGAATCTTATGATGTTCAACTTGGTGCTCCATATTTTGAAATTGAGAAGATGCTTCATGCAACCTGCTCACTGAAGATAAGCGCTCCGCCAAATGCAAACACCCCGATCTCGTCTGACGAGAATGGACTTCGTGATTTGAGCAATGTGTCTTCTCAAGTATTGAAGGGGCTTGTCAACTTCCATAAAGTTGGGCTAAGTCTAAATCATAGGGTTGAGAACCAAAAGAATGAACTCTCGAGACAATTGGATACTACTCACGATCTACTAGATAGATTAGGCCAAGTGGACAAGAAGAAACAAGAGAATCTGGAAGCTACGCAGAAAGCTGTGGAACGTCAAAGGTCTTTGACGGAGAGAGTGCAGTCACTGGCAGAGAAATTGCAGAAGGATGTGGACTTACCGTTGAGTTCAGCTGAGAAGAACTGGTTCAAGGAGATCCAGAGACTTGTATTATCATTTAACAAGTCTGTTAAGCAGACTCATTCCCTTCAAGAGCAATTCTCATTCATCAAGACAGAGATTGATTCTCAGAAGTATGCCATCAACAAGAATACCCATGAGGACAACTGGGACGAGATCAATGAGGTTTTGAACGAGGGAAAGACACTCATGGAGATGACATCAAAAGAGTTACAAGTGAATATGTCTGCTCTAGGCTCCAGCATGAGCAAAATCCACATCTAATTTACATTTATTTTCCGCTTTACACTCTTTGTAGATAGGTATATAGTATCGTTTATTTACATACGTAACATCAAAAATGCGCCAATTAGAAGTCAGTAACACGGCCATTGAAGGAGTAATCACCGTGTCTTAGCGGATCTTGCTTTGGCCCACCAATCTCACCTGTCTTTGGGTTGACATCGCCCTCAAACTCAGGGATGGTCTTGAAGTACTCCGGGGAGAAGTTACCGATATCGATGCCGGCCTTGTCTAGATAAGGAGCAGCGGCAGGATCAGCGTCCTGTGACAAAGAGGCGTTGTACTCATCGATCGCAGCCTGCGAAGCTGCAATCTTTTGGAGACGTTCAAATTCTTCCTGTTCTTCCTTTGGTAGCTTTGGAGGGCCCGGGGTAATACCAAAGTCGTTTTTGGACGAGTAAGGGCGAGCGTATAGCGGGAGTCTCAGTGGTCTGATGAGTCTGGTTATCTTGAGCATCTTTTAATGGGTTCAAGGTGTGTATGAGGATTTGCGGTGCACCAGTTTTTTGCATTTTCAACCACCGAGCTCATCTGTTACCCGGCCGAGATGAGCCTTGAAAAATTTCCCTTTGCGAGCTTGTCTTAAGTGGTAAATCAACTGGTATTTACACCTCTTTTGCGGTATCAACGGAGGGCTTTAGTTTTTCCTTAATGTCCAAAGAGAGTCCTGTCGCTTCTGTTCTGCCCAAGTTGGCTCCAATCATTAGGGCGGCTGCCGGGTTAGCTTCGAACGATGTCAGCTTCTACAAGAGCCTCGACCAGGGCATCGCACAGCAGAGCACCCAGTCTTCTCAGTCGGTGTTGAAATTAATCAACGAGATTGCCTCCTCAGTGGAATGCGGTGATGTCCATGAGTTTGATGATAAGTCCATTGAGAGTTGGACAGTGGTCAGTAACTTATTAGATACCTTTTTGGAGAGATCAGATATCGCCTTTGACAGTCTAAGGAAGAAGAAGAGCGGAGGTGAGAACAGCACTCAAATAATGTACTTGGATGATTCTGCTACTGTGAAGACTAATGAGACACACCAGAAGAGACAGGAGAAACCACAGGAGAAGTTCTCCAGACCAGTGGATAATAACGAGATTCATCCTTTCAAGCCATTGCTCTCCTCGAAACCGCACGCAGTTGTTCCATTTGAAGAGACTTTCAAATTGACCGAGCAAGAGGAGTACGTGCCATCACACTATAAGCAACCGTATGAGACCGAGATCATGAACCAGGATTACAATGAACAAATATTGGAAGTTACAGAACCAAAGATGTACGAGGATTGGGAATCCACAGACGCCATTTGGGTCAATAAAGTGGAAACCCTGAAACAGATGTTGGATCAATTGGAAAAAGCATCTGAAATCGCTGTTGATTTGGAGCACCACGATTACAGATCCTACTACGGTATCGTCTGTCTCATGCAGATCAGTACAAGAGACCAGGATTGGCTCATTGATACATTGGCTCTTCGTGATGAATTGCAGATCTTGAACTCTGTCTTTGCTGACCCCATGATAACAAAAGTGTTTCACGGTGCATTCATGGATATCATATGGCTTCAGAGAGATCTGGGAATCTATGTCGTTAGTCTATTCGATACATATCATGCTTCGAAACAATTGGGCTTCCCAAAGCACAGTTTAGCATATCTATTGGAAAGATTTGCACATTTCAAGACCTCAAAGAAGTACCAATTGGCAGATTGGAGAATCAGACCATTAACAAGACCAATGAGAGCATACGCTAGATCAGATACACATTTTCTTCTATACATCTTTGATAATTTGAGAAATATGCTCTTGGAGAACAACAAGTTGGGAAAAGTTCTCTTTGAATCCAGAAATGTCGCTGTGAGAAGATATGAATACTCCAGCTTCAGACCAACGAATAACCAACAGGACGTGGTTTCATTGATTGAGAAGGCGGATCCATGGAAAAGTTTGCTCTACCAATACAACCTTCCGACATCAAGGGCCAAGATAGTCGAGGCTTTATACCAATGGAGAGACTCAATGGCTAGAAAAGAGGATGAATCTCCAAGATATATCATGCCTAACCAGATCTTGGTGTCGCTGGCCTCTCTTGCGCCAACGGACTCAGCTGGTGTCCTGGCTTCGAGTAATATGATCACAGAGCACGTTCGTAAGAACTGCAAAGCCATTGCAGACTTGATATCACGCTCTTTGAAAGAGACAGAGTTAGAGGATCTTCGATTGATGAATGATGCTACCAAGGATTTGAATGAAGAAGATGACGTTGAAGTCACGGTGGATACTGTGCTACAAGGCGAAGAGATCTTTAAGTCTATATTGAAGAGTTGTAATGAAGGCCCGCATTTCAAGAAGGAATCTCAACTGTTGAGTCATGATATAATAGAGAAGAAGGATGATCTCTCTGGACGCAGAGAATTGATCAATACTGCGTTGAACAAGTTTTCAAGCCTACCAGTATTAGAGTCCACGGAGGCTGTGGATGAAGATGAGACTGTGGGAGTGGAGGAGCAACAAGAACAAGAAACCATTGTTGAGGACTCTAACGCACCTTCAAAAATGTTTGAAGATAAGGAAGATGTGATTGTGTTGAAGAAGAAACAACAACAGGCAACAAAAGTGGACAACCGAATCCTTCCAAAAGGTGAAGCATTTGACTACACTAAGGCTGAAAAGATCATTCAACCAACCTTAAGGGAGAAATATACAAAGAAGAGACCATCGAACCAATTTGATCCTTACACGAAGGAATCTGAAGGGCCAAGACCTGCCAAAAAGCAGTCTAAACCTCATCAAGGTAAAACTGCATCATTCTCGAACAAGAAGAAGAGATCATAGACGGATTAAACCAATGCTATTTTCTAGAACTTAATTATTTCACTGTAGTGTATTATATCTAAAGGTACTTCTTCAACTCCCTGAGTCTAACGACAGCCTTCTCCAAGACTTCATCATCTTTACAAAGGGCGAAACGAAGCAGGTTCTCAGCGACCTTCTCATGTTCCTTGATGTAGAACTCAGTTGGAGGAATAGAGACAACACCGAGTTCGTTTATCAACCAGTAAGCCAATCTGAAATCCTTTGCACGAGCTTTGAAAGTATCTGGATACTCATAATCTTCTGGGACCTTCACCTTGGAGAAATCAACGAGTAGATAATAAGCACCATCAGCAACTGTATATGGTAATCCTAGTTCGTCCCAGACTTTAGTGAAGATCTCATATTTCTTATGGTATTCGGAACGAGTCTTTTCGAAATATCCATTTGAGCCAGCTTCGATTAACGCAGTGGCACATGCCTCTTGTAATGGAGCAGGAGAAGAGAAACAAATTCTCGTGTGAGCAAGGGCAGCATATTTGATTAATTCAGGGTTACCGATGATCCAACCGATTCTCCAACCAGTCGCGGCGAAGGATTTACCAGCTGAGAAGATAGAGAAAGTTCTCTCATTGAAATCTGGAGACAAAGTGGCGATTCTTGGGAATTCGTCACCGTAGTAAAGGTTCTCGTACACTTCATCAGAGATGATCAAGATGTTGTGCTTCACGGCCAATTCACCGATTTGGGTGAGTTCTTCTTTCGTGAAGATCTTACCAATAGGGTTGTGTGGAGTGTTAAGGATGATGAATTTAGTCTTTGGTGTGATAGCGGCTTCCAATTCTTGGAAGTCGATCTTCCATTCCTCGCCCTTCACGTTACGTTCAGAGATCTCCTTTGGGGGATGCATTGGCACATAGACGACTTTCCCACCTGGTATCTCAATGTTGGAGATGTATTGATCAAAGAATGGCTCAAAGACAATGACTTCGTCGCCTTTCTGCAAGAACCCGGTGAGGATGGTCAAGAGAGCTTCATTGGCACCTGTGGTAACCAAGATCTCGTCAATACCGATCTCTCTACCATAGCGTTTACTGTACGTTTTGGAGATAGCATTCAAAAGGGATGGCTTACCCTTAGTGTGAGCGTATTGGTTGTTCATTGGCACATTGAGGGCATCCTTAGCAGCATCGATGACGAATTGAGGTGGAGAGTAGGAGAAGAAACCCTGACCCAAATTGATGATCTCCCTATCAGTCTGGGAGCCAGCGAGAGCAGCAGACTCGTTGATGAGACTCCAGACGTCCTTTCCGGAGGCGTTGAAGTACGGATTGTGTGTAGGGAACTTAGACATAGCTCTAGTGAGTTGTGGATGCAGTCTTCTGAACATCCAAAGGCCGACAGAGAGAAAGGCAAAAAAAAAGAGAGAAAGAAGTTAATCCCAGTGACTCTTCGTTGATGGAAACTGTGGCTCTCCCTCAGAATCTCCGGACCCGGTAGAATTTCCGTTTTGAGACAAACAGACGGAGGTGGGAAAAGTTGGTTTTTGTGTCACTTTTGGTAAGTTTTCATTTCAATACTTGCTGACACCATATCAGCTTTACCCTTTTATCACCATCTTGACACTTGCAATTTATGACTTGCTTTTTGGATGGAAATGCCTTTTTACAAACCTTCAAATCTATCTCTCATCAGACGCCATAGTGGAAATAGCCCCCTATTGTCTCACGTCTGCAATTATTCACAATCTTTCATGGAACCCGCCAGGAGGAATTTTAAGTATCCGACTTCAGAAATGAATTGAAGTTACCACACACTGGAAGATACAAGTTTTCTATAGTAGGCTTCCCTTTCGATTCGATGGTTTTGCGAGCAAATCGCAGTTGTTCTATATTGACATTATAAGAGCAGCTAGTGTAATGTCTACTGGCCACAGTCGAATATCGCCTAGTTCCTAGATATCTCAAAATCATTATGACACCAGCGGTTGCTTTCTTCAAGGGTATTTTGAGAGCATGTTACGACTTTTCTGTACTTGCCATCGCTAGTAAACACGGTCTTAGAATTTTTGCCGTCATTTATCACAAAGTTCAAAAATTACATCTTTGTAGAAAGTGGTAAACCTGCGAACAGTAAGTCCTTTCTTCACCATGTATGGCATATAGAACCATTGGTGCACGCCTTAGAATGTAGCATTGATGTTTCATTTCCGAGAAAATTAGAGATATGGAGTGGACACTTAATAATATTAGCAATCATGGTGATTGGAATCTGTAATATTCTTCGCTTCCTTTAACTCTTCATGTCTTTGCTATATTTTTTGTCCATCAGCCCGCTCCTTCTTTGCATGACTTCTACAGATAGTCTTATCTTTACGTGTCTGTACGTAAGCCGTATGCAAGTTATAGGAAGAACAGCTAACAATAGACAGACTCAGACGCCAGAATACTATTAGACTCAAGAGTCAAGTAGTTTATTCACTTGCTTACTGCTTAGCTTCCCTGGGTATGAAGATCTCCAACGCTTAAAGATTACGTGTCAGTCAGTATTGGTCGGGTATAGGTGGTAAGGAACCGAGACCTGACTGACACAAAAGAATCAACCACGGCATAAAATGCATTCGCAAGGGGGGACACGTCTGCCAGATCATGCACACAGTCTGTATCTCTTGTGGCAATTTAAGAGTAAAGGGTCATTATTTGTTTCAGTCGGACTGTGATTAGGTGAATATGTCAATATGACCACAAGGGACGATTCCTCGCCATCAAGGGGCCACTTGGAACCGTTTTTGGGGCCGTTTCATAACTGATTCACTGTTCTCACAGGGTCTAGAGTGAATTGACTGAACGGCTAAAGAATTCTCACATATGAAAACGTTTAAAGCGCCCGCTCTTTTCCTTTTTCTTCTTCCAATAGCTATGATAGCAATAAACTGTCACAGAGTATAATGAATTGACGACCAGAACCAGATACCGGTCCTGAATCCTTTGAGAAGGAGTTGCCTCTCTTCCTAGGTGATGGTCATCACGATTCACAGCGGCTACATTCCTCTCATTCGAGAACTCACTAACGCTTCTGATCATGACGCCATGAGAAGTTGTCGTCAAAAGAAAATACATTTTTCTTAGCAGAAGGAATTCGATGGGAGAGACAAGGACAGTGCGGGTTACAAGCAGTCCATTGAACAAGAGTAAAGGCGACAGAGTGTTCAGGATGCCATAATTGAGCTAAAGACAAATAGTCTATGGGATCACTTTGGTGGCAATTCTCTCGATGTCAAAGAAGAAATGGTTCTGCCGTTTTTGCTATTCTCTTTTTTTTTGCATTTGATATCGATATTTGGGAGTTTGTGTTTGTGTCGCTTCATAATTTGTTTTTGCTGGTCGGTTTGATACTTGTCATACACTTTCCATTGTGATATTTGCTCTTGTAAATACGGGTCTCTTCCTGCTAGTTCTTCTCAAGGCTTTCATGTTCAAGCTTTCAGAGATGAAGAGCTACCTCTACAAATTTCTTACAATGTGTTTTAGGTAAGCCATGAGTAGCTAGCCAAAGTGGGTACTATATATGCAATTTGATGCCGTAGCTGTTAAAACCTGATCTTAAATTTTGGATGCAATGTACGAGGCTTTAATGATGTCACTCTTCTTGGACCTATCAACTTGTGGATTCAGTTCTTTGATGTTTTCAATCTTGTTCTGTGCAACTCCCTTGGTACCCTTATACAGGAGATGTTCAAGTTTTGACAAGTCGTCAGCATTCAGAGAGAACAGCTGGTCAGTCACTTCGAGATATCTCAATTGTTGAACCTTCTTAAGTTCAACAGAGATGTTCACCCTTGTCTGATTTTCGATATCAAGGACCTCGAGCTCTGGTAGATTTCCAAAAGCGACACTTTTAGCCAGGTATGGGTTTTTATCCTTCAGTGGGAGACCCAATGGTTTCAATACCATGCTCAGAGACTTCAATTTATCAGCCTTAATACCCATCTCGAAGTGTGTTCCATAGCCCCAGTTTGTCAGCGCAAGGGTCTTCAATTTTGGGAACTCAATCACCATACTTGGGTCCTTCTCCAGGAACTTGCACTCGATGCTCTCAAGCACAAGTAGTTCCAACTGATTAACCTTTGAGAGCACTGCCCAAGTGATATCTGTTGGGCGCTGCTTTTGGACGTCGACAGCACGCTCAAAGAACTGGAGATTCTTCAATTTGGGGAAGTGGTCCAAGTAGGCCTTTACATGATTGCCATTAACAGGTACCAAAGAGAGATGGATCACTTTCAACGATTCTAATCGACGTGCCCTGATGATTGGAAGCTTTGAGGATCTTCCAAAGTAATCCAAAGTGAGACTCTTGAGCGATTTGAAGTCCGTAGTGATTGGATCAGTGATGTCACGCTGATACTTGAGGGATAGCTTTGTGAGGGAACTGGAATGGTTGTTGTATAAAGGTTCAAAAAAGTCGAGTAGGCTCAGCGATGAAGCGGTCTCAAGGAATGAAAAGTTCATCATATGTGAACCACCTCTTGGAACGATTCCCATCTTATTATGGTTCTCAATAGAGATGTCATGTAGCTTTGGTGCGTTGAACCTCGTGATCAGAGGGAAATTGTTGTGGAACACAATCTTCAACGAACCAAGTCCTGGTGCCCTGAAGTTGGAGAGTGTACATCTTTCACCCTCCACAGCGGGAGAAACCCACAGGGCGGCAATCTCAGAATTCAAGATAACATTGCTCAACTGGGATATGGTGTTCAATTCGACGTTGCCTGCGTTGAAAGTCCTATCACAGAATCGCAGATGAGACCCTTTGATCTGAAGTTGGGCGGCATCATGAAGATCAATGCTCTCATAAATACAGTCGGCGCATTTCTCCAAAGTGAGTAGGTGAAGTCGTGTGAAAGTCATAGGGAACTTAGTGATCGCCTTACATCTTGAAATGGAAACATGTTCGATCTGATTAAAAGCGATCTCACGAGCACGGAGATTGATATCTTTGATGTCAATCTTGGTGCAATTGGAGAACAAAAATTTGGAGTGTGAGCCCAAATCACTCACAATATGTGCATAAGTTCTCTGAATATTGTTCTTTTCACTCATACCAGAGATCTTGATGAAGTTGAACGTTGTTGATAACCACTTGATGAGCGCCTTGAAGTTCCACTTATCCCAGGATCTGATATCCACAATGCTGATTTTTGCCCTGTTGTTCTGTCTCAAGTCATTAGACACCATGGTATTGATATTAGGCCTCTCTTTGGCTAAATCAGAGTCATCGACGATGTATTGAATCACTTGTCCATAGTCAACACCAATGGCATCAACCAAGTTCAAAACGTCATCAAAGCTCAGATGCTCGATCACCCGAGTTTGGATTTCCAAAGGCAAAAGACCAAATCTCATCACTAGCTGGCCAGCTGTCATAGCGACGTGTCTCTTCACCTAATCGAACCCTGCTCGGTGGAAAAACGCCAAAACCAAGAGATCTCATATTTGACAGGCCTTCTTTATCCGTATCGGGTAATGGTCGCGAATTCGTTTTATGTGACATCTTGCCTCTATGGAGAATGAAGCGACAGAAAAATCTCGGCAAAGCTACTGTGTTGGAAAAAAATCTATTAGATGTTGAGGTCATTAGACTTAATACGCACTTTTAAAAATATTACTCTGTCATGCAAGATTCCTGGATTTCTTCCTGTGTGTCTCTTATTCCAAACAGAAGAGAAAGAGAAGATTGATTAGAATTTAGAAGGATAGGATAAGACAAAATGTAAACAATTCAGCTTCTTGGGATTGACTTTTGGAGCTCTAAGTCAAAAGATAATGTCAATAACAGATATCTCGATCAAATTTGTCGATTTTACAAATATGGACTTGAAACACTCAAATCAGTTTTTTGGTGACTCAGAGTTCTTAGAGAGCCCAAAGACAAGCTTCAACACTATTTCTACAAGCGATGTATCTGAGTATTACAAAAAAGTAATAGCCACTATAAAATACGTACAGTGCTTCACAAAGATAGAGATGCTAAGAGAATTGATTTCTCCGATATCGTACTACGATATCCCGAGATCATTCTTGATGGTGCTGAGAATTTTGTCATTTATGAATCTTGAGCTTCTGCTGATATCAGTGTCGAGACACCGGGTACCCAGGTCTTCTCGTTCAGGTTACGCACAGTCTGCTTATGACTACATGGACTTCAGACATCTTTCTCTGAGGAGACTGAAACCGACGGAGTCTGCATTTCTTTCTTTAGCGAAACTTTGGCGTATACCCGGCTCTCGTTTAAACGAGTAACTGAGTTAAACACTATCCAATGTTCAATGAGAGGCTATAATGCAGAGAAAGCCATCTAAAAACACAATATGTACTTACCAGATCTCACGTTGTTGGACTTGAGAATCACAGGGAGGCTTCCAGTCTTCCACATTCCTGGGCTAAGGTGGTGATACTTCAGGACTTCGGCATACTATCATTCGTACTTAGACAACCTAATAGCTGATAGCTTTCTAGAGAGTGTTAAAGAGGGTAACTTTCAGAGAATTCATGGATCATTTACAGCCCTTTGACTTTCTCCAATTATAATATTTGAAATTCTATTCTTATTATGACATGAATGGCCCAATCGCTCGGAGCTTACGACTCTCAGATATATCGAGATCATTATGGAAAGCTAACGCAGTAAAATCTCCGCTATAAAGGTACCTAATGCTGATAGACCACGGTGCTGGTAACCTTCCAGCTGCATCATCGTACACCATAATACATCATCCTTTAATCAATTGATCGATACATTCCCAAATGTGGTGAGGCACATCAACTTTTGTGACGGAAACCGCAACTACTACACGGATATCATAGTTAAAATTCTTTCAAAGGCTTATCTATCGAACTATGTGAACAGTGGAGTTTTGAAGGGAAAGAGACATTCTCTTCCCAAACCTTCATCTTTTAAGTTGTGCAATACCGTTCCACCCAAATAATTTCATCTCAATACTCACGCAGTGTAGAAATCACTTTTTATCAATTCACCGAGTCACGAGTTTCTTTTCCATTGAACCTTCAAACTTGACGATAAGATGTTGATTTCTGGTTAGGATGCTGTGATTATGGATCTCATCGATAGAGAACGGTGTCCTTAGCAGGTGGGGTGTTGAGAGGCAATTGGGCACCAAGTGATGGACAACATAGACATGGCTAGTCAAGTAGTCCAAAAAATGAAGGTATTTAATGAACTTATGATCATTATGGTTCATTGAAAAAAGACAGATCATAATACATTAGAACAACCTCATGATGAGGGATGTACAGACAACCACCACAGAGAATGTGAAACCCAACCTATACATGTCCCTTCTAACCCCCTCTTTATACAACTTTTCATTACTTTGCTCCTCCAATAACCGTGAGAGCTCCCTCTTCTCCTGTTTAGACTTCTCCAATGCTTCTTTCAGCGAATCAATTTCTCGCTTGTGCGACTCTTTCACGATAATGCGTTCAGATTTCAAGCTATCAATCTGTTCATTTGATCTCTCCAATGATTGTTCCAACTCTTTGACCCGTCTCGAAAGCCTTGCAGTTTCCTCCAACTTCTGTGTCTGTATCAGAATAGTGTTCCTCAACTGTGTATTGTCCTTCGTGGAAACATCCAGCTTCTCTTTATAACGCAGAATTTTCTTCTCCAGGTGTGTCTGACTGGAAGATAGTTCTTTCTCATTCGCCAATTGGCGTTCATACTTCTCCAAGAACTGTTGTATGGATGCCAATTTCAAGTTGTTAAGTTTTTCTTGGTGTAACTGGCTAATCAATAGCCTTATAGATTGGATCAAGTTGGAACTCGTACCGATGTTATTGTTCACAAAGATCCCCGATAGGAAATCATGATTCATGCCAAGTGCCACATCTTCAAGTTCTTTAGTCACATCACCAAATACAGCGGCATCAAATGGATTCAGAGTCTCTTCTACAGGTTTCTTTTGTTTTTGCTTTGGTTCTTTGGAAAGATTCTTGATCACTCTGTCCAGATCTGTTGTTGGTTCCAACGGGATAGTCAACAGCTGATCCACACGACAGCTGATCTTTCTATGCAACTGGTTCTTATTAGACTCATTATCGATATCGATACCCAAGTCCACAGTATCGTCCTGATGTAATTCCACTTCTTCTAGTATCTTTGTTCCATTGACAAAAGTGCCATTAGCGGATCGACAATCCCTGATGAACACCTTCCCGTCTTTGATATATAGCTCTGCGTGTTCTCTCGAGATCACACGGGAGTCAAAATAGCCATTGTGTAAGTTTGGTGCCTTTTGTGCGTTATTTGGCCGTCCTAGTTTGAGAACTTGGGGGTATTGTGGTATTGTCAACGTCTTCTTGTCAAACGTCTCATTCAGCGAAGCAAAAACTAGGAGATATGCAAACTGGTCCCTCTTTAGTAACGCCTTTGGAGGCTCAGGAGTATTGCTGCTATTGCTATTCACGAGAGGATTGGCCTTTCCAAAGATCTTTGAGTTTGACCGGGATCTCCTCGACTGTGACACGTCGAGAATGATTGGGATCTCCACAGAACCTGTTGAATCTGATGGGAAGAGAGTCTCCCCACTAGGCACTTCCATCGTGGTCATAGATTTGGTGGTTCTTTAAAAGCTGTTTGTGCTGATGGAATGCTGTTGATAAGGCAGTAAATTTCACCCAAAAAGACGCTCAAATGAGTGAAAAAAGAGGAACTAGAACAACCAGTAACCAGGAAACCACAAAACAACCAATATTACTGAGCAAGCACCTCCAATAGGCGGATTTTGACCTCTTCAAGGTTTTTTTGTGCGTTTTGGGTTTGTTCCCTTCGTTTTCGTTGCCATTGCTCCAAACTTCGCGAAACTCTACTGCCCAAGCAAGCTCGTATACATAGATAAAAGTTGTTAAATTGAGGTCGTTAGATTCGTTCGATCTTTATGATGTTCATTCGATGATCTTCGTCATCTGATGAGTTACACACCAATTCTTCCACCGTGCAAATCGGATGGAGAACACGGATTTTATGGCGAGAATGATATGGTGGATCAAATGATGATAAATCACCATAGAAGGGCACCTCATCCCATGCATTGCATTGCAGTGTTGATCTCTGGATTTTTATGGATTCAGAGATGTCAATGATGGATCCATCGTCCTCGGAGTTTTCGATTTCCACGATTTCATGTGATTGGTCGTGGAGCAATGGCCGAAGGCATTGGCTCAACGTTATTGCTGGTTCACAATCAGCTCTTTCACTAGAACAAGCTCTTTCATAGAGCTCGTTCCAATCGTCACTTTGTAGTTCAACAGGCGCATCGTTTGCCATTGACCAAAAGTTCGTCTCTCCTGGCGTTGTCTCAACAGACTGCGGAGCACTGATGGCACTCGACGATGGCTTAAACGAATACCTTACCCTTCGCCAATCATCAGCAGAGAACACTCCGCTGTATTCTCTGAAATATACGACGGGCTTCTCAGGGACACCCAGTCTCATCTGTCGGCACTTCTGGGGCTTCCCACTAAGCTTCATGATCATTTGTTCAGTAACACTCGGCTTCTTCCTCTGTCTCTTGGACTTTTTCTTCTGGACCAGCCGTTTCGGTGACGTTGAAGACTTCATAGGCTTCGACACCTCAACATTCTCATGGGAATACTTCTTCTTCAACAACACCGAGCCCTTTCTCTCTTTCTCCATCTGTTCAATTTCATCCAATCTCGACTGGATCTGAGTGGAGAGGAAAATCTCGTCGGCCATGGCGGAGATCACATCACCAAGGCGAAATCAAGCCAAAGAATCCACTGGAGTAGTAAAATTTGGTTGGCTTCTAACAGAAAAATTGCGTAGCTTCCAGAGTTCCCTGTTCTTTGTTCCCTGTTCTCCCAGCTCTGCTGGTGGCCAGACGCGAAAAGATCCGTTCGCGAACTTTTCTGGCGGGACGCGTCTACGTTGTACTTACGAAGCTTTTTGGATTTGCTTGAACGGCGAGTTGGTTTGTGATCCTGTCTGTCCTGTTTGATATTATTGCTGAATCCCGGAAATAATGGCTGACGTTGACCCTCAAGCCGTTAAGATCGATGACGGTTCTGATGTGGAGATGATTGACGAGATTTCGTTCAGTTCTCAGCCTTTACAGAGTTCACATGGGTTGAAGAGCTCACAGACAGGGGCTGAAGATGCGAAGAAGAGCACTACAAGGCAACTGGAGAAGTTGAAAGAAAAAGAGGAGCGTGAACGGAAGAGAAAAGAAGAGAAATTGGCTAGAGAGAAGGCCAAAGAGGAAGAAAGAAAGTTGAAAGAGGAGAAGAAGGTCCAAAAAGAACTGGAAAAGAAGAAGAAAGAAGAGGAGAGAGAAAAGGTCAAAAGAGAGAACGATTTGAAGAAAGAACAGTTGAAGAAAGAGAAGGAGGAAAAGGAGAAGAGGAAACAAGAAGAGAAGGAAGAGAAGGAGAGAAAGAAACAGGAAGAGAAACAGAAGAAAGAGGAAGAAAAACGCCAAAAGGAAGAGGAGAAGAGGCTGAAGGAAGAACAAGAGAAGAAGAGAAAGGATAAACTAAAGATCAGTAACTTTTTCAAGCCAAAGATCACCGTGAAATCTACGATACATCCCACAAAAAAGGATACAGATGCGTATCAGAAGAGCTTCCAGCCTTTCTTCATTCGTGATGGTGTCACTGTCTATAATCCAGTGCCCGAGATGAATTCTTTGCAGCAATCCATAGATGAGTTCGACCTTGGATTAAAATCCGGAGAGTCAGACTTGAACCAATGGTTTCAATCTCAACCACATTTGAAGCCTGAGTTCCAACAATCAGCTCAATACATCTTCGAGCACCAATTGGGGAGTGCACCAATCCTTGTGAAATTTATCAAATTCTATGAGAACCTTAAGAGTTGGAACGGTACGTATACGAAGGATACCAAAGGGCTGGGAAAGGATCCCTTGAGAGAATTACCTTTCTTCATCGACTTCGATGATGATGTCGGTGAAGATGAAGAAGGAGACGGTGAAGATATCGATGATGATGAAGACGAGGAAGAAGAAGAGGACGAGGATGCAGATGAGATGGACGATTTCCTCGAGGAGGATAAAACCGAGCAGAAGCGTAAGATCTTGGGGCCTTTGATTCCAGTGATAACGTGGGGAAAAGAACAATCACAGGAGATCAAATTAGAGATCCTAAAAGCTGAAGTGTCATTTCCCGTGGATCCATTGTTTGATTACTGGAAGCCAGTACCACGAGATTCAGAGGATTCATCACAACCACAGAAGAAACAGAAGACAGTGATCACCGACAGATCAGCCCTGGAGAAATTCGCAGAGAAGGTGCACGACTGCGACTTCACAGTGCCCACGATGGTGGAGATATTAAAGAAAGAGCTTCCAATGTATACGAAGGCCACCATTGAGAACACGCTAAGGTCGCTGGCCAAGCGTGTGGGGGCAAAGCAAGCGGAGAAGAAGTGGCAGGTCGACCAGGAGTTGTTGGAGAAAGTGGTGGAGAGCTGAGCTTGTGTAATTGTAACGAATTAGTGATTCTTGGAGCGTAGAAATATGACAGAATTATGCGGCATTTCCGAATCAGGAAGTCAAGGACAATTTCCCTAAACGGAAGTGTAATTGGACGCGTCGCGCGAAACTTTCGTAACTTTCAACTTTTCCAAGTTTAAGAAACTGTGAACTTTTGCTACTTAAGAGTTGTAAACAGTGTAATCACAGCTAATTGAAATTTCTACCATGAGCTCACCGAATGATGAATCTCAGACACAGAGAGATACACTCCCTCCGGTGCCCTCCTCGCCGCTGTTCATGGCGCCATCGTCAGATGCAAACACTACACAGCAGAGACAGAGATCTACCAACCGAGATGTCAGTTCACCTTTGTTCTTCCCATCTTCATCACAGCCCGGTTCTTCTGCAAGACAAACACCTGGGACAGGTGGTATGAGTTCTCCCTTGCATTACTCCTCGAGTGCTCCTCCTTCTGACGTTAGAAGAGATAGAACTGATCGTACAGAGCGTACTGATCTGTTATCTGATATCCGTTCTGAGAACGCAAGACGTCGTCCTGAGAACTTGCGTCATCTCAGAGGTGATGTCCACAGCTCAGACTTGTCCTCTCCTAGCCGTCGTCGCCGTGAAGTTCCGGAGAATTTGAACAGAGAGCCAAGTTCCAGATTAAACAGCGGGATCTCTTCCACTCTGGGTGATGAACAGGACAACGTCAGAGTTATTTGGGGTACTAATGTCAGTATCAACGACGTTGCTAATAACTTTAGGGATTTCCTGATGGGGTTCAAGATGCGTTATAGACGCAATCTGGATGATGAGATCCCAGACCCTCTAATAGATGAAGATCTATACTATGTGAATGAGTTGAATCAAATGAGGAACGTGGACACTACGAATCTTAACTTGGATTCAAGGAACTTGTTGGCTTATCCTGTGACTAAGAGGATCTATAAGCAATTACAAGATTATCCACAGGAAGTCATCCCAATCATGGATCAAACGATTAAGGATTGTATGGTTCAGTTGGTATTGGATAACGATTTGGATTTTAACGTCAGTGAAATCGAAGGAAGTATCTATAAAGTGAGACCATTCAATGTCTCTACTCAAAAGGATATGAGAGAATTGAACCCAGAGGATATCGATAGATTGGTCTCAATCAAGGGTATTGTGCTAAGAACCACCTCTGTTATCCCCGATATGAAGATCGCATTCTTCAAGTGCAATGTCTGTGAACATACCACCACAGTGGAGATCGATAGAGGTGTTATCCAGGAACCCACAGCATGTCCTCGTCCAGCATGTGGTCAACCGAATTCTATGGTTTTGATCCATAACAGATGCTCCTTTGCGGATAAACAGATCATTAAATTGCAAGAGACACCGGATAATGTCCCAGACGGTCAAACCCCACATAGCGTTTCACTATGCGTGTATGATGAGCTCGTTGATAAAGTAAGACCTGGTGATAAGATCGAAGCTACTGGTATTTTTAGATCAACACCAGTGAGATTGAATTCTAGACAGAGAATGTTAAAGAGTTTATACAAGACTTTCTTGGACGTGGTTCATATCAAGAAGACTGATAAGAAGAGATTGAATGTGGACACCTCTACCAACTTGGAGAATGAGATCTCTAGGAATCAAGAGGTGGAAGAGACGAGAAAGATCACCGAGGATGATATTGCGAGGATTAAGGAGACTGCGAAAAGGGAAGATCTCTACGAATTGTTGGCCAGATCCCTTGCACCAAGTATCTATGAATTGGATGACGTCAAGAAGGGTATCCTGTTACAGCTGTTTGGTGGTACAACGAAGACTTTCACCAAAGGTGGTAAATACAGAGGTGATATCAACATCCTCCTATGCGGTGATCCATCTACTTCCAAGTCTCAGATCTTGCAGTATGTGCATAAGATCGCACCAAGAGGTATCTATACATCAGGTAAAGGTTCGTCTGCAGTGGGTTTGACTGCTTATGTTACTCGTGATATTGACACAAGACAACTTGTGTTAGAATCCGGTGCACTTGTGCTATCTGATGGGGGTATTTGCTGTATTGATGAGTTTGATAAAATGTCCGATGCCACCAGATCTGTGCTACATGAAGCCATGGAACAACAAACCATTTCTATCGCTAAGGCTGGTATCATTACGACGTTGAACGCACGTACTTCCATTTTGGCATCTGCCAACCCTATCAATTCGAGATATGATCCAGATTTACCAGTAACGAAAAATATTGATCTGCCACCACCATTGTTGTCAAGATTTGATTTAGTTTACTTGATCTTGGATAAAGTTGATGATCGTACTGATCGTCTATTGGCTAGACATATCACCAATATGTATTTGGAGGATACTCCTGAGAACGTCGCTGAGACGGAGATCTTACCAGTGGAGTTCTTGACCATGTACATTGGGTATGTTAAAGAGAATTGCCATCCCAAGTTGACGCCTGAAGCCAAGAACGAGTTGGTAAAGTGCTATGTGGAGATGCGTAAATTGGGTGATGATTCCCGCTCAAGTGAGAAAAGAATCACTGCCACGACAAGACAGTTGGAGAGTATGATTAGATTATCAGAGGCACATGCCAAGATGAGATTAGCGGAAGAAGTGGAGCTGGGCGATGTCTTGGAGGCTGTTAGATTGATAAAGAGTGCCATTAAGGACTATGCTATGGATCCATCTACAGGTAAGATTGATATGGATTTGGTTCAGACCGGCCATTCTGCAGCCGAGAGACGTATGAAGGAAGACCTGTCAAAGACTGTAATGAAGTTCATCGAGGATAATGTCCAACGGAGTATTGCCTATCCTCAGTTACTCAAGACTTTTAACGAACAGTCACAGATTTCAGTAGAGAACATTGAGATGGGTGAGGTCTTGAACCAACTGGTTGCAGAGGGTCGCATTGCCGTGAATGGTGAAGGTGTGAGACGTGTTATCCGCCGTGTTGACTAATCTTCTAGTGCGTTTTTACTGTAGGCGTTATGTTATGTCCTGTTATGTTATTGTCTTAGTAGCATCGATGACCAACCATATCACTTAATCTAACACCTTAACACCATCTCGGTGAATACCGGCTGTGGTTCCTTCAATCTGGATCACCCGGCAGCCTCCGCTTCACCGCTTCGGCTCCAAAATCGGTCACCTTCCCATCCCTTGGAGGGATCGAAGGATTAAACGGGAAACACCCACAAACAGGTTTCTTCGCAAGTTCAACTCCATCAATTGAACTAAAGAGAAATCAATGCTCCGCTACAACAACAAAGTTTTCAACAGAGCCTTTCACTCCACTACTAGAGCGATGTCCTTCCGTGTCGAGTCCGATGCCTTTGGTGAGCTGAAGGTGCCGGCCGAGAAGTACTGGGGTGCTCAGACCCAGAGATCCTTGCAGAACTTCAAGATCGGTGGTGCCCGTGAGAAGATGCCCGAGCCAGTGGTGAAGGCCTTTGGTATCTTGAAGAAGTCTACCGCGATCGTGAACGAGCAATTGGGAACTTTGAACCCAGAGTTGTCCAAGGCCATCCAACAAGCTGCTGATGAAGTTGCACAGGGCAAATTGCTGGACCACTTCCCATTGGTTGTGTTCCAGACCGGTTCCGGTACTCAGTCCAACATGAACGCCAACGAGGTGATCTCCAACAGAGCCATTGAGCTCCTCGGTGGTGAGTTGGGCTCCAAGAAGCCAGTTCACCCTAACGACCACGTGAACCAGTCCCAATCTTCCAATGACACCTTCCCAACGGTGATGCACATTGCTGCTGTTACTGAGATTACAGGCCACTTGATCCCAGAATTAGTGGCTCTCAGAGACTCTCTCCAAGCCAAATCTGATGAGTTCAAAGACATCATCAAGATTGGTAGAACCCATTTGCAAGATGCTACTCCATTGACCCTGGGACAGGAATTCTCCGGCTATGTCCAACAGGTCACCAACGGTATCGAGAGAGTCGAGTCCACTTTGAAGAACTTGACCTTCTTGGCCCAAGGTGGTACCGCTGTCGGTACTGGGTTGAACACCAAGAAGGGTTTCCCTGAAGCTGTTGCCGCCCAAGTTACCAAGGAAACCGGTATTGAATTCAAAACTGCTCCAAACAAGTTTGAAGCTTTGGCTGCCCATGATGCTATCGTCGAAGCTTCTGGTGCCTTGAACACATTGGCTGTTTCTTTGTACAAGATTGCCAACGATATTCGTTACTTGGGTTCCGGTCCACGTTGTGGTTATGGTGAGTTGTCTCTCCCAGAGAACGAGCCAGGTTCCTCTATCATGCCAGGTAAGGTGAACCCAACTCAGAACGAGGCCTTGACAATGGTTGCATGCCAGGTGTTTGGTAACCATTCTGCCATCACCTTTGCAGGTGCCTCTGGTCAATTCGAGTTGAACGTATTCAAGCCAATCATGATCTCCAACTTGTTGTCCTCCATTAGATTGCTCGCTGATGGTGCCAACTCTTTTAGAATTCACTGTGTTGATGGAATCATTGCTAACAAGGAGAAGATTGAGAAGACTTTGCACGAATCTTTGATGCTTGTTACCGCTTTGAACCCAAAGATCGGTTACGATATGGCTTCCAAGGTTGCTAAGAACGCTCATAAGAAGGGGTTGACTTTGAAGGAATCCGCTTTGGAGTTGAACGCCTTAACTGAAGAGGAGTTTGACCAATGGGTCAAACCAGAGAAGATGATTGGTCCAAAGGACTAAGGCTTTTTCTTACGTGTATAAATGAATGTTTTGATGCAAATTGTATCTTCAGGTTATGTAATATCCCAGGACTCACCCACGGCGACGAGATAACAGTTCGCTAATGGTGTCATTCACTTGCGTACTTCGCTTACCCTTTGCCATTGGCTTACTAGCTTCTTTTCTTCCTCGTTTCTTCACTTCAGGTTCAGGATTCATGATAATGTCATCGTCACTCGATACAATCACCTCAGGTGCTTCATCTGATACAACAAAGGCTTTCTCTTCGTCCGAAACCACTGGACTTGGTGATCTTTTTTTTCGTGTGGTACGACCTGCTGTCTTTCGAGAAGCAGGTTTGTAACCTTTTTTAGTTAGTTCGAGCTCAGCTTCAAGGTCAACTTCAGGTTCAGATGCATCAGAGTTGATAATCGGCTCCCAATCCTTCTTCTTCCCTCTTGGGGTCTTTGCAGGAGTCCTTGTAATCTGTCTGGTCTTTACGGCCTTGGCTTTGACTCTCTCTACAATCGCAGGATCCGGTTCTTGACTCGTCTCTCTCTCTTTTTTGATCTTCTTCATTATGGTTTTGAAGTTCTCCTCCAAGTCCAAGTTATCGTTCTCCAAGAATTCACGCTCCTCCATCTCCAACTCCAAATCAACATACTCTTTCAATGCTGTCTTATCTTCTTTTTCGACAAACTTCTTCACAGCATCATTCATACCTTTCTCAGGCAATAGGGATAACTCCATCTCTTTCAAATAATTCGTAATAAAAGTCTCAATATTGACGTTTTCAGCATCGTCATCCATATGAACGAGAGCCTTAGCCTTTGTAGATGTCCTCGTCTCAGTCTTCTTGTGGAATTGCACGACACTATTAGCATTAGCGACACGTCCAACAAATCTATTACTAAACCGTCTTGGGTTCTCGACTTCGTATCCTCCAGAATAATCTACTCTTAACCTGATCAAAGGTAAGGGCATCGTATCTTCATCCCCTTCATATTCATCATGTGCTTTCTGGATCAATTCCTCGACTTGCTCAATGAGAAATCGAGTTACATCTTGTCTATAAGCTGCACCTGATTTCAGATGGAGGATCTTTCTCAATGAGATCTCAACCATTTGGAAAGGCCTCACCGTTTTCAACTTGAAACTTTCGAGACTGTAGTCACTGTTATGGACGTTGATGATAAACACTTTTTTCTCCAGGGCTTCACCTTCACAAAGCGAAGTTGCTACAGAAGAACCAGGTTGAAGGGTGTCGAACCCAGCATTTGGGTTTGCCACGGTATATGGGATACATTCGTGCTCATGACCCCATATAACCAAGTCCATGAACGATGGTAGGAAATGCTCTGGCAGATAGGCAATACCTGGGCGACGAATGTGGTTTTGGTGGACACACATCAAGTTGAACCATTCATCCATCAGCACGTTTGGTCTCTGGAATTTAACTTTCTTCTCCTGGAAACTCTTGAATAGACGTTCATCACGCACAGATGCCATACCATACAGTGCCAATTTCGTCATACCTTTCTGCAAAAGGAGAGGTGTGACTTCAATCTGATCGTTTTGAATAACTCTACCGAAATGGTTCACCAATCCCGAGACATTCAGCAAGTCCAAGGGTGATAGAAGCCCAGCGCCTGAAGCGTCATCATGGTTACCAGAAATGCTGAACACTGGGATGCTGATGTTCAAATTTGGATCTTCATAATTGACACTATTAACTCCATCATCAAACACGGCAGAAGGGTCACTCAACATCTCCAATTCGCAAGGTCTATCTCCAAAACATGTTCTTCTCAAAGTTCTCATCACATGGTACATCGATTTCTTCGAAGGTTTGTTTATGTGGAACAGGTCGCCAGACTGTAGCACCATATCCACGTCTTCACTGCGGGCCAAATTCATGATCTCTTCAAACGTCTTCCAAGCATCGTCGCCTCGCACTGGGTCCGCCTCGTTATAGCCCACATGATTGTCTGTGGTGACAAGGATCCGTATGGTGTCGGGGCCTGGATCAATTCTTGGAACTTGGGGCATCGCTGATGTCGTTTCCCCTTTAGAGATGTTGTTAGATAATTGTTCATGCTTGAAGTAAGCAAACACCATCTCGCTCTGCAGAACATTCCAAAAATCGAAGTTTCGTGAACAGTTCGCGAACTTGTGTTACCCACCCGCACACTTCAAAATTTTGCCCTCAGGGCCTGCGTCGGGCCACTGGGAAGGGTGAATACTTCAGCATTTGAGCAGCCGGACTCTGGGGCAGAGAGAGAGACCATTTAAAGGTCGTTGACAAGCCAATTGGGAGATGAGTGGGACAGTGCAATCCGTTGCCCGCGTTTATGCGGACGCCAACAAGCAGAAGCCACAGGAGTGGTGGGACTACGAGAATTTGACCATCAAATGGGAGTCACAGGGAGATTACGAGGTATTGAAGAAGCTCGGCAGGGGAAAATATAGCGAAGTATTCCAAGGTGTCAGTCTATCGCAGCAAAAATCCATTGTGATCAAAGTCCTGAAACCTGTGAAGCGCAAGAAGATCAAAAGAGAGATCAAGATTCTGCAGAACTTGGTTGAAGGTCCACATATCATCAAACTACTCGCTACTGTCCGTGACCCTATTTCCAAAACACCAGCATTGATCTTTGAGCATGTGAACAACCTGGATTTCAGAACTCTGTATCCGAAGCTCACGGACAATGACATCAGATTCTACATGTATGACTTGTTGCTAGCATTGGACTACTGCCATTCTCAAGGTATCATGCATCGTGATGTTAAGCCTCACAATGTGATGATTGACCATGAGAACCGCAAATTGAGATTGATCGACTGGGGTCTAGCGGAGTTCTATCATCCTGGAACGGAATATAACGTTCGTGTGGCATCGAGGTACTTCAAAGGTCCGGAACTGCTCGTTGATTACAGATACTATGACTATTCCCTGGATCTTTGGTCCTTTGGTGCTACGTTGGCTAGTATCATCTTCAAGAGAGAGCCGTTTTTCCATGGTAAGTCCAACACTGATCAATTGGTGCAGATCGTGCGTGTTTTGGGTACGGACGAGCTCTATGCCTATTCGGAGAAGTATCAGATCCAATTGGGACCAGAGTATGAAGACTTGGGACAATACACGAGGCGTCCATGGAGTCGTTTCATCAATGACGAGAACAGCTTCTTGTCCTCGAAGCCAGAGACTGTGGACTTGATTGATAAAGTGTTGAGATATGACCATCAGGAGAGACTAACTGCTAAAGAGGCACTGGCTCATCCATACTTTGATCCAGTGAGAAGCGAGAAGGCAAAGTGATTTATATTATTTTTATATATGATGTTATAAGCTGACGATGAGAAGACACGCCTTGATGAAGAGTGTGCGTTTATATGGGAGACGTAGCACTCTGCGTAATGTTGATCTGTCGTTGCACCCGTTGAAACTGTTTGAGGTATCACCGATGGTGCTAAAATCGTTCTCTAACAGACGGTAAAACTCCATAAAAGCATTGTGGCTGTCATCAGCGAGTCCAACCGCCACTATGTATGTCTTTAGGACCTTTGAAACTACGACGGTGTAGATATTCTCGTCTTTGAAGAGCTGATCAACAACATCAGCATTAGCACCCCGACTGACAAGGACAAAGCACCACGCTTCTCTGGTGCCCTGGCTCAACTGCTGGACTTCCAGTTGAATGGAGCCGTAGTCAGGCTGCACTTCTTCACCGTCCTCAACGGCATCCAAAAGCTCTGTCAACGAGCGTTGTTCGAACAATTGCTCAACACTGTGACAACCGCGGCTGTTCTTCGCCTTGATGAGCGCTATGGCCTATAACAGTGGTTAGAAAGAAGGAGAGACACAGCAGGGAAATCAGGGTACAGAAACAGAGAACTTACCAAGATCAAATCCAACATTGTTTTAAACTAATCGTCCTACAAATGCTTTTTTGTATCATTATTTCATTTCATTTGTCGGTGATTTTCCACTCTTCGCACAACTCCAACAGCTCATCAAGTCCCTTGGAAGTGGCGTACGCACGAACAGCGGCCAACTGCATCTTCAGAGAGTCATTCTCCTCTGTGAGGTCCTCAATCTCCTTCGAATACTTCTCAACGTCCTCTTTCAACTGATTTTGGGCGGCTTTCTTCCGTTGGCGACACTTTGATGCTGCAATTCTATTGCGTTCCAAAAGACGTGCCTTCTTCCAGGCAGCGGTCCCTGGGATCGGACCAGCTTCTGGGTTGAAGATCACTTCATTATTGTATAGCAGCTTCCGTGTTGGTACACCATTTGAGTTGGTGGCGATCTGCTGTGATGGTTGATGAGGATGTGTCCGTGGCCGTGCTTGCGCTTGTGGTGCCAGAGGTAGTTGGTGCATGGTTTGTGGCACAGAAATAGGAACTGAGGGTACCACCATTGACTGTGACACTGGTATTTGTTGCATCTCCTGTTGTAGTTGTTGTGGTAACGGATGCGGTTGCGGTTGTGATTGTGGCTGTGATTGTACCAGTCCATTCGTTGCAGCAAGGCCATTGTTGAACATATCATCCTGGCTCTTCACAGGAGAATGATCATAGATGTCGTCTGGCGAATGGTTCGTAATCTGACCGATCTGACCGTTGGATATCGATATTCTTCTGCGCAGCTGACCCTGTCCATTCATCATCATGGCACTCTCAAATATGGGAGGATTAGTCAGGGGAAAGTGGGAGACGTCAATACCATAGGGCGCAAAGAAGGGTGATAGCATATCGTTGAAATAGTTGTTGTTCTGCAATGCTCCTAGCACGTTGCCCTCAGAATCCATTGGTAATACTTGTTGCTCCTGTTTGATGTTCATCACTTGCTCCTGTTGGGTACCCAGTTCCATGGTACACTTCACACAACTTCCAAAAAAAAGGGGGAAAAACGACTAAGAAAAAAACACAGAAGACCAGCTTATAGTACAGAGTGTCACACACTGAGATGGACCACACAAGGGGTTTAAACTCCTATCAAATGTATAAGAGTGTTGTTTAGCGGCGATGAATCTTAGTTTTGTCTTGAGGCGGCCCGGCCCGCCTCCACCGAAAAAATTGGCCCAGAAAGATGCGGTTCGTGCAGCAGTGCAGCCATAGTTGGCTTCGTAAAGCGCATGGTGGATATAACAGGGCGATTAGAGTTGTGGGACAAGCGTTTGGATAGTGATTGTGTCCTTAGTGTTCTTGTGGCAGATATTCTGCTAGCCTTATTTTATTAAGACGCTCATTTAACGGATGGCCACATGGACCTACAAGGGTTTACCATTTTATTCGTGTGCTTTTGACACAAAACAGAGGTGATACTTCCGAACCGGAGTGATGAAACATGGCCTTAACCAAGCAGAAACCAAATGGAAACTGACTGCAAACCAATTGAAAGTTAGTTGCAGATGACTGAAGCGATATATATGATTGAGATCAATTCCACGGTCCTCTCTCTGTCCATTATGGTTAGCATCATATCATGCAATTCAAGTCCTTACACCACTTCCACTGCTCGTTCAAGTCAACATTAATACAGGCTATCATATCGCCATATATCATACTCTTTATACTCATTATTGGATTCTTGGTGATATATAGAGAATCTCTGACGATCTTGAACACATTGTTTGATGTCAAGGAAACCATAGCTACTTCCACAAGTTCAAATACCTCATCAACTCTGATTTCTTCGAATTTTACTTTGGATGGACTTTTACAAACAGTTAATGCAAACGAACAAGATGTCTTACACGAATGGATCTCATCACAGCTAAATAACACAAAAGCGCACTTCATGCAGTGGCAAAACTACACTATTTCTACTTTTAACTCATCCCTTTTCATCGCTCTGGAATCGTTCTCTGAACAGGCACAATATTCCCAAGAGATCCAAGATCTGATCATTTCGTTGAACTCTACTGTTATGAATGACCTCTCTGAGACATCTGCAGCCCTTGAGACGTTAAGGAATCAATTGAGTAGCTCTATATCTGTAGGCCAAAGTGTTGATACCTCTGGTCTTGATTTGAATGTCGCTGATATACAAACAAAGTTTAACAATGCATTGGATAAGCTAAAAATAACAGAAAATGACAATTTGACACAATTGAATGAGTCTAGTGGGAATATCAGGGACTCTATCAATGGCTTGTTTCAAGATTCCTTGGGGAAATTGACCAACTACACGATGAACATTTCGAGCCCCACACAAGACCAAGATTACACGTTTGGTCTCTCCCTGATTTCTCACTCCAAAGAGGAGTCATATTCCAGTGGTACTTCAGTTACCCCCTATCATGTTACTGGTGATCCACTGACAAGCATATTGATCTTCCTAGGTTGTTGTGTTGCAGTGCTATATATCCTCATCGCCATCTTCCATCATACACACTTCCGATATTCCTCAAGGTTGAGACATATGTTGTATATCGAATGCCGAATGGATCTTGATAAGGTCTCATTGGACGATGAATCTGTCGAAGATCCTGAACATGAATCAGATTTTAACTTGTGTCAATACAGATTACAAAAGCCGTTGGTTACGATGATTTCCGATGTTATCAGCAAGTATATGGATTGGAATTGGTATAAGATATATTGGATTGTGGAGTATGCGTTGTTGAACTTACCATATTTTTTCTTTGCGATATACCTGATAGGTATGGTTATCTTGGGTGTGGATAGAACCAAGATCGATGGGATGAGTTCTAATGAGCAGGAGAATAGTATACATCTGGTCGATCAGAGTGCATATGAGATTTCAATCCCTTCTGTTGTGTATCAGCCAGTGAATATGGAATCATTGACACATCTGGAGTCATTGGTGAGTGAATTGGAAACTTCGCTGGATGAGGGATTGCTGAATATCTTTGACAAGAACAATATCACGGGGATCTTAGGTGTTGAGCCGGTGATATGGAATGCCGCATCTATGCTCAACATCTCATTAATGCAATTCCAATTGAATGAGAGTATCGTTGAGTTCAACATAACAACAGAGACTACAACAGAGATGGGCTCTTCGGTAAACGACGTCATAAGAACAACCACCTATTCGACCATTTCCAAATTACAGAATATGATTCTCCGTACACTTAAGATAATTCTCTTGGGGATTGGCTTCGTTGGTTTGGCCGTTGTGGTGTTTGGTATCGTCTATTCCTTCTGTGTATAAGTTTTTGCACAGCATGAATCTTAATATGGTAATCCATGACGTAATTCCCTGTCACGCTCTGCGCCAAATTTACCCAGATAGAGTATTTTCAGTTTCTGCTAATTTGCACCAAATGTTGCGCCAATTTCCCCTTTCGCATTTTGGCGAAAGCTGGAGAAAAATTTGTCTCCAAGTTTGGCAGCTTTATATGTTAAGTCTCGAAAGTGTCTTTTCATCAAAAAGGGAAGTATCTAATCAGTATACACTTGCTATTCGACAATTGGAAGAATCAAACTGGTGCGCTCCATCCATCTGCCAAAAACTCCGAGCTCAATTGAAGAGAATCTGTCCACCTACAGCAATTGCATCTCTTAATACAATCCCTTTTATACCTACACACAAGAAGCGAACCCGAATGGTAATAATATAACTTGCGAGAAACAGTTAAAGAGAAATTTGCACAATGGCACATCGTAAGCTGCAGCAGGAGATTGATAGAGTGTTCAAGAAGATCAACGAAGGTTTGGACATCTTTAATACTTACCATGAGCGTCATGAGAATGCACCAAACCCTTCACAGAAAGAGAAGTTGGAGAATGATCTGAAAAGGGAGGTGAAGAAGTTACAGAAGCTGAGAGAACAGATTAAGGTGTGGCAAGCACAGAGTGAAGTGAAGGATAAGGAGAAGCTTCTGGAGTATCGTCGAATGGTGGAAGTTGCAATGGAGAAGTATAAAGTCGTGGAGAAGGGTTCTAAAGTCAAAGCGTATTCGAATATGAGTCTGAAGGCAGCTGGTGAGCTCGATCCAGAAGAAAGGGAGAAAGTGGAGACGATCCAATTCATCCAGGACTCCATAGATGAGTTGGAACATCAATATGAAACTGTTGATGTTGAGATTGAGAAGCTGACTGGGAAGAAGTCCAAGAAGAGCTCTGGAAGCAGTGCACAGAAGGAGGAGCTTAAGGAAATTCAGCAGAAGTATAGATGGCATCAACAACAACTGGAACTGGCATTGAGACTTCTGGAGAATGGTGAATTGGAAGTGACTGACATTCAGGAGATCAAAGAAGAATTGGAATACTTTTTGCAGAATAATAGGAGTCCCGATTTCATTGATAACGAGTATATATATGAATCGTTAGACTTAGAGTCCAACGAGGTGTTACAACATGAGATCGTGACGAGTTTCAATGGTATTGTGGAGAAGGATGAGAAGACCAGCTCACCGAGTCCACCACCTAAGAAAGAGCAGAGCCCCGAGAAGAAAGTTGTGCCCTCAATACCGAGTCATACTACACAACCAATGGTATCACAGCCCATATCGACGCCTAAACTTAAGAAAGTTGTCACGTTGGCCTCGTCTACGCATTCCCCATTGCCTTCACCTTCACTTACGGTTCCATCCATTTCAAATACTCTAAAACCTGCTACCACACCAAAACAGGAACTCAAGTGGTCCTCTTTGGTTGCTGGGTTGAATAAAAAAGAAGACGAGGAAACTGTTGAACAGAAAGCTGAGAAAGTTGAGAATGTTGAACCAAACCTTGTTGCCGAAAAGGAAGAAGCTGTGGATAATACACCAACTGAACGCGAAGTGACACCTATCGATGATACTTTGTTCAAGCAGGATACTCAGTTGATGACTTTACCGCCTGGTATCCAAGACATCATCTGTTCCTTCTATTCATCCAGACACTCGAACGATAAGGTGATATATTCATGTTCTACTACATTACAAGTCCCTAGAGACTATTTGACCACACAAGTCTCTCCGCAATTGTCATCGTCGGTCGAGTATAGCAGATCTGCAAACATTTGGTCTTTGGTTCGTCAACAGCTTGATGCACATTTAGATGTGGACTCTCTGATGGGTAATTTGGAGAATAGTACACTGTTCTATGCCTACTATTTCACCATGACTCCTTATGAGGCGTCGTTGGCTGAGCGTGAACTGTTGAAGAGACAATGGAGATCTGACTTGTCCAAGATTAATTGGTTCCAGAGGCTCCCTGGTGGTGAAACTAAACAAGGCCCTGGATTTGAGATCTCAAGCTATAAGAAGTTTGACGCTATTACGTGGAGTATGATTGAGTTATTGAACTATAAGTTGGACTATAACGGATTGAGTGCTTGATACCTCTACTTCTTTCTATCTTTATCTTGTTTTCTGATTCTTTTTTATATGCAAAAATGATAATTCTCTAGGTTTCTTTATAAGACTTTTCTCATTAGTTCAATATGCTCTTGCTCTTTCCCCTTAGCCTTATCCAGGTTCTCCGTCTGACAGAACCAAAGAGCATCCTTCCTCTCCACCACCGACCTCGAAACCTCCATGAATACATCCATCCTTGGTCATCCGTATCACCAGCCATTACCACGTACCATTTATCCCAAAGCCAGTGCCATTGATTCGTGGGCAATGGGTACAATTTCAGTCCATTGACTTGTATCCCTTGAGGAGTAGTGAACTGTGCAGGATCCCATGGGAACAAGTTAGGCGAGAATAAGGGGTATCCTAGTATGGACATCCCACGCTCGTTCTCTAGAAGCAAGTCGTAGTCAACTTCGATGTCACACATCTGCGTATCCAGGTGTAACTGCCTTGTTATCTGTTCCACTGTGGACTTGATTAACGTGTTGAGTTCCTGTGTAGCGATGAGCCTGTGGAGGATGGGGCACTGTTCTCGTGGGTACTTTTCCTCTGGCGGAATGAGTTGTGGGTGGTAGGCATCTGACGAAGTGTCGTTGTCGTACAGCGTGATCATCTTACGATTTATCTGTTAAAGTCTTCAAAGGTGACGAAGAAAGTACACTGTTCCCTGAAATGTAAATAAAGCAAAGAGCCGACGGTGAAGCCGACGGAACTCTTCCGGCGGCTTTACCATCGGCATCAGACCGTGCTGCCTTTGGCCGATAAGCAAACAATGGAGAGCATATAAAAAGACGATGATCAGGCTGTTTCTAGCGGTTCTTTGTAATCCTTATTTAACCGAACAATCAAGAAATGCCACTTACCGTTCATCCACTATCTGATGCCCCATTTGGCGCCACCATCCAACTCCCAGAGGGAATCACTGACCCTTCCACCTTGAATGATGACGACTTCAAGCTGTTGCACGATGCCCTCCACGAGCACTCCGTTCTCGTGATCCCAAACCAAAAGGAATTGGAACCACACTCCCAGTGGAAGCTTACTGCGCGTTTGGATCCAACCACGGATGCCTGTGGTAAGTCCTATGGCCACGGTAAGGAGTTCAGACACTCCAAATCTGTGTTGGCCAAAGATGGAACTTCAATCCCAAACCAACCACAGGTCCAGGTCCTCGGTCAGGGAAAATGGGAAGCTGGTCACCACGGCATGGGTGAAATTGATCTGACACACCCAACCCATTTCACGTTCCACAAGACCCAGTTGACCGATCAAGAGTTGGCCCAAGGCCAGACTAGATACTACAGATGGCACATCGATTCTGCACTATACGGTCTATCTCCACCAGTGGCTACTACATTGTTGGGTATCCATGTCCCGCCTCATGATAAAACTTTGAAGGTTGTCTATGAGGATACTAAGGAGGAGAAGGAATTGACTCAAGGTGCCACTGCATTCATCAGCGGTAAGATGGCCTTTGATAGACTGTCCCCAGAGGATAAGGAGTTGGCTTTGAAAACGACGGTAGTGTATGCACCACATCCATATATCTTTATCTCTCCTGCTAAGGCTACCTCTGATGGATTGACTATGATATCTGAAGATAAGGAGATGCCCTTGGATGAGCTGCCCCAATGGGAAGAATCTAAGATTAAACGTCTCCCATTGGTTTGGACGAACCCGGTGACTGGAAACCATCATTTACAAGCACATGGATGTTGTGTTTGGAGACTGGAAAGATCCAATGGTGAAACCTTAGAATTGGAAGCTGCAAGAAAAGAATTGCACAGAATCATGAGACCAGCTATTGCCCCCGAGAAGGTGTATGCCCATAGTTGGAACGAGGGAGACTTGGTAATCTTCCATAATAGGGGTGTCTGGCACGCTGTCACTGGTCAGTTTAAAGAAGGTGAGAGAAGATTGATGCATCAGTGTAACATTGCAAGTGGTAGAGACCCAGTGTGTGTTAGAGACCCCAGCATTGCTGTGAAGACTGCTTAATGCACATGTTCTAATTGAGTCTAATATTATATAAAAATCTTTTCTTTCATGGTCTCTAGTCCGTTCATTACGGTTTCTGCACTCTTTTTATTCTCTTTTGCAGTTTGTTGATGGAACGGAATTCCGTAAGCGGTTTTGTGTCAGAGGAATTCTCTCAAAAATGAGACATGGATCGAGGAGAATCCCACTGGATAAGGACATGTCTTTGGGAAATTGTTCCTCAGTATTACTCCTGCACTTACTGGTAATCCCTTATGATTCCAATAATGGACTACACGACTGAGAGAAGAATGTTTTTCGACTGGGAGAACAACGAAACTCCTCCAGCAACACCACCAGTGTCCCGAACCCCTTCTTTCGAATCCATTAATGATAACTCTCTGTCACTGAAAAGCCCCATGAAGATCCGTGAGAGGTTCAAAAGGCTTTTGAAGAGTTCAGGACGTGAGAAGGTGAAGGCAGAAGATGAGGCAAAGCCAAGTAGTTATGATCCGGAGAGACCACAGGGATTCCGTGGTGCTTTGATGCCCGCCAGCAAGATTCTGAGATTGGATGACAAAGAAGCTCCGTATGTACTGATGTTACAGGATTTGCCGAATTTGAACGCTATGCACAATTCACGGGAGAATCATTCCCAAGAGAATGTCTTGAAACTGGTCGATAGAGGTGGGTACTTGGGGTATTTGGAAGAGGTTACTGTCGTTCCAGCTAGTAAAAGAGACATTTTCACCGATCCATGTGGATTGAGGAAAGCTCGACAACAGTTATTGGAGCAAAGAAGTCAAGAACCTGTAGATTATGAGTTGGACGAAGTTTGGGTATGCCGGTATGAAGATCGAGAATTTCATCTTACTACCAAATCTCAATTGCTTCTGATGGTTATGAATACAAAAGAAATGTTTTCTCATACTGATGGAGGGTTCAAAGCACAAATGTTTAAAAAGCATCTCATTGAGGTGGATTGTGGCGAGGATCTGCCCAGTATACGTATAAGGGTCCCAATGGAAAAAACTTATGCCATGTGGAAGTTCATGGTTCGGTTTCTCTGTGATGATCACGGATTCGACTACAGTGTTAAGAATGACTATTTGAGCAAGCTTAGCATTGGTGGACTCCAGATGAAACCCTTTGACGATGCAAATGTTGACTTGACACTTTGGTTCGTCCTATTGCCCATAAAGAGGTGGGAACTTCACTATGGTTACATTGTTACTAGTGCAGTGTCACTGATATTGCACAGAGCATGGGACAGCGACTCACACTTGGGGTATCTGTCAGGGTTGATCAAGTGCCGTAATGAGACTACTCAGAGGAGGTATGTCAGTTGGCTGGATCTGGCAATGCAGAATTGATGTTGCATCTTTTTGTCGATGTAGCTCTAACCTCTTTAAAGTTTATAGGTGTAGGTCCCCCCGGTCCGCAGCGGCCCAGCCTCAGGGCTCCGTGAGTTGTTTTAGGCAGAGTACTTTCCCTCTAGACAGACGCCCCCTTCCAACTCTCAGGCAGAGCTGCTAGTATCGTCGCCCACTAAACGAGAGCAGTGCTTCGCCCACGACAAAAAAGGAACGGGGGCACATGGCGAAGGAGAAAACATCAACACTTACAAAAGAAGGTGGAAAGAAGGTGAAAAAGACGCACCAAAGAGAAGAACCAACAGCACCAAACGATGAGCACCAGAGCGGACTCGCTGTTCTTGCTACGGCACGCACAGAGGAGCGACAAGGTGGCGGCCACTGAGTCGTCAGTCGACTTTGAGTATTCCCAGGAACACATCGTCACTGAGCCTTACAATGCCCCACTGGCAACGTTCGCCACGACACAGAACAGAACGAACAACGGTGCTGTTCAGGCCCGAGAATTGGGTGCGAAAGTGCTGAACTATGTGACGGAGCACGTCCACGGTGACGTTAGGCTGAGATTCCACTCCTCACCGTATAGACGATGCTGTGAAACCATAAAATTCATGTTGGACTATATCGTAAAGCAGGATCTGAAGAAGAGAGTTGACGTGGTGATCACAGTGGATCATGTGCTATCTGAATGGCTTAGTGCTGAGCTAGATGCGAACTTCTATCCTCCAAACGACAATGGTGAATCGCTGATGAGCACAGCAGTGCAATACCTACACTCCAATGTTCCCTTCAATAGGAACGACAAAGTCAAGATCACATTGGAATTGACCAGTCCTTACAAGCATGGTAATCCGGGGCCCTTCTGTGAAAGTTTTATCCATCAGTACGCTCGGCTGAGTCGTGGTATGATCTCTATAGTGAAGGATGTTGAATCTTCACCATCTCATGCTTCGAATGTTATCCTGCTGATGACACACGGTGCATGTGTGAGATCACTGGTCTCTAAAGTGATTGGGAAATCACTATTTGCAGAAATCCCTTTGGCTTCTGCGACGTTAGTCAAACCAATATCACAAGAATCGAATCGCTATTATTGGAAGTTGATTGAAACCGATATAGAATTGCGTCACTTATCAGATCCCAAGCCAGTGGACCTGTTCACAAGCCATGACCCTTTCCAAGATGTCCATACGACCTTTCACCATTCCCAAATGGGTCAATTGGACTTCAAGAGTGGGATACCTGCGTCGAAGACAGAGAACTTCAATAGAATACGATCGCAATCATTGTTAAATCCCAAGGTTGTACATGACTCAGATAGTGAGTCGGACAGTGATGATGAAGGGTTAAGCTTCAATGTACAACCCGGCCGTCGTTCGTTGACTCCGATGGGTGATGCTCATAGAAGATTCAGATCGAGTTCTCTGTTTGGCCCAATGAAGAATAACTTTTTTGACGATTCAAAGTCGAGAAAGAACTCATTTGAGAGGACAAAGCACTTTTTGAAGCATGAAAGGGAGCCCACAACGAAGATTCTTTCAAGAATTACTCCAATGCAATCTATGTCAAATATCACACAGACTCAGTCAACAAGGATCACACCAGTGCAGTCAAGCACCAAGATATCACAACAGACGTGGCGAAACATTGATATCGACGATGGAAAACGTACAGTTCCAGACTTGGAGCAGATGTCTTCCAATAACTCTAGTTCCAATAGCCTGCATGAGAATTCCTCGCTCCCAGTTTCACAATCTCAGATTCCGTTGGATTCCAAGGCCAGCATAGATTCTATATCAACGGTAAAAGAGAAATCACCGAGCTTATTCGATCGTGAATTGATCGAGGAAAGTTTGAAGAAGATTCATGAATCTGAAGATGTGAGTAATGATTCATACAGGAACGATTGGATGAATTTCAAAGATTCTTCAAATTCTTCAAAACCCTTAGGTTCTGTGATAAATAACGAACCGGAGAATAAGTTCAAGATTGACCTATATGGTAAAAAGAACAGAAATAAGTTATCGCTGTACGATTCAGATGAGGAACAAGAGAGCTCAAGTGGTTGGTTCTTAGGTTCAAATCGTTATTAATACATTAACCACCGATGTTTTTAAGGATTATGGTGTTAAAGGGTACGTTCACTTAATATTTGCAAATCTGTGATAATAAAGGAGGGGGCGTTTATAGACGTGTTACTACAATAACACACTTTTTATATCACAGGATGGAATAAATAGTAGAATAAATATATACAGCACTGGCCTATCAAGAGAGCATCTTTTCAAGTAACACCCATTCACGATTCACCTTCACTGGGATTTCACATTGGTCCAGTTGGTCCTGTGCCTGTTTTGCTAGTTCCAATTCGCCTTTCTTTGTGTATAACGTGACGAGATCTCGTAATGATTGTTTTGTAATCACTGCGGATAAAGGATCAAATTTAGCTTCGATCCTGGCTTCTTTGAAAGCATCACGGCACCATTCGATAGCCTTATCAGTGAGTCCCTTAGAATAGAGAATTTCACCTATGTAGTTCTTCAAAAGAGCGCGATTCACATGTTCGAACCCTTCATATGGAGTCTCTGTCAACTGTAACAGGTTTAAAAAGATCTCCAAAGATTTGGATTGTTGGTCCATCTTGGTATAGAGAACGCCCAAGTCTAAGAGACTCTTGAACAGTTCTCTTGTGATTTTGGATTCCTTTGATAGGGTCAGAGAGCCATGTTCAACAAAGTTTATATCATCTTCATGGTACTCGTTGAATTTAATGGCATCCAATAAATAGGATTCGGCGTTGGCATAGTGCTGCTTCTGTGATTCCAGTTTGGCAGAGAGACGAAGGATCTGAGATTTCAAGTCAACAGAACCGACATCCATTGGTAAGTTCAAAGCATATTGGGTTAATTTCCAGCAATTGGTCAAATCGCCCAATTCACCCTTTGATATTGCCAATCTCATAACCAAATCCAAATACTTCTCTTTGAAATCCTTGGATTTTGAGCTCAACTGCTCCAGGTTCAACAATTGGAACTTTCTCGGGTCTTCATCTTCGACATGGATCCCTTCCGTTTCAGCAATGTTCTTCAAACAGTAGATCAAGGACATCTCAGCATTGGCATCATCATCTCTGATCATCTGGAAATACACACCTAACCTTCCCAGACATTTGGTATAAATCGACCAATCTTTCCCCATGGTTTGATATTTGTCAATGTATTGCTTAGAACCAAAATAGACACCAACACCCGCGATCAAGGCGCCAGCGTAAAAGATCCCAATACCTTTCAGCACTGCTCTTGATTGGTTCAAGAGGAAAATCCCCAGAGGGTTTGATACTTCGATCTTATGGAATGATCTTTTGAACTGGAGTGGTCTAATTGAGCGGCGGAGCATTTCTTCTTCTGTCTTCTTCTGTCTTCTTCCTTTTCTTTGTCATGTCCTTCTTTGTTGCATTTGATGTTGAAGTTCTCCTTAACGGAATTTTGTGTTAGGGCCACTAATGACACATTATGTCATTAACAGAGGAACACGGTATTGTCATTACAGTTAGTGGCTGTCATTACTGATTTATAGTTGTCATCAATGTCTTGTGAGTTGTAATTAGCGGCTATTAACGGCTTTATGTACAAAAAAAGGAGAATAGGACAAGAATTTCAATGGATGTCCAATTCCGCTTTCAACTCTTCAACGTCTCTCTCCATCATCTCTTCCCATGGCAATGTGTACAACGGGGTGGAACTGAGTCCGTTAAGATAACTGGAGAGCATGTCCACATTCTTCTTTCTCTTTTCACTCAATTTGAAGTAGGCAAAGCACGCCATTCCAGTCATCGGTAAGCCCGTGTTTCCGAACTCAAAGGCCTTCACTGGTAACTCACCAGCAAGATCAACTTTCGACTTGGTCAGGATATGGACAATGTCATGAATCTGTCTATATCTCAAGTACACATAGCTCAATTCTTCATCTGTGATGAATTTCACAGGCGACCTTTCATCGTTATCTCCTGTGAACTTCCAATATTGGTGTCCCAATGTGTTTGGTGATAATGATTCTAACCAAGATGGATCCAATGATTCAGCAGTGAGCTGTGGTCTTTCACGTAGGATCTTTCTCCCACGAGTAGTCTGTAACATCTGGTCTCTCATACTTTTCAATATGCATTCCACCGATGAAGCCTCACCAAAGTTGTTAATGTTATAACCAACTTCAGGGTGTAGCAAAGCAGAAATACCAGATATGAGAAATAGAACCGCTCTTTCAGGTTGAGAGATGAGAATACGCCCATCCTCCGTCTTTGTAGAGAATTGGATCTGTTTAGACTCTTGGGGTGTTGTGACTTGTGGTGTCGGGTCCTGGAAGGCATCCACTTCTCTAATGGTTCTGAACCATTCAGTCTGGGTCAGTGCACCCAAAGAGGCAAGGATGAATGTTCTTCTTTGAGCGTTGAAGATTGTGTGCTTATTAATCTGGCAGGTGAACTTTCTGAGCATTTTTGTCTTTGTCCTTTTTGTACCCTTTGTCCTTGAACAAGGTGATCTGACTTTTGACATTTAGAAAATGACAAACCTTCCTGTTAAATGACAAAACAGGACAGGCAACACTAAAAATGTCTACAGAGCTTTATCCACAGCTAGATGACCAGAAAATTCGTCAATTGGAACGTTTGAATGGACAGCGGGACAAAGAGTGGCTCATCAACGACGTCATCAAGCCGCAACTACCCAATGTACTCGAGACATTAACGACATGCCTCAATCTGATCACCAGCGTTGATCAAGTCAAATTGCCCTTGACAACAAGAACGGAGCAGGTGAAAGGTGTGATGACCCGTGTGGGTGACGAGATCGTTGGCATGGATGTGTTGTTATCCCTCAATACTTTTAGCAAGAGGCTCCGGTTAAAGATGAGAGAGGACCAGCACCTGCAGTTGGTTCAGTGGACAGAGCTGATCCATCTGATCAACGAGACAATCAACAATGTGGTACTGTTACAAGACATTGGCGGTGACGGGTTCCTCGAGCAGCTCAACAGCGTAATGGTGACTCTAACGAAGTGCAGCACCGTGTTGAACAAGCCACATGAACAATTGTTGTTCCCACAGCACAAGATTGAGATGGAAACGTTGTTTGAGCCTGATGGAAAACTGTTGACTCACTACAAGGACAGACTGTCGATAGATATTTATCTGTTAAACAGTGAGATAACGTTGGAATTGAGGTCATTGGCGCATATCACAGAAGAACCATGGTGTCACATTGACGAAGATGGTAAATCTCATGTTGATAAACTAAGAGACGACCTGAAGCATCATAAAGTACAGCTGAACGACATTCTCACCGAGAGGTACTCCATTGGGCATGTGTTGGGGTTCAACAAGTTCAATGCTCATGATTATCTCACCAGAGGGATAACATTTCATGGACAAGTCGTGATTGAAGTTGAGAAGCTGTCCATTCCATGCCAAGACCCGACACTACTGAGCGTTGGTGCCAAGTTGAATGGACTGGAACACCTGGTTTCTAAGATGTATCGGAACTTGGACCTGGCGGCGCTCTCGATGGATTCATAGTTGTTGATGTTGATTGACCATGCTTAATCGTAACTTCCTATTCTGTAGTTTGATACTTGATAGCCTGTACTTTAATCGGTCTTTCTTCAATTTCAACTGCCTCAACTGATCAAGTTCCTCTTGTGAACCTACAATTTCAACTTCAGTCGAATCATTCCTGAAATTGTTGATCCTCACTGAATTTAACTGAATCTTTGATTCCAACGATGAGCTTTTGCGATCCAACTTTGAGATCTTCATCTTGATCAACTCCACTAGTTTCAGCATCTTAGGTTCGATCTCATCCACCACGTTCTTCTTGGCACTCTGAATGTCGTGTTCAGGGATCAATGTAAAGATTCTGTTCTGATCCAAGATGTTACCAAGTCGGGAGAAGTCCTCAATCTGAGAGTCCAAGGAGCTCAGAGACTGGTTTAAAAGAGAGACAGAGCTAGACAGCGAAATGACACATCCGTTCAGGGTATTGTGGATCGGATAGGACATCCTTGTGGCTCTGGTCGGTGGTTCTTCTAGCTGTTTTGGTGTTGTTCGTGTTTGTTTACGTTTTGTTAGGGTAAAATCTTCGCGGGAACCGTGGCAGCCAAAGAGAGTCATTATCAACCATCAAAGAGCTATCCGAGTCAAACACCTTGCGACAACCATCAAAGGATAAGAAGAAGAACAAAACCAGTAATGCTCATCGTCGGACTCACCGGAGGTATCGCTTGTGGCAAGTCCACAGTCTCAGATATGCTCAAAAAGGAGCATGACATCACAATCATCGATGCAGACCTCACTGCAAGAGAAGTCGTCCAACCAGGTGAAACAACATACAACCAAATCGTCCAGTATTTCCATGAAAAAGTGCCCGGCTTGCTCAATGAAGATAAAACTCTGAACAGACCAGTTCTCGGTGCTTACGTCTTCAACAACAAAGATGAACTCAAAGTCTTGAACTCCATAGCTCATCCAGCCGTGAGAAAGAGAATCTTTTGGAAGTTATTATGCTCATACACGCAAAGGATGGTCATTCTCGATGTTCCCCTACTCTTTGAAAGTGGACTAGATCGAATATGCCATGTTACAATCACGGTGAAATGTAATGACGAACTGCAGCTCAAGAGGTTACTGAAGAGAAATGCATCAATGACTGAAACTGAGGCCAAGCAGAGAATCAGCTCTCAATTGAGCAACAATGAAAGAGTTGAAAGGGCAGATTATGTTATTGATAACAGTGGCTCCTTGGAACAGTTGTCGTCTCAGGTTAGTGAAGTCGTCAACAAGGTCAGACCTGGTTTCCTCTCATGGATCATATGCACATTCCCACCATTCATGATTATATCTACACTGGTTACGTACTTGAAGAGAAGATCAAAAGTGAAACGTGATTGAATTGGAAATATGCACATATGAACTCTACACCATGTGTAGTAAGCAATCATCATAGTCATTAAAATGCAATAGCAATAAAGGAAAATTTGGTCACCGTCTCGGCGGCGCCAAATGGACATAGTGACAGTTCGAACCCCATCTACACCCTGTTTCCTTATTCGGTCTGTAAAAGGAACACTTCTCAGTGTACTTGGAAGACTCAAACGGTGAAGTTAGACGAACATATGGCCTGTTATCACAACAACGGAGTTCATATTGTGCTCTTGAGACCCTGTCGCGGCCATGTTCCGAGATATGGGTAGGATATTCAGCGCAGTCGCTGTTTCTAGACATGTAGGAGTCATCATGGTGCGAGTTATGATGGTTCGATGGGAGTGGTAATTCGCCAGAACGAGAACGACGCGACAGGGTAGCAATGAGGTCTGGTGGTGATCCATTGGTACCATTAGGCCTTGAACGCTTAAACCCAAATTGTTGTGGATCTTCACCGTGTGGTCTCTTGTTAGAATCTAGATCTGCCGGATCATAGCCATCTTCTTCATCTTCATCGCTTTTCTGGTTCTCATCGTTATGGTAGCTGTTAACCAATTTATCACCGTCAGCAAGAATTTTCATCAGATCATCATCGGCATGATCAAGTGGGTTCACTTTAGTAGGTCTTGGTAACAGTTGCTTTTGAAGAACAGGTTTAGGGAGCACTGGAGAGATGCTTTTATCGGCAAGGGAGTTATTAATCAGGACGCCAACAGCAGATTCGCCATCGTAACGAAACAGCTTCTTCTCTGTAATCAGAACAGAATCAGGCTCGTGTGGTGAATAAGAAGTTTCATAGCCAATAGGTATCTTGACAAGAGCTGTATCATCAGAGAGTTCAAGTGGCACAGATCCACCTCTCACGACTGTAGCCCTATCAAGAGCAAACATATCACCGAGATCGAAATTAACCAACTTTGGAATCTCCCATTCGGTACTAATCTCTTCTTCTAAGATATCATACTTGTTTGGTCTATTAGTGCTGTTCTTCAATAAAGTACCTTCAGAAATGTCCATATCCTTAGCCTTACTGGATTCATCAATGCTTTTAGCATTTTCGGAACCTGAAGGGATAACTTTCACTTCGACAAGGTCCTCGTCATTTTTGAAATGAACTCTAGCACTCTTCTTCTTGGTGACTTGACCGGTAGGCCTCAAAATGGACTTCAGGCCAGAGTTGTTAACATAGGAAACTACAGCAGTTGTCGATGAATAAGCTCCCTCAGCTGGCGTAAAAGGTGCCTCGCTTGACGATGGTTTTCTCTTGATATATTCTGTGACAGAGAACTTCCTAGGGGCTGCTAATGAGGTCTGAGATTGGGCCAATGCGGAAGGAGGCGATACAATCTTAGGCTTGGGTTCTTGTGGGGAAAGAGTAATTGGTAGTATTGGTTTCTTGATCTTTGAGGGTTTTGAAATAGTTTCTGGACTCAGCTCCTTCTGTCTTCTTTCGGCATCGCGGATCAGCTTTTCAGCAGACTCTTTGAACTCTGACCTTTTCAGCATGGTGGTCAACACATCAATGAGTTTGAAGTTTGTCAACTGCTCTGTAATCATGTTCATAGAAGAAAGGAAACGTAACGAGGACCTGACGTTAGAAGCCAACTTGGATCTCAAATCATATCTCAGCCAATTACCGATTCTCAACATACAATTAGCATCTGCACTCAACTCTTTTAGCACTTCCTCGTTACCTTGAAATACTTCTAATGTTCTTTCCAGGATGTAGTATCTTAAGTCGAAATCTGTACCGTACTGTTCTTTGGTGATGCACATGATGAAAGATGATACCTTGCTGGCAATGGACTTAGGATTCTGACCTTGTTGTTGTCTAAACACATCAATGATAAACTTTTTAGCCTGATCCTCTTTTACTTTGGCATCTTTGATGGATCTCAAAATGACATCGATGTCGTAGTCAGTGAATTTCGTGACTCTTTCTAAGGGCTTGGACTTATCGTTCAAGAGTCTGCGTGTTTCTTCATCAGCGGCCTCATCACTTCTGACCGATCTGATCTTCTCAATGTACTTCCGCTGAACTTCAGTGAGCTCTGGATGGTTCTGTAAACCCGTTGATCTGCTCTCAGCAGGTTGGGATTGCGGTGGTGTCTTCTGTTGATCCTGTTTACCATCTGGATTCAAATAATTGGCAACAATCTCTTCCTCTGATATTGGAGTTGAGGCATTGGACAATGCTGGTGACGGCGATGGTGACCTTGATATAGGATTTAGTGACTCCTGTATGGACTGTAAAGCACTGTCCCCTTTCAGTCTTTCTAGAAACTCGATACTCTCTGGATGATTTCTCGCCTCGCTGGCAATGGAATACAAGCAGTTATTGCGCTTATTAACCATCTGTTGATGTATAGTCATCAGCTCGCGATAGTTGGCATCACCTTCCTCTGTATGGCGAAGCTGCTCGAGCGTAGCAGCAACCAGCTCTGACGACTCAACATAGAGCCTGAACAAGTCCTGCATCGTCATCTCCGCTAGTACGTTGGTAGTTGGTGGCATGTTGTTGCTCATGTTATCCACCGCAGTACCTCCCATGTTTAATCTACGTTATACGTGGGAAACCTATACACAAGAACTCAGAAAATCAAGACAAAACAAAGGGAGCGGTAAAAGAATAGGGAGAGAGTAGGGTATCTAAGGACAGTTAGGAGCGTTAAAAAGATTTGAGAAAACTCGGATTAACAGATCCTTCGTTTGTTTGCTCGTTGTTGTTCAACAGAGGGAATTTGTAAACGAGAAAGGATTCTGCAGCCAAAAAATTCGCCACAAAAAGCAGGAGCGAAATGGGCTTCCGAGGTGTGGTCACGTGATGACAGGCTCGGAATCTATATGATAAGGTCATTAATATATAAATCCGCTTATCTCTATGAATCTGTCGATCAATCGTATTTATTATTCTCATGTTCTTTTTATGTTTCTCATCGATTATATACGTCATCATGCGATTCTCCAGGTGTTCAACCACTCCAAGTAGGCGTACTCTCTAGCAGGGCCTTCCAAACCGAAGGAGAGATGTCTAAAATGATAAAACACACCAACAACGAGAACGCACCAGAAAATGTAGATACCCCAGTAGATCACTGTGTTTTTAACACTTCTTACTTGACGCAATGGCCTAGTGAAGTGCTCCAATAAGAACACAAAGACAAGCATGGCAAAGTATAATGCTGGTAAGTAATGGTGCACATATGTGACTCTGCCCATCACGATGAATGGACAGAAGTGCAAACCCCAACCGAACATTGGATAGATACCACCCATTAGAAAAGTGTTGAGCTTCTCCTCATCACCAGCGAAGTCGTTCACCTGTCTTTGCCATCTCAGCAAGTAGAACAGGACCAAAAGGGCAAACACAACAACACCGACAGATGATGGCCATGTAGTAGCTGGAGATCCCATCAAAAAATACTTTGGAGTATCATCAGCCCAGCCACAGAGTCTGATACCCACATTAAGGGTCGGCCATTGCCAAGCACGAGAGGCCAAAGAATCTTCCTTCTCAGGGTCTGGAACTAAGGCATTATTTGTAGCCATCATGGCCAAGTTCAATTGGATGAAATCTTTGAAGAAGTTTGTCTTTGGCAATTGAAAATCTGGCCCTGGGTTTGGCAAACCGGTGTTATGGTGCTCTTCAATGTTCCACCAAGTACGTTTATCACGAGCGAACGGATTCTTTGCACAGACAACTTCACCTTGACGGAACCCCCACTGTGGTAAATGGTTCCCGGTTTGCATCAAGTAACAGCCAATCTCCTTATGTTTCAATCTGAAAGAAGTAGTCAAGGGGTGAATTCTCAGCTTGTCTTCAGAGCCGTATTGATGGGCAACCTCGACAATCCAGTTATCCTTTGGATCACCAATCTCTTCATTCCCATAGCAAGAAACCTCATTTTCACCTCTAGAGACTGGAGCACCAACCTGATGAGAGTGCAAGTTGCGGTTCGTGGAGACATGGACCAATCTAATTGGCATACCATCAATAACATACTCCAATAAGTCTCTCGACTCGTTCCATGCAGGTCTACCTCTTTCACGTTGGAAGTACCATTGGTTGTTGTTATCCTTATGACCATAAGTGGTGACTTGTTGTTGCTTTGAACCTTCTGGGAAAGTTTGAACGTGGGAGTGCAAGAGACCACCACCTAGACCTTGGTTCTTGAGTGTAATGTATGAAGAACCAACTGCAATGTCTCTTGGGCCACCACCAACGTTAGAACCGTCCAAATTGGCCTGGAACAAAGAAGACATGTTAGCGTCGCCTGTACCTGAACCGCTCAAGAGTTCGAAATGTATCTTGAAAGAGAAGAGGAAGACAACAAATGGGATAAGGATAAGGGCACCTATTCTTGCTAGCCAATGAGCAGCGTACTGTTTGTTTGTAATGTTTTTATCAGCCATCATGTTCCACAAATCCACCACGGTATAAATACCGACAAGGGTGGTGACAAAGAGACCAACCATCTTAACAGAGCAGACGCAACCGATGGAGAAGCCTGTCAACAACAGCCATTTCCACCATTTACGACTAAAAGCGTTCTTTCTCTCGTTGTGGAATTTAACGAAGCAGAACACGGTGGAAACGGTGAAGAACAAAAGCATGGAGTCCAAAAGGATGAATCTTGCCAATGTGACATAAGAGCTCTCAAATACAACCATGAGTGTGAATAACCAAACCGCTGGTGTCTTGAAACCGATACCTCTAGCGGTGTAGTAAGCCAATGGAACACAAAGGACACTGAACATCGCGTTGAACAGTCTCATTTTAACGAAATCAATGTAATCTGGGTACTCTTGACCAGATGGGAAATCCCAGGAGCCATTGTAACCAGCCAAGTAACCAGATAAACCAACAAGCATCTTGCCCAGTGGAGGATGGACATCGTGGTAGAACTCATGACGCAAGTAGTAAGAACCAAACTTACCGAAATGGGCCTCATCCCAGACAACGTTTTGGTTTGCTCCAATTCTGTAACAACGGGTGATGAAACCAAGGATTGTGAACAAGATTGGCATCACGATGGCCTCAGCCTTGGCTAAGGAGGATTCAAGCTCCTCTGCTTCTCTGGCCAGCTCCTTCTTCGAGTCGATCACTTCTGGCGTTGGTTCGACAGACGGGACCGGGGTCTCCACTGCCGGCGTCTTGTTGCGAAGACGTGACGCGATGCCCTCATCTCTGACAGCAGCACCGGAGGATGACATCTGGGTATTCCAATTGCTTAGGGCCTTCAAAGGGTGGTCTTCAAACTCTTTTTTTTGCCCAATAGCTTTTTCCATCTTTTGTTTGGTGATTTTCGTGACACGTAGTTGAAATTTCCTGGTTGCGGGCAGCAGCAGCCACGGAAATTTTTCGCGTTTTGCGCGGCGCAAACCAGGAAGTCAGAAAGGGAAAGTTTCGCGAAGTAGCAGAATATGACAGGCCGGGTAACTTTGCTTTCGCACTGGACAATAGACATCTTTCTCTCTTGGTATGTTTCGCTTCTCGTATTGCCAAGGCCCAATAGGCAACAGAATATAAATCCTGAAAGTTAAAAGCAGCCTATAGGTCTAATGTGATGTCACGTGCCACGTGTCGCAACTCACACGTGATTTCGCTGTTGCCAGCCTCCAGTGAGAGTTGTTAACAAAGTTGCAGAGTGTGATGAGCCCGGTTGACCACCTAATAAGGTAATTCCGAGAAGGATGGAATATCGTAGAAATTTTTAGCACGCGAAAACGGGGAAGAAACGCGAAAATTCGTACGCGTTTGGTATATATCATTGGAACACAATTTGAACAAAGCTCTATAACCAGACCCTTAGAATACCACAGGAACACTCATAATGTCCGACCATGATGATATGCTGGAGGACTTCATCGAAGGTGAGCTCATCGAGGAGCCGAGGGAGGACCAGCAGCAGCAGAAACACAGGTCCAATCCTCAACCTCCACAGTCACATATTAAATCCTATATCGCCATTTTGGTGTCTGCTCTAGGTGGTATCGACCACTCTTCCGAAAAGGACCCACCTCCTTATAAGCTCGGTGTTGAAGCATTTCTGTGCCTCCAAGATATAGAGAAATGGATCAGATCTCACGATCACAAGGAGAACTCTTGGGAAGTGGCGGTCGCATGTGCTGAGAGTGGATTGCTGAATGATCTCATTACGATCCTATGTATGTGGGATGACTCTCTAGATAAAAAGTCCACCATCTCAGGGTACAGCAAGAAGAACGATGAAAGGATCGCCAAGATGTGCTTGAGGCTGCTGGTGTTGTTGACATGGCCTTTGGAATTAGCTAACAATATGTTTCAACGTCAGTTGGACCACTACAGTGACTTGAAGAAGCATCAGCTAGGCTACAAGAAACAGATCCTTAGTCATAGAAACGGTGGTATTCTCCATGCTGTCATCAAGATCGCACTCCCTGTCATCGCAAAGGACAAAAAGGATAGAGAAAAAGCAGATTATCTCGTCATAAGACACTGTGTTGCCTTCTTCAGAAATCTTTTACAGATTGAACCAGCCGGTATCTCCAAAAATGCTACCAAGCATCTCAAACAGTCCGAATTGACTGAGAATTTACCAAAGGGCGTCAACATTGATGATGTCAGTATTGGTGCTTGCTTGGGTGCCTTCCACGATAACAAAGTCTTCAAGTTCTTCCTGACAATGTGTTCTTCGATTGGTGTTGGCCTTGATTTCGAACCTGAACTGTTGGTTGGCCCATTCCAAGAGATCATCTATTTCATGGTACGTAAGCTAACGCCCGGTTATATCATGTCATCAACTTGTACTGAAAAGGATACAAGAGAACAAACAGCAAGCTCCATGGGTCTCGCTGATCTGCTATCAAAAGAGAAAGATATGATTAACAAATTTAAGAAACACAGTTCAAGTCGACATGGAAGATTCGGAACTCTCCTGTCTTTGCAAACCCCAGATATGGGTCGTCTTACAGTTTCAAATGCTGGTAACTTGTTGAGTAAGAACAATCCAATTGCTGCTTTCGATGCTCATAAGAAATGGCATAAGTTACAGAAGTTCAAATACTTGCCTGGTGAAGAAATCATCCAACCAGAGGTTGCTATCGGCACTGCTAACAGAAAGGCATTCCATGAATTCGTATGTGATTTTATCGATGGTTCTTTTAACCCTTTTGTCAAAGCTTGTACTAGGGTCCTTGCATCTAATATCCAAAACGAAGGAGGTAATGCTGAAGAACTAGCGAAGATCCAGTACCTCATGATCGTTGCATGGTTCCTGGAAGCACAAAGGGACAGATACGGTGAGAAATTGGGAAGTGTGGACTATACTCTGGTCGCTTCCGCCCTCTCGGACGAGGCGTTTGTGATTTTGGCTTCTTTCATACATGAATCTTTGACCGAGACAGATAAGAAATGGGGGCTTGCCCATGCTTGTATGATCTTGTTCAAGGAAGTTCTACATGTTGGACGTACTCTCTCAGTGTCATCATTGGAGGAGAACAGAAATATCTCCATTAATTTGAAAAAGAGAATATTCAACGACACTTATCTTGATCCTATTCCAGCGATTGTAAAAGGCGCTTCCAAAAGGTCACCAGAATTTGTCGATACCACAATTGATTTCCTTGATGTTTTGACAAAAGAACTTGAAGAATACGCTAATGCGGATATGAAGAAATTGATTATCCAAGAGAAGTCTAAAAAGTATGCTAAAGTCTACTCCAAAGAACAGATCACAATTGATGAGCTGAATGAGAAGGATGACAGGGCTCTATCCAAAGCTGCCGCTCATTTGTCTCAAGAAAGAAGGAAGATTCGTGATAGGTTAGTGGGTCGTATCACACATCCAGAAGCAATCAATACTTACATCTCTTACATCAAGAGATTTGAAGATATCCCAGAGAAATCTTTGAAGAAATCTATCAAGTTTCTTCACAAGATCTTCTTCACCATGAAGAAGCATTCATTGCTCTATCGTCTAGACTTTCTACTCACTTTGCATACTATGTTGAGTCCTGAAGGTCTACCACATAACTCAAGAATCAGAAAACATGTCGAGCAATTCCTTACACATTTCATGAAGAGGTTCAGACAGAGTCTTGATAAGACCCCAACTTTGTATGTCGAGATATTATTCCCATTGATGAATGATAAGGACTTCAGATTCTTCTTGGATACTGGTGAGATCTTTATTCCGAATGAAGCCACTAAGAATGAAGTGCTTGTGAATTCTATTGTGGAAATCAGAGGCTCTGAATTCATGGATATTGAAAGAAAAGTGGCTATCATGGTTGCATGCCTCATTGATGATGACCAACGTGATCTTGTTGAATGGATATCTGAAGAACTTGAAAAGATCGTCACCATCAGACTAAAAGAGAAGGGCCAGGATATTCCGATGGATAGAGACCCAAGTGAAGAAACTGATCCAGGTGAATATAAGGATGTCACTATTCGCTGCGCATCTGTGACCACACAGAAGAAACTTGTTTCTGAGCCTAAGCTGAGGTACTTGTTGAAACTTGCTGGTGTGACATTGCCATCCTCTACATCAGATGAGTGCGTGTTCTCCTCAGGTGCAGATGTTGATAACCTTATCACTGTGAACACTTATATCAAGATGTACTTGATCACTCCTGTTGAGCTGGATGAAAACAAGGTCGCTAATGACTATTTGATTAGAAGAGCTTTGAAGAACCAATACGGTGGTAATGAGAATGATGGATATAACTCTGACGCTTTCCAGGACGTAGGCTACTCCTCCGATGAAGATGACGTTGCCTTTGATAATAATGATGAGGATGAAGAGGGAGGAAGAATAAGAGTTGGTTATATGGATGATGAGTTGGACAGGCTTGAAGAAGCAATTGAAAAGAATCAAGGTTCATTACAAGGAAGAGGTATTGCAAAGAAGAAGTGTGGTAAGGTTAGATTAAACAAAAAGTCCAAAAAGAAGAGGAGATATTCTGATTTGCCAATGCATGAGCTTTCTGGGGATGAAGAAGGACAACCAAGAAGAAGAGCGGAGCATTCTGCTTCTTACAAATCATCTAGATACATCTTAGATTCTGATGAAGATGATCAGGAAGCTGATGCTGCATTCTTTGCTCGTGAACGAAAGTTGAGAGAGTTGTTGGAACAAGGAAACGGATCATTATCTGCTGAACAGATCAAAAATCTCTTCAACTCTGAAACTGCGCGCACTGCTGATTCTAGAGACGACAATGATGGTAAGATTACTATCAATTCTGATGTTTCAAAGCGAAATGCACCAGAGCTGGAATCTCCTGTTATCAAGAGAAGAAGAGCCGGTGATGATGGTAATGAGAGTGAGGGAAGTGCTACTGATCATTCAGACTCACACAGTAATTCAGAAGCTGACTTGGAGGATTCCGACTCTCATGATGAATCCAGTAAGGGCGGTGAAGATTACGATGCTGAGCGGACTAAGGCAACCAGCGCGGAAGATGATGACCCGTTCACCAAGAATTACAGGTTAATTCTTAACGACAGTGATGAAGATGATGACCGTAATAATGAAAAGGCGGAAGAAGACGATGGGACTATCATGAGGATTCCTAAGAGAAGACTCATCATAGAGGACAATGATGATGAGTAATGTCAATATATGCATGCATTTTATAGACCAATGAAGATATAGTTTACAAATTAGCTAAATGATGCGTATGATACAAGCATTTTTCATCTATATACCTACCAAAAACAAACTCCAAGTGCCCCCCTGTAAACCACTGCTTCTTGTTAAATCAATTCAAAGAAAATTCGTCGATATCAAGTGCACCATTCAAGCTCTGGAAAGTTCCTGAAGGTCTTGGTGTGATACCGGGTGTGCTCCCAATGCCATAGATGACACCAGGAGTAGCAGTACCATTTGCCCCATTGATGTATGTGTGTGTATGTGCAGGGTTTAGAGGATAGAGCGGTGGATTAGAACCTTCTGTCGTTGGGTCAGGAGACACGGCAGTGTCATATGTTGGTGGTGACAATGCTGAAACATCGTCATACATTGGTGGAACTTCATCGTCCCATGCAATGCCCAATCCTGATCTTTCAGTGATGTTCAGTTTGAACTGCATACGCAGTACACGGGCAGAACCAGTAGGAACACCGATGACAGCATGAGAGTTTGTTTCTTCACTTCTTGCCTTGGATTGAGAGGATGGTTCAGTTTGCGCCGGTTTCACATGAGTGGCAAACATTGGTGATAATTCAGCCAATCTTTGATCTGTTTTGTTTGCTGACTCTCTTCTCAATGAATCGGTGCTTGAAACAGAAGCAGTCAGTGTATTAGACGATGTGTTCTGTAGGACTTCCTCTGCGATCACAACTTCCACAATCAAGATATGTGATGAAGTGATACCCAAGACTGGATCATCGATATCACAACTAACAGATGGATGAACTGGTGGTAATTCAATCGGTTTCTTTGAAGACGCATGAGTATGATGGGGACCTGCTGCGCTTGAAAGACCAAAGCAAGAGATATCAGCAACGAGTTCAATCTTACCCTTACCAGAGAAATCGGATTTCCAGCCATTTCTCAAATCACCAGACGCAACTGTACGAATCTCTTGACAATATAAGGAGTAGTCTTCCTTCGAAGCTGCTTGTGCCTGTTCCTGAGATTGACGAAGTTCTTCATTAGCATGATCGCTTGGATGTAAGTTGTTGATTGTAGAAGAGATGTCATCGCTTGAAGCGGATGGTTGCAGCTCATTAACTTCTCTTGTTTGTTGAGCACTTAATGTACCATTGTTAGATGCTGATGGTTCCAAAGCCGCACTTGAGTTCGTCACAGAGAACGATGTTGTTGGTCCAGATTGTTGATTTCTCTTAATGTTGCTCTTCGCCAGAGCTGGATTCTTTCTATAGTGTTCTTCAATGACTCTAAGTTTTGTCTTGTGGTTCATACATGCATTTGCCTTTATTTTCACATTTTCTTCAATTCTCCACGCAATTCTTCTCATTCTCCATCTTCTATCGTTTGCAGAAACACCATCCAATTTCAGCTCTAGCGCGAAAGAGGATTTTGGATGTATCACATTTGGCAATACAGCAGTAGCTGTAACATCTGTCGGAGGAAACACTCTCAAGGAGTTTCTATCTGGGCCTCTCAGAACAGATCTGGATATGTTCAAAGGAAGCACAACTTTGACCATCGTCTGATGATTGCTATGGTTGTTGTATGATGCGACAGCAACAAGCTCATACTTGATACTAGTGATTCCACTTGATCCCAAAGCTGTAGTTGCAGGCAGGGCACCTGGCAAAAGATGTGAAAATGGATAGGAATGTTTCCCAACTGGTAAGTTATGAGATTGGGTCATAATATCCCATCTTGCTAATTCTGTAGATTTTTTCTTGCAACTGGAGCAGTTTGACAGAGTGTTTGAAGGAGGAAGGAACGGTTTAGCATAATGAACTTTTTGGTATAGCGCCAGTTGGACAGAATTGATGAGAACATGGTCCTTCACGTTTAGCAAGCTAAGCAAGTTGTTTGATGAGTTGTTCTTCGAGTTCAGAGGCGACGTGTTGTTCGAGTGCGTTGGAGACAGGTTCAAGTTCGAAAGCGTGTGTGAAAGGGTTTGCAACGTGTTTGAAGAAGGTGCCCTCTTTGCGGCCGGTCTTGCACTGAGAAAGGCCTCCTTGGCGATCTCAATGTTGAGCTGCCCGGAAATCAAGGAGCCAGAGCTCTCGGTAGGAAGTCCATACAGAATCACAGGCGGGCTTTCCAAGTCGATGGAGAGCTCAAAGGGGTGGGAGCCGGTGTTGGCGATGTTGTTGTTTAATGTCGTCTGTGGAACGTTGATGTGGCCGCCCTGGCCATGAGACGAGTGTGGCGACAGAGCGCTGCTCTGCGAGAGGGTTGATGCGAGTTTTGGGAGGAATGGCATTGAACCTCTGTATTTGTATATGTATCTCTGTAATCAGTCTCTATACCAGCCTTGATGATTGTCTGTAACCCTGTCTAGAGCCACAGTTTTTTACCTAGTGAGGCACTTGATCCCGTTTTTCAACGTATCGATTCCTTGAGACTATCCTGAATAACTCAGAGCGTTAAAAGCCAAGGCAAATGTTCCCACTCTGTTAGGCCTTCTTTCCCTCCTTTTGGGTACTCCTTAATAACGCTGTGGATTTTTCTTTATGGGCAGCGGAGTTTTCTGAGTGGACAGGCCGGGTAACAGTTGTGGCGGACTTTTCCCGGTGAGGAACCGACGATATTTCGTGATTGATTGGTCAGATAAGGCATTTGGTTTGGTTAATGGGATATTTGAGGTGAATTTACCATAGTGACCGGATTTTTCACCCATTCTAGCCAGGTTATTGATCAAAGCTTGTAGACCTCGGAAGTGATGAATCGTCACGTGCTTGCAGTCTTCCCGGAATTCCCTTTTGCCGTTGGCCAACGAACTTTTGGAAGGGGAAAACAAACGAAAACATCGACATCGACATTGACATCGACAACAAAACAACGGCGGTACGAAGGAAGAGAAGGAAGAAGAAGTTGGCTAGGATACGTTGACACCACGACACCTACGATGAACATACAGGGCTATCAGGGGTTGACGCCCGCTCAACAGCTCCTACAACAGCAACAGCAGCAGCAACAGTCACAGCAGAAACAACAACAACAACAGCAACAGCAACACCAGAAGCCCCAACATGGGACCCCGCTGCAGTTCAATGACCTGTTCCAGAGCATGAACAGCTCGATTGGTCAAGGTAATGCCGCTGATGCCCTATCGCACTCGCAATTGCTCCAACAGACGCTCTACCAAGGTCAGTATAATAGGGCACAGACGCCTCAACAACGAAATATACAACCACAGCTCCAACAGGGGCCTCAAGGGCTTCCGCAGGCTCAGCAGCAGCCTGTTCATCGTGCTATCTCTTTGGATCAGTCCATCGCCGTGCTGGGTCATTGGCAGGATCAGATGCAGTTGGCTGAGTTGTCGAGAAAGTCTAATGTCCCTCATTTCTACGCAAGACACGCTGCAGTAGTATCAAGAAGATCTAAGCCACAGTTTGGTGAACAGAAGAGTCTTGTAGAGTTGACGAGACAGCTCTTGGACTCGGATCACAACCAACATTCCCCTGAACTACAAACACAAACAAGCACAAACTCGGTCCTCTTGCACAACAAGAAGGTATCGCATGATAATGAGAACGATGATGATTTTGACGACTTTGCTATTCCAAGAATCACCTCGAAGAAATTCCCAGATCAGCTCTGGGGTGGGTTGGATCTAAGTGGTCAGGCAATTGCAAACCTTTCACCAAAGTTGTTCCAATATGAGTTCTTGACCAAACTCTATCTCAATGGGAACAATTTGTCACAAGTCCCGAAAGAGATTAAGAACTTGAAATACTTGAAAGTTTTGGATCTTTCGAATAACAGATTGACTAGCGTCCCTCCAGAACTAGGTTTACTCACAGCTTTGAAGTACCTGTACCTCTTTGATAACAATTTAACTACTTTACCATTTGAATTCGGTAACTTGTTCGCCTTGCACTTCTTGGGTCTCGAAGGTAACCCTGATTTCAATTTGGAGTACATCAAGATCCTCGCTCAAAAGGGGACAAGATCTTTGATTATACATTTAAGGGATAATGTTCCGAAGACGTTACCCCCTCCTAAGAGACAATGGATCGAACTTTCTGAAGATGGTGAGATTGCAGATCCAGATGATGAACAAGAGACACAGGATGAGAAGGGATCATTCACCGTGTTGGATTACAACGTGTTGTGTCAACACTATGCATCTGCAAGAATGTATAGCTATACGCCTTCTTGGGCTCTCAACTGGGATTACAGAAAGGATGTCTTGAAGAAGCAGATATTGGAGTGCGATGCTGATGTCATCTGCTTGCAAGAAGTTGAGACGCAGCTGTTTGAAGATTATTGGCTCGATCTCATGGCCGAACGTGGTTATAGAGGTGTCTTCCATGCCAAGTACAGAGCAAGAAGAATGAACGAGAAGGAGGCTAAGAAGGTTGATGGATGTGCCACTTTCTATAAGGCTTCCAAGTTCTCGCTAGCAGAAAAGAAGTCTTTGGAGTACACTCAGATCGTGTTGAATGCGGCAAGATATAAGAAGACCGATGATGTCTTTAATAGATTACAGAGTCGTGATAACATTGGTCTAATTACAATCTTGACAAACTTGGAAACACAGCAGGACATCCTCGTGGCAAACACACATTTACATTGGGATCCAGCCTTGAACGATGTCAAGACCGTCCAAGTTGGTGTGTTACTCGAAGAGATCGAACTTATTGCCAAGAAGAATCTGAAGACTACTGAAGATTCTGTGATGAAGACCTTGCCTGTCCTCGTGTGTGGTGATTTCAACTCTCAACCACATTCTGCTGTATATCAATTGTTCTCTACAGGTTTCGTGAAAGATCATGAGGATGTCAAAGGAAGAGATTATGGTAAGTTCACTGAGAAGGGTTTCTCCCATGGGTTCCATTTCAAGTCTGCCTATTCCAACATTGGTGAGATGTCGTTTACAAACTTCACTCCAAGTTTTACAGACGTGTTGGATTACATCTGGTATACACCTTCAACGCTCTCTGTTAGAGGATTACTTGGTGAGATGGACTCTGAGTACTTGAGTCACTACGTTGGTTTTCCTAATGCACATGCGCCATCTGATCACATCCCACTCTTGACCAAGTTCCAATTGAAGCAAAAGAGAGAGACTGCACCAATTAGAAGAGAATTCAAACCAGAGTTTAGATCATCAAGAAAGACGTGATAAATGCGGAATGCTGTCTTGACCATTACCGTCAGTTTACACTCATGCGTCTTGATATCATTAGGCCAGTCATTCATTGTAATTGATCCATGTTGCCGTGTCATTCGTTGTATAATAGAATTTATCGTTTCTTTCGAGGTTTGCCTTTGTATTTGAAAGATGCGCTGTGTGATCACTTCCAAGGACTATACTTATATTCTGTCTCCGCAAGCTTCTGGTAAGTGGCAATGTATTGAACCAAATGTCTAGTAACTGTCTGAGCAGTTTCATACAAGTTAATTCTCTCATTAGAGCCGTAAGGGATAAAATTTCATCTAGAGTTCCAGTCGTAGTCTGAACGCATAGAACTGTGGTCATTTGGATTGTTTATCTTTTGGTTTTGTAATCCGGCGGTTGCAGGAGAGAGAGGTATACCGTATGATGTATCAGAGTTGAGAGAATTGACTCGCTGTCATGAGTTACCAAGGATTTTTTGCAGTGAGAAGAGTAAGGGGCTCTTCTAAGGGTCATTAAGGCTCTCAGAGAGGCCCAGGGCACTAGAAATGGTAATATTTAGTAAATAGAATGGATAAATGGCGAGGAATATTCAAGAGGCAGAAGTCTGAAGACACGAATAATCTATCAAAATTCAAGTTTCAGGTTTCAAATTTCAACTGAAAGACATTTTCAAACTCTATGAGATATTGCTGTTTTCTCATTAGACGAGCTCTTCTTGAACGATTCCTCCCATTTTGATCAATGCGCGCTATACATTCGCGGTCCAATCATCCTCAGCCCGTTCATGAGGTGGGATGAAGGACCACCAATAAGGAAGATAAATCGAGCCAAAAGGAGTGTTCACAATGGCTGTCAGGAGATCTACACGACTGATTGAAGGTACCAAGTCTAAGTACTTTCTTAGAAAGGGACCCAAAACCACTGAAACCCTGTTACCGAATCTTTACGCCACAGTTGTCCAAGATGAGATTAAAGTGAAACAGGAAGAAGTTCAAATTCCGGTAAAGAGCGAAGATGGACCGAGCATACCAATCAAAAAAGAGTGTGAAGCCAGTATACCTATTAAAAGAGAAATTGAAGGCGATTTGGTACCCAAGATCAATGAGGAGTCATTATCATCAACGAAGAAGAGAAAGGCTGCCAAAATTGAAGTTGAGCAATCACAAACTGAGGTCCCAAGGAACTTTTACCCGATATATGAGCAGGTGAAACTCATGAGATCCCTCATCGTAGCCCCTGTAGACACAATGGGCTGTGCTGAGATTCCCATCACTTTGAACAGAGACATACCATTGTCGCCAAAGAACTATAGATTTCAGCTGCTCATATCGTTAATGCTTTCATCCCAGACTAAAGACGAGGTGAACTATAAGGCTATGTCCAATATGAAGGAATACTTTTTGAAGAATGGATTCAATGATGGCATCACACTGGAAGCGATGCAATGGGTCGAAGAACGGAAATTGGACGAATTGATCTTTAGCGTTGGGTTTCATACGAGGAAGGCCAATTATATCAAAAGATCTGTGGAGATCTTGGCCTCAGAATGGGAAGGCGATATTCCCAACACTGTGGATGGGCTCGTGGGGCTCCCTGGTGTTGGACCGAAGATGGCCTTCTTGACCTTACAAAAGGCGTGGGATCTCAACCTTGGCATCGGTGTGGATGTTCATGTTGATAGGCTCTCTAAGATGTGGAGATGGGTTAAGAATAAGAAAGGTCCTGAGGAGACCCGTGTTGAATTGGAGAGTTGGTTACCTAAAGAACTATGGACTGAGATTAACCCTGAACTCGTTGGGTTTGGACAATCGATATGTCTACCTAGAGGTAGAAGATGTGATCTGTGCACTCTCAGTAAGCTGAATCTGTGTAATAACGTTGATAGGGCATTGATAAGGAAAATTGAAGGGTTGGGCTCAGAGAAACTGGATGAAATGAATAAAAAACTGAGATTTGATCCTAAGCCACTGATGGATATTGAAGATCTTGCATGATAACTACGAAAGTGTAAGATGGTTGTTATATCATGATTTCGTTAATAAATAATAGATCTCACTTCACGATTTCAAACTCTGCAACCAATGGGATATGATCACTTGGAAAATCTCTGTTTGGTAGGCCCTGTATGACTTTTAGATAGTCTCTGTCAACTCCGCTTAGGAACCCCACGAGGTTGAAATCCGTGCTGTTGAACCATATGTAGTCAAATATGCCAAAGAGGTGTTGTGTGTAGCAGGTGAAGAGGTCATCCTGTTGGATGATCGTATCAAAGATGTTTGAAGATGTCTCCACTGGGTTAGCAATGTATTCCTTGTTCGAACCACTGAGATACTGGGAGATATCCTTATTTGAGCTTTCGATCTTGTCGTTCTTCAGGAACTCATATACGGAAGAGTTTGGCCTAGAGTTGAAATCGCCCGTGAATAAGACACGAGAATTGGTGTACTTGAGTTTGATCTTATGGAGGGCCTCGAGGAGGACTATGGTCTGCAGGAGTTTGACATCGCTGAGTTTCCAATAGAGATGTGTGTTCAGCACAATGATGGTTTCGTTTGTCATATAGTGCTGTAGAACAACAATCAATCCAACTTGGTTCCTTGTGTTGAATATTGTGTTGATCTCCTTATGATTGAAATCTACGCCGTACCAGTTCTCAAACTCAGTATTGTAATAGTCAGAGATGCCAAACTTCTTGCATTCTAACAGGGCAAACTTATTTGTGTCGTAGAATATGGAGACACCATCTATTAGGGCAGTATCATCCTTCTCTGCCCAATAATTTGGTTTCCCCTTCTGGATAAAAGAACCGTCGTATCCAAGCTTCCTCATCAGGGGATACCATATCTTCTCGAATGCTCTTCCTTCCATCTCTTGGAAACACATGATTTCACTCTGAATGTTAGAATCCACCACAGTGCTCTGTAAGAGTTGTACCCGATATTCCCATGACCGATACTCCTTAGGAACATAAGAATCATAGACCTGAGGCCACATGTACGACTGGTTCAGCATGTTGAAGCTCATCACCTTGATCCTGCGGGACTGCGGCACGCGGTTCAGAGGTGTCAATGGGACCCAATGGCGATGTCGTAAAGGGTTAAACTCCTTTGTGGGGAAGCCCCTATAGATGTGTTTGCCCATCTGGTTTGTCCGTTTTGTTGCTTGTTGTTCAATTAATCGTTTATTCCACTTCCAATGGTCTGACCCCTTTTGCAGCCAGAAACCCAGGACCCTACGCCGTTTTTGGCCTCTTTCCTATATTCTCTGTTTGTCTTTTTGTTTTTATTTTGTTCTTAAGAGCGATTGTGTGGGGGGGGAGGGATTTTATCTTTGGAGAAACCGACGAAGAACACATAAAGAGGACTATCGGGTGTTACAAGGCGGTAATGAGGAGTTTATAATGTGGTTATAAATGTCACATCAGTCATTGGCAAAAGTCAGGTACACCACAACACCGAAAGTGCTCAAACAAATGACACCGTGCCACACGTTCAAGCCGAATAGCAGCCCGTTACCCAGTACCAGTACCGTGATGAAGGCAGTAACGTAGAGATATGAGGCAATCTCGTCAACAATGTATAAGGAGAACCCAGTTTATGGGTAATTAGAACTTATGAACTGGATAATAGGTAGGACGAACCCAATAACTTGGTTCGAAGAACCGATAGATAAGTTTATAGCGAGATCCATGTTACCCTTATGTGCACTAACAACGCTCGATATATGTTCGGGTAAAGATCCTGCCAGGGGTAAGATGATTAGCCCGATGAAGACCTTGGAGATATCCTTTCCATCTGTGAATTCCTTTAAAGACTCCACAAAGAAGTTTGCTGTAGGACCCAGCCCGGCAATGCACAGTGCAAGTGGACCAAAGCACACAATCTTCGAGGCATGATCACTGTCGCTTTCGTTATCACTCTCACTCTCAATATCACTATCACCATCACTATCATTGTCTTTCTGTCTCTCCAGATCAGTATCGGCCTTGGCCTTCTTGATCTTCAGTAACTTGAACTCTTCATTTGTATTCATGGCCAAATACACCAAGTAATTCACAAAAATCGTGGAGGCCCCAATTTGCGAGGTATCCATCCTGAACTTCAGACTGATCTTCTCGGAGTCCAAATCACTCATAACGGACATAATCGAAAGCAGTTGGGTGATACATAGGAAGAAAACCAAATGGAAATCACCGCCTTCTTTTGACGGATTGGAACACCTTCAAATCCACCAAAGAAACAGCATGAACCAGTGACAAATAGATTGTTTGATACGATGGATCCAATTAAGTTGGTGATGGTCAATGTAGCATCATCCTTCGAGACAGTCGTGCCTGAGATAATCAATTCAACCAAGTTTCCAAAGGTGGCATTCAGCAGCGCACCAATTACAGGACCAAAATGCTCAGCTGCAATCTCAGTGGTGTTACTCAACACTTTTGCAAAATACATGAGTGCCAGGAATAAGAACACTACAGTCTACTGCTTCGATTTCATCATCACGTTTATAGCACACGATACCTTCTGGGAAGAAAGGTAATAAGATAACGGACCTTGTGTTTAAGAAGCATCGTACAATCTGTAACAGGTGACCAATGATGAAGAGCTTCTCCCATTGGTGATATTTCAGGATAAATGACTTGATAGGCGGCAACTGCCGCCATGAATCGATTAAGCTGTCGAGTCTTTCAAGGGTCTTTTCCACCAATTATGCTCTAGGGCATCGAAGTATTGAACCAGCGAATAAAAGAAAGAAACTTCCTTTTTAACAGTTGATTTTTTCTCAATAACGATTTCTGGGATCTTGTATGACTTCTTAGAAACGCCTAAAAAGCACAGTCTGGGCTCTTTGGAAGTTTGACCTCTTCTTGATCTTTTCATGGCTCAAAATAGGTTCAGTTGCTGCACTTGTGCTAGATTGGATCCTATTCACCCCCCCCCCCCCCCACCCGCCTCTAAGCCAGTGGTGTCTGTCTGTGCTCTTTGTATACCGCTATTTTTCATACTTGGTGAATCGTGATATTACTTTAAGCTTTGTGTAAAGGAATTGAGAAGTTCAGAAGGGGTCGAATTTATATGCACGACTTGCGAGCGATGACCCTGCATCTGCAGCGCCTTTTAGAGATCACAGTATAGACATCTTATTCAACTGTTTACATATCTGTGGCCTATCGTGTTCCTTCATAAAAAAAACTTTTAGGGATGGGATCGAATAAGCGTAACGGTTATTCGATATTCGAATCGAATACTCAATCGAATAATTACCTTTTTGACTAACTGTAGAATGATGCTTATTTTTCTTCAAAAGACCTTGCAAA